>NBIV01000072.1:0-319431 GCA_003194525.1 Gracilariopsis chorda
GCAAGGTGCATAAACTTCCGTTTTGGGAAAGTATCAACGAGCCAAAGAGGTTGGACAAAATGTACACTCTGACATCCTTGGACCTTTGCTCCCATCGTTTGCTGATCGGTTTCAATATGCGTCTGCGTTCATGGCTGACCAGTCCCGTTATGTACTGCTCCGATTCATGTTGCATAGATCTGAGATTCGTGATGTATTTGTGGGGATAAGGCAGAAGCTCAAGCAGCTTGGAGAAGCATGTGTGCTTGTTCAGAACTTGCATTCGGACATTGCAGAATAGTTCATTGCACTACAAGAAAATGCTTCTGATGAACTGCAGGGATCATCGTTCTCACCTCCCTATATCCCTGAACAAAAAGCCATTGCCGAGCGCATCAATCGCACTATGGAAGAAGCGGCTCGAGCCTTGCTGATTCAAGCCAACTTACCAGAATTCTTATGGCCGTATGCATTAAAGTATGTTATATATGTTCACAATGGATTTTACTACTCTACCACTTGCTTGAATCCATTCGTATTAGTGACTGGTAATAAACCATCGTTGAAGTACGCTAGAGTGTTCGCATGCGCAGCGTATGTATTGAAAATGAACCTGGTCACTACGTTTGAGTCTCGGGCACTTGAGGGAGTGTACTTGCAGACTCTAGAGCATGATTTTTACGAGGTTCGGATCACTGATCAATGTGAGATTCCTTGAATTGTGAGGTCCCTGCATGTCACTTTTGATGAATCCACGTTTCCTTGGGCACCATATCTCACAAATCACATCAATGAAGAAGGTATATCAGACATTGACTATAGTAGCATTCGGTACGACAGCTGTAGGGAAAGCTCAGATGAGTTCCCACTTGATGGTGTCGAAAAAATTGGGTCTGTCCCAGAAATTGGTACAAGAGATGCAACGGATCCATCCCACAGGAACTGTGAACGATGTTGAAATTCCAGTTTTAGACCCTCCTGCTAGTGACACTGGTGGTGGAGAGGACAGCGACAATGATTCTAGTGATTTTGGTGAGTCGAATGTTCAGCCTGGACTAGGCGTCCGGTATCCTCGTCGCAATCGACGTGCACCACAACGTTGGTGGCATATGGCTGGTGCAGCTACTTCTCAAGTTTAGGTGACCACCAGTAAAGACCCAACACTTCAGGAGGCATTGACCTCAACTCCATCAGAAAAAACGCAATTGGAGAGCGCTATTGATGAAGAACTCGCATCACTAAATGACACAGGTCCTTGGGTTGCGGATGAATCACCGCAGTCACAGCCGCTACCTACACATGTCATTCGTAAGGTGAAAGGTGATGCAAATTCTGCAGTTGACCTATTTCGAGCTCGTTTCGTAGCAGGAGGAAACCACCAGACATATGGTCAGTATTATATGGAGACCTATGCACCAGTTCTGTCTTTCAACTTGGTTCGCATGTTCCTATACATTATGCTATGCATGCAAATGTATATCGCACAGGTTGAAATTAAGACTACATTCCTGAATGCTGACCAGAAGAAAGACGTTTGGGTAATGTCTCCAAGTGGTATCCCTGGGCTGAAGTCACGATGCTACAAAATGCTAAAGGCCATATATGGACTCAAGCAGGCCCACCTTGCGTGGCACACCAAGTTCAGTACTGCCATTAAAGGCTTAGTATTTGGAGAGCTGCCTATTGCACCATGTGTGTTTCGACGGAAGCTGACCAGTAACATCTATGCGTACATCCTGGTATACGTGGATGACCTGCTCATCTTTACGCCAAGTGCTGAAGAACGGTCCCGAGTCTTGGAGGAGCTCAAGGCATTGTATGACCTGAGGATTGGGGATCGTATCAAACTCTACCTCGGGGTTGAGTTTACCTCGAAGATGAACTCCAATGTGCAGCTGCTGGGTGTAAAAATCGCACAAACCATATATATTGGAGGAATACTGCGCAGGTTTCGACTGCAGAATTAGAAACCAGCACCAACCCCAATGGTGGAATTGTTCTTTACTTCACTTGATGGGGAGGAGGACAAATCACCTCTTGTTGTTCAATTGTATCAGCAGATGATCGGGTCTCTGCTGTACTTGGCATTACGTACGGGTTTGGACATTTTGGCTCCGGTTCTTATACTGGCGCGCTTCCAGAATGCCCCTACTGCATACTGCCATCGAGCAGCCAAACGTGTGTTACGATACCTACGTGGTACTGGTGATCATGGTTTAGTGTACCGGCATGGACGTCTAGATTTAAATGCTTTTGTAGACTATGATTTCGCGGGTGATACTACAGATCGCAAGTCTTTGTCTGGGTATTTGATTAAACTTAGATCCCGTTCATGTTTCTTTGGTGCTCGTAAGCAATACTCAGTTGCGCTGTCTACTGGTGAGACCGAGTACTATAAACTGGTAATGGCGGCTCAAGAGATACTTTGGATATCACATGTGCTGAGAGTGTGTGGAATAGCAGTTGATAACAGTGTTCCGATCCTCTCGGACAACCAATGTGCTATTGAATGGGCTGTTGGTGAAAGTTGCTCTTCTGGCCGTAAAAGTCATATATGTTAAGGTGCACGTCATTAGGAAACTGGTCAAGGACACAGTCATATCTGTGAAGTATGTTGCCAGTGAAGACAATGATGCAGACATTCTCACCCAGCCACTTAGCCCTGTGGCTGCACGATTGATATTGGAACGAGTAGGACTTCACCAGAACGTAGAGCAGGAGTGTTGATGTTGGCACATGGTTGAGTGCCTAGAAGCCTTAGGACATCATGGTAGACTACTTGGAAACAAAGTTGCATATAACGATGGGCATTTTTGAGCACCTCCTTTGTAAAAGCGCATTTGCGCGTGTGCTCGAACCCTACGTGAAATGGGCTTATGATTGGCTACTGCATTTGCCCTTTTCCATTACATGGTTTACAAGTGGTACAAATTGTATGGGTCGTAGGCACAGCATGCGCCACTTGGCAAAATGTGAATGTACATGAGATTCTGTGTTGCTATATCTGGTTTACAGGTACATCACGTTGTTGCAGACGTGTGATTGTCTGTGCCAGCACGTACACGGCATGCAAAGGACCTAGGTTATCGATATGGATGCAGTGTCATGTGAACTTGTGCACTATGATCGCCATGATGACGAACGTAAGTCATTATACAGGGCTGTGACATGCTGGCACATTGTGATCATGGTTTTTTTACTTACCGTCCTTGGTTGGCATGTGCTTGAATATTTTTATGCATTTTTGTACTGAACTGTCACCATTTCTTGCAACCCTTATTGTGTTACGTTTGAATATGATTCGTAGTATTCGGTGTCCGCACTTAGTGGTTGTGGTTTTTGTTGTAGTTTTAGTGCACCCTAGTGGTGCTATATAAGTTGCAGATGTTGCAGCTCCAAGTACACCACCCCAAGGCTGACGACCTTCACTCCTGTTTTTACTTCTTTCTTTGTTTCTAATTTCACTCGAAGCCTAACTTCATCTATCAACTTCATATACTATCAAAATAGTGCAGCAGCCGTGGATTCCAACGAACTGCTCGGATCAATGGAAGCAAGTAGCATAGGTGCCTTGTGAGACTCTGGTATAGGAGCATCTTTGCCCATACAGTCTAACTGAGCGAACAGTGTCGTGTATTGATCCACATACCTGGACATGTTCTCACCGCTATACGACATTCGGAACAATCGGGTCTGGACCGCAATCCTAGATATAGTCCTATTGGAGGCGTAATATCCATCCAAGAGTTGCAACATACGTGCCGGATCATCATCAACGTCCATGAGTACGGGTAGTGGAGCGTCACAAAGAGCACAGATGGTGATACCACAAGCCTTTTCTCGTTTCGCAATGATACTGGGAGTCACGATTTCAGTGCCAGTACCTGCCGTAGTTGTGTCTTGAGTGGAACTGTCTGTACTGGATTGAACACCAGAGATATTTACGACATTCCAGACACCATTAATACGGCAAAAAGCACGAATACGGTGACTTCACACCATATAATCATCACTACGCTTACCATCGAGACGAGGAATGTTCATTCCAGACGTGGATTCGTTTTCAACATCTGAGTCCAAAATGGTTCTTACAGGACTAGAGCCAAAAAGAAACAACAAAACCAACTATGTAGATGCCAAATGTAGCGATATCCACACAACATGGCGAAGCCGAAGGAGGGATTTCAAGGCTTCTTTTACACAAAGAACCAAAAGAACTGGAGCGGAGAAGATTCTCAAACAATTAACAGCGAGGAAGTCAGCGGAGACGATGTAACCAAGTCTATAACGCTCGTTGGGACGCGTTTCATACGCAATCACAGGCAGAGTCCGGGTACGCAACGCCCAACGTATACTCATAGGACGTACGGGTACGACACGAATAAAACTTCTTAAGACGGGCGCACTGGCCGGAGATACTATCCCCGCTACCCTAAAGCTCCGAATCCTCTGGTCTCTGCTAACTCTCTCCAGGTGAGAAGTAGTTTTTGCGACCAGTCCTGCTCTGCGCATTTCAGAGCGAGTGGCTTTACAATCCGTACGAGACGTCCAAGGGAGGCTAATAACTGACGAGATAAGCTTTCACCAGTTAACCCCTTCTAGCCACTTGCCGGAGAATAGCGCGGTCTTCCTCGTGGGGTGAAGAAACGAAGCAGGGATCGGAACAGATGCAGTTTGGTTTAGCAAAGACGAGTCCCTGAAAATTTTGCCTACTTTAACTACTGCCACTCGACTTTCACAAGATTCGCTCGCTCCGAACTAACCGCGAACCAGCCCAGAAACGAAAACCCCAGTCTTTTTAGAATCCAAAGAGATAGAAGTAGAGCGCAACACCTGCGAAAAGTTGACGCTTTGGGCCCATACGCTTACGCAACGCACGCGGGTTATGAAAACAAAAAGGAAGAAAAGGGAGGAGGAAGAAATAAGAAAGTAAACCAAGGAACGTTGTCAGCCTTAGCCGACCAGTTTAATACAGAGCAGGCAAAGAAAACGTACAAAGACCCTTCCGCACACACTTCACCGTCGTTGCAGCAAGCCATTGCAGCGGTTGCATCGTTACACTACACGTTTTTCGTGTGTGCAGGTGTACACGAAAAGCGCGCACAAACTAGACTATCACAATTTCAAATCACTAAACAAATCAACAACTAAATCAAATAACACAACAAATCCATTTCCAGTCCCTTGATCTAGAACCAGCTCTAAAACATCGACAATTTCCATCATGGCACTCCAAACCCTCAGCGCAGCCCACAAACGCACATGGTCACCAGATCGCACAATACAGCACACATTCGCACATTTGGCAATGCACTACAACTGCCCACTGCACGCACACTTGGACCAACTACATTGCTCCACTTGTGCATATCCGCAATCCATTTCCATACACTCCATAACACTTGTACGCTATACAATGCATATAGCGTTTTGCAGTAGCCAATTGCATTGCCGTTTCACGTTGTGTTTGAGCACAGGTGCATATGCGCTTTTGGAACGGGGGGGTTCAAAAGTGCCCAAAGTCCCCTGAAGGCTTGGTTTTGAACCAAGTTGAGGCCTCATGGGGGGATTGGCTAGTCACTCGACCACTTCCAGACTTCAACACTCTTCCTCCAATTTCTGTCCAAGACCCATCCATTTGAGAATTGCATTAAAACTCACACGTCCTAATGGTTTGGTGAGTATATTGGCATCTTTCAGCCCACTTGGGACGTAGTGAACACTAATCGCAAGGTCTTTTATGAGATCTTGGATAAATTGAACATTTACATTAATGTGCTTAGCACAACTACAAGGACATCTTTCATAACCAGCCCAATCCAATGCGCACTGGTTGTCAGAGTGTAGAGGAACCAGGGCTTTCACGTCGAAGCCGCAATCCCGTAGCACACGAAAAACCCATACCACTTCCTGTGCAGCCAACTTCAAAGCATAGTACTCCGCCTTGCCAGTTGATAGCGCAACTGACGCTTTTTTTCTACCACCATACCAGCAAGTTGCTGAACCAAGTTTAACGATATACCCGGACATTGACTTCTGACTCTTAGTGTCTCCACCGTATTCAGAGTCCACAAAACTTTGCAGATCTAGCGATGCAGGGCTGTAGCATAGCCCATGCTGTCGCGTTCCACACGGGTACCTGAGCACACTGTTCACGGCTTTGTTACACCAAGGGGTAGGAGCACTCTGAAAACGAGCCAGAATGAGAACCCGAGCAAGTATATCCACCCTAATACGTAGTACCAAGTACAGCAGAGACCCGATCATCTGCTGGTACAAGTGCCCATCCATTGGTGATTTGTCCTCCTCCGCTGATAGAGATGTGAAGACGCACTCCACAGTAGGACTAGGTACTGGTTTAGCGTTCTGGAAACCAAATCGTCGACGTGTACTTCCAATATACAGCGACTGTTTCAGCTTGACACCAAGAAGTTGTCGGGCTGTACCTAACTTCCAGGACAACTCGACGGCAAGTTACAGACTGATTTGGTTCTCAATGCGACGCTCATA
Source organism: Gracilariopsis chorda (assembly GCA_003194525.1). Lineage (NCBI taxonomy): Eukaryota > Rhodophyta > Florideophyceae > Gracilariales > Gracilariaceae > Gracilariopsis > Gracilariopsis chorda. Next base: position 6,490 of record NBIV01000072.1, read on the forward strand.
GAGTGCTTTGAGCTCCTCCAATACCGTAGTTCGTTGCTCCAGCGTTGGCGTGAAAACCAGAATGTCGTCCACGTATACGAGTATGTAGGCATACATGCCATCTCCAAACTTTCGCTTGAATACGCACGGTGCGCTGCGTAGTTCCTCAAAACCCAACCTCTTCATGTCTGCTTTGTACTTGGTGTGCCATGCTAGATGGGCCTGTTTCAAACCGTACATAGCCTTGAGTAACTTATAGCACTTTGCGGTCAGACCAGGAACACCACGTGGCGGCATCACCCACACGTCTTCTTTAAGCTCACCGTTGAGAAATGCAGTGTTAACATCTACTTGAGCCACATTCATCTGAAGACCAAGTGCAATGTACAGGAATATGCTGACCAGACTGAATGGCACCACTGGCGCATATATCTCCATGTACTTCTGCCCGTATGTCTGGTGACTGCCTCCAGCCACAACCCTAGCCTTGAATCTATCAACCAATCTTTTGGCATCGCGCTTGACGCTTAAGATAACATGAATAGGAAGAGGCTAAGAGGCAGGTGATTTATCCTCTTCCCGAGTGTTTTTCTCCACCAGAGATCTTAGTTCTTCATCAATGGCATTCATCCAAAGGTTCTGCTCAAGCGGTGTGGCAGACAGTGCTTCGCCAAGAGTAGGTTCATCACTGGTAGTAATATCCATTTGTGATGTTGCACTATCGGCCATGTACCACCACTTACCTGATGCAAGTCGTGTACGGCGAGGATAGCGTGGTTCCGGTTCAGATTCCGGTAAGACATTGGTGTCTGACGTATGTTGACTAACACTTGGGGCATGCTCACCACCATTTTCTGGGTCCGAATCGTCATCAGAGGTATGCTTGCTATCATCTGGATGCTCCGTACTGCTTTCCGTACTATGTGCGGTTGGTATAGGAGTGGGTTCAATAGGATCCGTATCACTCTCAGTGTCGAATGGATTGTCCACAGAAACGATACTACCACTCTCAGTATCAATTTTAGAGTAATCGGCGCATTCATCAGTATCATCTGATGCACTTTCATCAATCATAACATGTTCCAGAAACGGGGCACCAGGGAACTTGGACTCGTCAAATGTCACATGCCGAGACTTTACAATGCGTGGAATCTCATCACTATTATTGACTAACACATCTTACACACCATGTTCAAGAGTCTACAAGTACACTCCCTCAAGTGCATGAGACTCGATCTTGGTATTCGGTTTCATCTCAAGCACGAACGCAGCACAACCAAACACTTGACATGCTTCAAGGATGGTTTTGAACCAGTCATCACACGGTAAGGGCTTCTTCCAGTTGCAGAGTAACAAACCCTACTGCGAACATTTATGACGTGCTTTAACGCATATGGCCAGAAGAACTCTGGTAGAGTTGCCTGTATGAGCAAAGCTCGAGCAGTTTCCCCTATAGTTCGATTGATGCGCTCGACTATTGCATTGTGTTACGGAGTATACGAAGGAGAGAACGAAGTGTTTCCAAGGTTGTTCGCAGGGTTCCGCTGCAAAGCAATATACTATTCGGCATTATCCGACTGCACTCTCGCAATACCCACTCCTCCAAGCTGCTGGAACTTGTTCTCAACTGCATCGAAAACAGCAGCAATTTCACTTTTATGGGTCATGAAGCCTAATAGTGCATACCTTTAGTGCTCGTCAAGTAAGTTAGAGGCATATTGAAACCTTTGTGGGAATGACAGTAAAACGGGTCCTAGTATATTGGAGTGTACCACCTCACCTACTGCTGATACTCGTTCGTATTTGCCAGGAAACGGAAGTTTATGCGCCTTACCAAGCATACACGGGCGGCATATCTCCTCCATTTCCGAAATCTTTGGCACCCCTTCAGCATGTTTTTAAACTTACTAGAGGTTGCGCGCATTGATTTGGGCAAGTCCCCGATGTCATAAACTAGCAATAACGGACTCCTATGTTTTCATGCAATTATCTCCACCAGATGGTGACGAGGTTGAGTTTGGGTTTGTACCTTGCAATATCGGATCGGGTAAGGTGTGCAACTCTGAACGTCGATCGCGATGGCTACTGCCAAGCACAAACCTATTGTCCAAGGTGAGACGAACTTCACTTGATCCAAAGAAAGATTCAATTCCCTTGTCAGTCATGCATCCTACGGACAGTAAATTGTATTCCAGTTCTGGAACGAACAGGACATCAGTCAATCGTATGGTTTTCGTACTCAAATGGCAATACTACGTCACCCTGATGCGTTGCACACACTTTAGTGTTGTCTGCGAGCAAGATGGTGCGTGTTTCTACGTGGTGCAGGGACTCGGGAATAAACGCAGACACCGAATGGAAGGAGTGTGATGTAGCACCACTATCGGCATAGGTGTCCATATCGCGACTGTTGGGAGGTACGATGGAAGACTTTTCCAGTGCCATACCACATACTTCAATCTTTGATGAACTACCAGCTGGCTTATTGGAAGACTTGGACCCCCCAGATTTGCTCTTTGATTTGAAGTTAAGATTGTCCGGGATGCGTTTGGGTAAGTGATTATCCGGGTTATCGGGTTTCACATGACATCTGTTCTTCTATGTGACCATCACGATCACAGAATGCACAGTGATAAGTCCTGTTACTGGACACCACGTAAGCTGTACCAGCTGTACTTGGTTGATCATCAGAGCCACTGCCGTCCCTGATGTGCGCGTGACCAGAGTTTTGGGACACACGCAAAGCATAAGACCCTTTGCTTCTGTTCTTCTTTCGACTTCGCGTACGTCAAAAACTAAAAGAGCTGACCTGACGAGCATTGTACTCATCGATCAGAGTGGATGCCACATAGTCCCATGTGATTTCCGATATGTCCTCGGTACGTAGTGCAGCACCCGTGGAGTCTAATGAACTGCTCGGATCAATAAAAGCAAGTAGCATAGGTGTCCTGTGAGACTCCGGTATAGCAGCATTCTTACCCATACGGTCTAACTGAGCAAACAATGCCGTGTATTGATCCACATAGCTGGAAATGTTCTCACCAAGGTACAACATTCAGAACAATCTGGTCTGTACCGAAATCCTAGGTACAGTCCTATTGGAGGCGTAATATCCATCCAAGAGTTGCAACATACGTGCAGGATCATCATAAAAGTCCATGATTACGCGTAGTAGAGCTTCACTAAAAGCAAAGATGGTGATTCCACAAGCCTTTTTTCGTTTCGCAATGATACCGGGAGCCAATATTTCAGTGCCAATACCGGCCGTAGTTGTGTCTTGAGTGGAATCATCTGTAGTAGGTTGAACACCAGAGGGAATTGCAACATTCCAGACACCATTAATATGGCATGCAGCACGAAGACGGTGACGCCACAGCATATAATCATCACCACGCTTACCATGGAAACGAGGATCATTCATTCCAGAGGTGGCTTCCGTTTCAACTTCGGAGTCCGACATGGTTCCTACGGGACTAGAACCAAAGAAAAACAACAAAAGCAACTATGTACATGCAAAATTTACCGATATTCACACATTGTAGTGAAGCAGAAGGAGGGATTTCAAGGCTTCTGTTATACATAGAACCAAAAGAACTGAAGCGGAGAAGAATCTCAAACACTCAATAGCAAGTACCCTACCGCACACACTTCATCGTCCTCGCAGCAAGCGATTGCGGCGGTTTCACTGTTAGACTACACGTTACTCGTGTGTGCAGTTGTACACGAAAAGTGCGCACAATCTAGACTGTCACAATTTCAAATCACTAAACAAATCAACAACTAAATCAATCAACACAACAAATCCATTTCCAGTCCCTTGATCTAAAACCAGCTCTAAAAAGTTGACAATTTCCATTATGGCACTCCAAACCCTCAGCACAGCCCACAAATGCACATTGTCACCAGATCGCACAATACAGCAATTATTCGCACCTTTGGCAATGCACTACAACTGCCCACTGCGCGCACACTTGGACCAACTACATTGCTCCACTTGTGCATATCCGCAATCCAATTCCATACACTCCATAACACTTGTACGCTATACAATGCATATAGCGTTTTGCAGTAGCCAATCACATTGCCGTTTCACGTTGTGTTCGAGCACAGGCGCATATGCGCTTTGGGAACGAGGGGGTCGAAAAGTGCGCATCGTCCCATGAGGGTTTGGTTTTGAACGAAGTTGAGGCCTCATGAGGGGATTGGCTAGTCACTGGACCATGTCCAGACTTCAGCAGCATGGAGGACCATGCCTCATTACGTTTTGGGTTGTCATTGTTGGTCACCCTCGATTTGAGAAGTAGCAGCACCAGCCATATGCCACCAACGTGTTGGTGCACGTCGATTGCGACGAGGGTACCTGGAGCCTAGTCCAGGCTGAACATTCGACTCACCAAGATCACTAGAATCATTGTCGCTGTCTTCCCCATCACCAGTGTCACTAGCATTAGGGTCTAAAACTGGAATTTCAACATCGTTCACAGTTCCTACGGTATGGATCCGGTGCATCTCTTGTACCAATTACTGGGACAGACCCAATTTTTTCGACACCATCAAGTGGGAACTCATCTGAGCTTTCCCTACAGCTGTCGTGCCGAATGTTACTATAGTCAATGTCTGATATATCTTCTTCATTGATGTAATTTGTGAGATATGGTGCCCAAGGAAACGTGGATTCATCAAAAGTGACATGCAGAGACCTCACAATTCAAGGAATCTCACATTGATCAGTGATCCGAACCTCGTAAAAATCATGCTCTAGAGTCTGCAAGTACACTCCCTCAAGTGCCCGAGACTCAAACGTAGTGACCAGGTTCATTTTCAATACATACGCTGCGCATGCGAACACTCTAGCGTACTTCAACGATGGTTTATTACCAGTCACTAATACGAATGGATTCAAGCAAGTGGTAGAGTAGTAAAATCCATTGTGAACATATATAACATACTTTAATGCATACGGCCATAAGAATTCTGGTAAGTTGGCTTGAATCAGCAAGGCTCGAGCCGCTTCTTCCATAGTGCGATTGATGCGCTCGGCAATGGCTTTTTGTTCAGGGATATAGGGAGGTGAGAACGATGATCCCTGCAGTTCATCAGAAGCATTTTCTTGTAGTGCAATGAACTATTCTGCAATGTCCGAATGCAAGTTCTGAACAAGCACATGCGCTTCTCCAAGCTGCTTGAGCTTCTGCCTTATCCCCACAAATACATCACGACTCTCAGATCTATGCAACATGAATCGGAGCAGTACATAACGGGACCGGTCATCCATGAACGCAGAAGCATATTGAAACCGACCAGGAAACGATGGGAGCAATGGTCCAAGGATGTCAGAGTGTACATTTTGTCCAACCTCTTTGGCTCGTTGAAACTTTCCCAAAACGGAAGTTTATGCACCTCGCCCAGTTGAAATGGCCGAAATACCTCCTCCATCTGCTTTAGCTTTCGGACTCCATCGACTTGCCCGTGTACCTTTTGAAGGTCTCGTGTGTTTATATGAGCAATTCGGCTGTGCCACAGCTTTGTGAGGTCTAAATCTTTGGCAGATAGGAGCGATGTGTGATCGGTATGCTCGATTGGACTTGGCAGCGTGTACAACCTAGAGCTCATGTCTCGTTGACCACATCAATTTCAAATCCTCCTTCGTGTGTAAGGCGAACTTCACTTGCACTGCATATGGATTGAATGCCTTTATCGTCCATACGACCAACAGACACTAAGTTGTATCTAAGATCGGGTACGATCAGTACATATGTCAATCGCTGGTTAGCCTCGACGAAGGGCAGTAAACCATCTCCTTGTTGAGTGGCGGTGACCTTTATGTTGTCAGCAAGCTCAATAGACCCCTGAGATACATCAAGCAATGTGTTGGGTACAAACGCAGATGCGGAACAAAAGAAATGGGAGGTGGTTCCGCTGTTTGCATAGGTTTTCAATCCATTATACGCAAATGGGAGCACCGCAGACTTCTCTAGACCGATTCCGGTGATCCCCATCTTGGATACTGTTCTTGCAGCTTTCTTAGAGGGTTTAGACTTTTCAGCAGAACTAGCTTTGAGTTGGTCCAAGATGAATTTTTGGTAAACGCTTGTCTGGATTGTCGGGGTTCATTTAGAATCGGTCCTGCGTATGACCGTCGTGCTCGCAAAAAGTGCAATGATAACCCTGTTTACTGGCAACAGCATAAGCAAGCTCATTGGACTCGAAAGCGGAGTTGGAATCTGATGTGTTACCATCATTTTCGTCCCCATTTGACATTCTGTTGCGTCCAAAGTGACAGCCGTTGCCCTTAACTCGGTTCTTTTTGCAGTTACGAGCATGAATGGAACTTGCAGAACCAAGTTGACGAGCGTTGTACTCGTCTATCAAAGTAGTTGCCACGTAGTCCCACGTTAGTTCCGAGATCTCCTTAGTACTAAGTGCCGCAGCAGTTCACTCTAGTGAGCAGTTGGGGTCAACAGAGGCCAACAGCATTGGAGCTTTTTGTGACTCTGGAATGGCAGCGTCTTTCCCCATTCGATCCAATTGTGAGAATAAATTGGCAAACTGGTCCACATATTCCGACGTTTTTTGGCCATTATACGACATTCGGAACAGTTGAGCCTCTACAGCGATACGAGATACCGTTCGATTAGAGTCATAACGTGTATCTAATAGTTTCAGCATACGGCCAGGATCATCACCCACATCCATGACTACGCGTAGGGTGGCATCTCTAAGTGCAGAGATGATGAATGCACATACCTTTTCTCGTTTTGTCATGAGTCGGGAAGTGCTCGGAGCAGCACTGGAGGTTGAATCTTTAGTCAATGTAGCACTCGATGACTCATCCGGAGTTCACGCCACTACATTCCAAACACTTTTAATGCGAAACGCTGCACGGATTCGATGGTGCCATAGTGTATAATTTTCACCACACTTACCATGAAAGACTTGCATTTTCACACAAGAGTTCGTTTCAGTCCCAACTTTAGAGTCAGACATAATTCTAGAAGGAGCTGAAACACCAAAGAATATATGTTGCGAAGCACACTGAGGGACTCAACGATTCTCCAAACCCGATTTCTAAGAGAGGGAAAATGTTGAATAGGAGGGTCAACCAAGAAGTTACATCTGAGATCACACTACGATATGAATACTGGAGTGGAGTAATGTCAACACTCAACAATAAGGGTGCCAGCGGAGACTGTGTCACAAAGCCTCAACGCTCGTGCAGACGCATGTGTTACCCGATTAACAGGCGGAGTTCGGGTCCTCTGCACCCGTAGTGTCCTCACGAGAAGCTCTGCAGCACACGCGGAAAAGAAAATAAGAGATAAAACTTCATGAAAGCGGGCGCACTGACTGAAAAAACTACCTTCGCTACCCTAACGGTTGAATTCCTGGACTCTGGATGCTCTCTTCCGGTGCGAGATGCGATTTTCGTCAACCTGCTCTACTCTGCGCACTTCAAGAGCACGGTGCTCAATCCGTACGAAAAGTACCAGGGAGGTTACTTACAAGCGCGATATGCTTTCACCAGTTAACTCCTGCTGGTCTCTTGTGAGACATTAGCTCGGTCTTTGTGCGCTGAGATCAAAGAAACAGGAATTGGAACAGGCACAGGTCGGTTTACACGAGAGAAGTCCTTGAAAGCTTTGCCTACTTTCACAGCTGCCAATCCGCTTCCACAAGTCTCGCTCGCTCGCAACTCAACGCTTACCTGCGCGGAAAAGGAAAACAATGTATTCGTAGAATCCACAGAGATGTTAGTAGAGCGTAAAGGTTGCGAAAACTCGACGCTCTGGGCCCATAATCGGTCCCAACGCACGCACGTTAGGAAAAGAAAAGGAAGAAAAGGGAGGAAGAAGAAACAAGAAAGTAGAACAAGGAAGTTTTTCATCCTTGGTCGAGCATTTTACTTAGGAGCGGGCAGTCCAAACCTAAAAATTCCCTGCAGCACACACTTTGCTATTGTCGCAGTACGCAACGTTGGTGGTTGCCTTATTACGCTACACGTTGTTTGTGTGTGCGAGTGTACACGCAAAGCGTGCGCAAATTAGAGTAGCACAAGTTCAAATAACTAAATCAATCAACAACTAAGTCGATCACCGCAACAAATCCATTGCTATTCCCTTGATCTAGAACCAGCTCTAAAAAATCAACGATTTCCATCTTGGCACCCCAACCCCTTAGCAAAGCTCACAAACGCACATTGCCCCCAAATCGCCCAATACAGCACACATTCGCACCTTTGGCATCGCACTACAACTGCCAACTGCGCGCACACTTGGACTAACCGTGTTGCTTCACTTGTGCATATCTGCAATCCAGTATCATACACTCCATAACACTTGTACACTATACAATTCATATAGCGTTTTGCAGTAGCCAATCCCATTGCCGTTTCACGATGGGTTTGAGCATAGGCACATATGCGCTCTTCGAATGAGAGGGTCCAAAAGGGCCCATCGTCCCTCGATCGCATGGTTTTGAACCACGTTGAGGCCTCCTGGGAGGGTTGGCCAGTCACTCAACCACTTCTAGACCTCAACAGAATCATCAAAGCTCGGGCAGCTTCTTCCATAATGCGATTGATGCGCTTGGCAATGAGGTTATCTTTTAGGGTATAGGGAGGTGAGAATGACGTTCCCTGTAGACAATTCGTGATTGGGTTTTGGAGATCAATATACTCTTCGGCATTGTCTACATGCAAGCTTTGAGCATGCCCATGCGCACTTCCAACATTCTGGTGAAGTGCATGCGCTCCCCCAACATGTGGGTGCTTTTGCCTAACCCCAAGAGAAACTGCATTAACTCCAGACTTATGCCGCACGAAGTCCCTATGCCTGATTGGACTTGGCAGCGTGTACAAATGAGAGTACATGTCTCGGTGACTACACCCAATCTCCAAGCCATCTTCTTGTATAACGCTAACCTCATTCGCACAGAAAAAGGACTGAATGCCTTTATCGGCCATTCGACTTACAAACACCAAGGTGTATCCATGATCTGGGACTAGAAGTACATCCGTCAACCTTAGGTTAGCCTCGAAACACGAATTATTGCATCAAAGTTTTGGGTAGCGGAAACCGTATTGTTGTCAGCGACCTTAATCGTCTTTTGCTCTATGTCAAGCAATGTAATCGGGATGAAAGCAGAAGCACAACTGAAGAAATGAGATGTGGCACCACTGTCTGCGTAAATTTCTATGGAATTAGACGCAGAGGGGACCACCGCAGACTATTCAGCAGACATTACAGCGATCTCAATTTTAGATCCCTTTCGTGATGAACTTCCGGAGTGCTTGGATTTGTGACTGCAATTACTTTTGAGTTTCTCCAAGATGGCTTTACAAAGATGATTGTATGAATTGTCAGCATTCATTTGACATCGGTCCTGCGTGTGATCATTTTTGTCACAACAGTTGCAATGATAACCATTTTTGCCTGCAATGGCATAAGCGCGCACCATTGCACTCATTGTTTGAGTTGGAATCTGATATACTTTCATCAGGGTCGTATCCATTTGAAGATGTGGTGTGGCCTTCTGAACGTCTACTGCTCTTACTTCTGCTCTTCATGCGATTGCGACTATGAGCAGAACTGGCTGAATCAATTTGGTGAGCATCGTATTCGTCCATGAGGGTAGTCGCCACGTAGTCCCAATTCAATCCGAGATGTCTTTTGTCCGAACTGCCACAGCCATTAAATCCAGTGAGAAGTTGGGATCAGTAGAGGCTAACAGCATTGGCGCCTTGTGGGATTCGGGAATGGCAGCATCCTTCCCCATTCGGTCTAGCTGCGAGAATAGGGACGCAAACTGCTCGACATAGTCCGACATATTCTGACTATTTTACGACATTCAGAATGGCTTGGTCTGTCTATACAGCAATAAGTGACACTGTTCTATTAGACGCATACCTCGCATCGAGAAGTTGGAGCATACGTTTATGTTCATCATGGACATCTATAGCCACATGCAAAGGGGCATCTGCAAGTGTGCATATTAAGGTTCTGCATGCCTTTTCTCGTTTGGTAAGTACACGGGAGATGGTCTGCCAAGCACGTGCGCCCGACGCCTTCGGCTTGGTAGCACAGGATGAGTCAGTCAAGCCTGGCATTACGACATTCCAGACTCTTTTGATGCGAAATGCAGCCCGTACACGATGTCACCATAACGCATAATCCTCACCAAGTTTACCATAGAAGCATGGGATTTCACACCGGAGGTGGTTTCGGTCTCAACTTTGGAGTAATACATTGTTCCAGAAGACGTTCCAATACCAAAGTAAATAACACAAATGTGGGAGAGTGAGGGACTCGATGCTTTGAATCTACGATGAGCTGGGATTAAAAATGGTTGATCGCGGTAAGGCCATTGAATTGTAGCATATGTCACACTAACATTGAAATACTGCAGTGGATGTTTGTTGGCAATCAACAGCGCAGATGACAGCGGAGACAGTGTATAAAAGTCTCAACGCTAGTCCAAACGCGTCTGGTACGCGTATAACAGGTATAGTTCCGGTCCTCTACGCTCGGACTATACTCACGAGCACCTCTTTAGCACACTAATAAAAGAAAACAAGAAACGTCGTAAACGCGAACACACTGACAGGAGAAACTACCTTCGCTACTCTAAGGGTTGAACCTCTGGACCCTGATTGCTCTGTCAAGGTGCCAGTTGTGATTCTCTTCGACCTGCTTTACTCTGCGTACTTCAAGAGCAGGGTGTTCAATCTGTACGAAACGTCCCAGGGAGGTTACTAACAAGCGCGATATACTTTCTCCAGTTGATCCCCGCTGGTCCCTTGCCGGTAATTAGGCCTATTTTTGTGCGTTGAAACAAAGGAGCAGGAATTGGAACAGGCGCAGGTCGGTGTACTAGACATAAGTCCCTGAACGCTTTGCTTACTTTCACCACTGAACCTCGTTTTACACACAATCGCTCACAACGCAAAAGAAAAAAGATAAGTAGTAGTGACTTCTGCAATATGTCGACGCTCTGGGCCTATAACCTATTATTGATAAATGAAATTGGGCTTCGACAGAAATGAAAAAGAAAGAAAGAAGTGAAACAAGAGTGAAGATTGTCAGCCCTGGGGTGATTTACTTGGAGCTGCAACATTTGCAACTTATATAGCACCACTGGATTGCTCTACGGCTATAAGGAAAATTCTAATCACTAAGTGCGGACATCCAATACCACCAATCATAATCAAACATAATACAACAAGGGTTGCACAAACTGGTGACAGTTCATTACAACCATGCCTAACATTATTCCAGCACATGCCAAAGATGCACGGTAAGTGAAACAACCATGGCAAAAATTTGCCAACATGCCACAGCACTGTTTGATGGCTTACTTTCGTCACCATGACCATGACATTGCACAAGTGCACATGAAACTGCATCCGTATCGATAACCTAAGTTCTTTGCGTACCCTGCACGTGCTCGCACACACAATCACACGTCTGCAACAACGTGATATGCCTTTAAACCAGATGTATCTATATAGAATCTCATGTAGAAATAACTTTCAGGCGGTTACAAGCGAATGCTCTACGAGGATAATTAAGCAAATAATCCAATGGTTGGACGATTTTGTGATGTATACCAGGCTGGAAAAGCTGTTATTAGCAGACATCGAGGCATTCGTACCCGTCTGTGCGGGAGTAGGATTCAAGGTCAGTCTTACAATATGTTATTTCTTTTGCAAAGAAGTAAAATGTTTTGGAAGGATCATATCTAGAGGCGGGATCAGATTTGACCCTCGAAACCTGGATGCGCCGGTTTAGATAAAGAAACCACAAATGGCCGGCGAGCTGCAGCAAATAGTCTGCGCGGCAGATTGAATGCTGAGCTCGAATCTGAATTTCTCGCAGATCACTACACCCCAACACACCCTTCTCGAAGAAGCACATACGACGGCGGGAAAGTGGACGAAAAATGCGGTAGGGAAGATCCATATCGGCAAAAAGTGGACAGAAGCAAACGATGACGCGTGCAACAGCAGAAATTCATATCTTGCCGTCGCCACACACTTTTCTCGAGGAAGGGCTACAGAACATGCCTCTTCACCTATCCATCCAACTCCTACTTGTTAGTGAATTTTAAGAAATCACCTTTGGAACAGGAACAGAATCCGGTAAAATAAGAAGCCCACGAACCAGTGTGTTTTCTGTCCAGCGCGTTTACAGATTCCTCGGAAAGGTGGAACGTTCCAGGAAAGGAATTATTTGCAATCGTCGAAGCGATGAGCAGAATGGATTATCTCAAAACGGGGAAAATCATATAAATATTCACAGACCACGCCAACCTCGTATATATATATAAACCCTACGAGCGGAACCCTGGAATACCACGTCACACCGCAAACAAGCTGATGCAATGGGCCCTAAAACTGAGCGCTTTTCGCTACTTAATAGAACAAGTCCTGGGGAAACAAAAGGTATGGGCTGGCATGCCCAGTCATTGGGCAGTGCTGGCCGAGACCACTACGCAAATACCCAACAAATATAGCTTCAGAGCACTCATGGCCGCATATATGAACCCCGAGGGCCATAAAGCCTTCAATTTGCCTTCGATAGAACAAATCACTGAATCGCAGGGGTGCAACCCCAACAATGCCCCAAAGAGAGCAGGCGAAAAATGAAAACTTATGGAGAATATCGTCAGGTCAGGTGTAGATTCCTGACGAAGACACAAAGCAATGGCTGACAATTTTCATCGCAAGGCACACTGGGCGAGCAGGTCATAGAGCACGCGCACTGACACGAGCAAAAGTATCCCAGAATTTTTGATAGAGCAACTTGAACAATGATCCCCGCGAGTTTGTGGAGTCCTGTTTTCAGTACGGAGCGACAGAACAGGGAACTATAGGTCCCAGGCCGCTGGGACATACCCTACACGAATCGAAACCTAATGAAGTTATTCACATCGATTATTGCTTCCTTAAGAAAGCGGAAGGTGGTAAGCTGTACGTGTTAATTGTCAAAGATGATCTATCGGGATATTTCTGGTTGAGAGCTACATCCAAAGCCGACACAGCGACAACTGCGGCTATACTGCTCCACTGGATACCTGCTTTTGTCATACCATCATACTGGATTTCGGATAAAGGAAGCCATTCTAAGTACCAAATTGTCAAGCACATTTCAGACACACTGTACTGCGCCCACCACTTCACGATGCCACACTGCTCTTGGAGGAACTGCTCTGTGGAAATGTTATGCCAAGAGTTACTGAGAGTAAAAAAAGCGTGTTACTTTCCGAGTTCCAACGTCACCAGACCGCCTGGCGATCTGTTATCCCTACGATACAGTCCGGTTTGAAGATTTCAATTTCAAGGCGACTAAACGGAAAGTGCACCATAACTGTGTTCACAAGACTTGCGCAGGACTCGCCGCTTAAAACAATCATCAGGCCCAACGGCGTGAAGACGGTCAGATATATCGAAAGAGAAAGAGCAAGAGCATTGATGAACATTGACGAGTTACAAAAATCATTACGTAACCTACACCGAGAGTGCGCAGAACGCAGCCAAAGCCATAGAAAGGCAGCCGTGTAGTCACATAATCGTCGAACCAGCATACGCAAGATCAACCTTTCAGGAGGTGATCTTGTGCTCAAGAGCATACCACAGAAGTCTGTAAGCTCCAAGCTGAACCTCAAGTATCACGGGCCTTTTCACTGCACACTCTGTCGTGACAACTACTTGTTCCAGGTAGAAGACCTACTGAATGGAAAAAAGATTAGGTTCATGACTGTCGATTTAAGTGCTTTTGTAACAGCGATTTCGAGTTATCTCATGAGCTACAGGAGCATCTGAGCTATCAAGCGAGTAAACTACTAACAGTCGAAGAATTTACGGATATGGACCGCAAGGATGGGACCATACACATATTGGTGAAGTGAAAAGGTTTCTCGGACGACGAGAGAGACTGGGTAGCAATCGATTCACTACAGCACGACGTTCTCGACCTTCTACGCGAGTATTTAGAAGAACTACAGACGAATCTAACCAAGCGCCAACGACATATTGCCCGAGCCATAACAGTGCAATAAGCAATCCCACTGGATTGATCATGGGGGGCTGTCCATGGCTTGACGATGTACGCATACGGGTTGCGCATCTACGACGTGGGTATTCTACCGCTTGCGTGTGTTGGTCAACAATATTGTACGATTCGACGTCACAAAGAGCTTTGTTGACCGAAACACGCATGGTGTACCGCAGCCTACTCCGGGGGCGCACAAAAGCAGGCAAGAAACCTCAACAGTCCTACTGAGGCTACCTCCTCTCTTCCGAGTTCTTTCTATGAAAGATGGGCTTTTATTGTAGAATTATGTATCTACATACTCGATTGTTCTGGTTTTCGCTCTGCAGTGTTCCGGAGAGTCTCTCAGAACCATATCCTCCTGAGCTATAACCCTCACGGAGCTTATTACATGCACGCAGTATCAAACTGGCGGATGGCTTAAACCACGAGGAACTGACGGGTGGTAGTCTGGAAACATGCTACTGAGATCCTTGGAGACTAGCAGACGCAAGATGGTACTGCATGCGCGGAGCGCGGACGTGAGGAAAGTAATGTAGATGAAAACAGAAGTTAAGCTCTTATTGTATTTCGTAGGAATACTATTGCGCTCAGAACAGCTAGTTAAGTAGCGCATAAGCAATGTACGAACACATATGCACTGCTGTAAGCATTAGTAAGATAGGCATACATATGCACGAATCACAGCTACGACCTTGTCCGTATCCAGTTTGATCTATCCTACAAAGCAAATTCGTGATGAGTAACAGTTCCATCTTCGCCGGGCCTGTCATGGAAATTCATCACGACTACAATATCACCGTACGCGATCACCACTGTCCAGTAGGCCAAGATGGGGTCCCCTTCGAAGCCCAAACTACTCTTGAGTTCCACACCCAGACTGTGCTGGTTTGCCGCACTTCAAGGGTTTTCTCCGTTTCACTGTTTCCGTTAACATTAAAAAGGGAATTATTCTTCCCGCGCCAAATATATGCGATCCGCATGCGTACTTCACACAAACATCACCATTTTTAACATGGTGGTGGAGGTACTTGTGTGAGGCAGCGGAGATCTAAACTAGTAGGAGGAGCGGCGAGATGTTGGGAAGAGAACTATTGAGGCAGTGTCTGGTGACAGAGGCGGGCAATCGTGTCAAAATTTGACAGTGGTGGATCGCGTTTGGAGACCGGTATTGAGACGGGAGGTGACATAAAGTTGGTTGGCGCCAGATTGTGGGAAATAAATGGTAAGGGACGATTCTTGATGAGAGCTGTAGCCGTTTCCGGCTGCATAGCGCAGGACGGAACAGAAAAAGGCTACTTAAACCTTAGTTGTAGGTTACACTAACGTAGATATCTTATCAAATGCCGGCACTTCCTACTTCGAGAACACGGTAGTGGCATTTAAGCCCCAAGAACATTGCCTCTCAGTAAATCGAGGCATCGAACCTCACCTTTCCATCGACGAACAACTCGCGTAGTTCGCCACAGTGATCACTGGATTCACTACAACAGTTCGACGTTTAATTTCCTACGTTCAGTGGCGATGTCTGAGACGCAGTCAATCCCTGAAAGCAGCCACCACACGGATGAATCTACACCGGAAATCACATACCAGGAACCTTCTTTTGTTTCTACTTCTATCGATCATCCACAACTGGTGCGCACAGATTCCGCTTCAATCAGGAAGTTTCTTGGCCTTTATGATCAGTATCGCAAGGACATCACCGCTCGCGCTCTACAACTTGCCGTAGTAGACTCTACGACGACAGAACCAGTCCGACCGGTTCATCTCACGTACTGTGTTGATCTGGAATGGCTAGAGTCTATCATTGACTTCCACCTCATACCGGATCTTTCCTGTCCTGACATGGTTACTGATGATATGCTGCGTATATTTTTGGAACAGCGATCGCAAACTAAGTGGACATCTATTTCGCTCTCAGCTCTGAATGTGCTCATTGAGAAAGAACTTCGAATGGACATGTCGGACACGTCCGCACCAATGCGGATGGAAAATCTATTCGCGTCCTATTTGCCGTTTCTGAGGCGACATGGACTGAAATGGGTCACGACATCTCGACCCAAAACAGCAATTGGCCACATCATTTCCGCCATGAAACCGAAATCTTCACGCACAAAGCTCGAATCAAACATTGAATCCTCTCACATGGAACTAAACAAAGATTTCACCGGTTTCTTCAAACACGCCACGGCCGTGTCTCAATCTTTTGACGACATTGATAACGGCCCCACCTCCCGCGGCTCTAGCTCTCACTCTCGTAAAGAACGAAAAAGCTCATCGTCGGAGAAAACGGCTGGAAACTCCGCATCAAGCACGGCAAACAGTGAGCCGCGCAAATCACGTTCAAACAGCAGGCATCCTCCCGCATGCCCCCACCTACCGTGCAAGAAGAAGGAAATACGTCACTGGATAGATGACTGTGATTTTTGTAATGATGAGGAGAGGCACGAGTACAAGGTTGAGCTTGCGGCGAAGAAGGCCGCTGATGGACCTTCCAAATCCACACGCAGCCAGAAAACTAAGCAAACGTCCAGCGAGAATAAGGGCACAGTGAAAAAACTGCAGCCGTCTAAAACCTCCCACCCAGGCCCGTGCTGCGTCATCATCGTATCGGACGGCCAAACCTCCTTGGATGGTACTGGACGTTGTGATGACGGCAGTGACGACAGCATCGTGTCACCAAGTCTCGCTGAGAAGGCAGCACTAAAGGGCATTGGAACAATTGCTGCCATCAAAACCACTCACCTCTCTGTCGCGCTGAAATCTGGTCCCAACCTGCAAAGCTTCGCATTTTCTAGGACATGTACAGCACCGCGCACAGTCCTGCATCTTTCTTCATGCAGTCTGGCTTTGGTCAATATCACGTACTTGGTCGTGGATAATGACCTTGCATGCGAGGAACTACTCATCGGCCGCCCTGTTCTACGCAATCTTCGTGTAGACACGGAAATACAACTGGACAAAAATCTGTTTGCTTTAAATGGTGCAGACTGTTCAGATGTAGGAAACCCCGCAGTCTGTCCCGGTGAAAGTTACGTGAGTAGGTTAATGACCGCCAGACTACACAAAGATTCAAGCACCACAACTGCAATTCTTATCAAACCACCGCAACCAAACCGTCCGAGAGTCCACTATCACGCAGAGAAGCATTTACAGTACCCATTCCCAGATCCCTTGCTTCTTGACCCTCTCGAAAGCGACAAACACGACGAAATCAAGTCAGCTGTCAACGAAATGGTGGAGAACACGCAACACTCTGGCATGACCGACGGTCAGGTGACTAAACTGCGCAGCGCTCTGGAGGACAACATGGACATCTTCCGAGTCTCTCTCTCAGCAGGACCACCTGCAAAAATCAGACCAGTAAAGATCGAGTTATCTCCAGAAGCCATCCCACTCCGCGTCAGGCTTCACAACTACTCGCAAGAGCAGCGAAAGTTTCTACATCTCTTTTTCGAGGATCTCGTTCGAACCGGAATGGCCTACCCAAACCCAACATCTCCATGGGCCACTGCCCCATTGATTGTGTCAAAACCTGGCCCGGCTCATTTCCGATTCACTGTTGACCTACGTCCGGTGAACAAGTACACCATCAAGCATCAATTCCCCATGCCAAACATCAAGCAGGAGCTGTTGAAACTCGCACACTCTAAATTCTTCGCCACGTTTGACCTATCTCACGGATATTGGCAGTTCCCTCTCCACGAAGACTCTCAGGCGCTACAGTCTTTCATAACACCCGACAGAAGGTCTTTCCCAACACGAGTCCTTCATGGCACAACCAATGCCACAACTCACCTTCAATCAGTCCTCGCTGAGATATTTCCGAAGGAACTACGTCAATCCCTCGTGTATTGGCTTGATGATATTCTACTACACAACAGAAAAATGGAAGGAATCCTTCAACAAATTCGGAAGCTCTTCCAGGCCTGCAAGGAACACTCAATCCATCTCCACCCAAATAAGTGTATTCTGTTTTCAACTTCAATCAGGTGGTGCGGAAGAAATATCTACGAATCAGGAGTACGGTATGCTCCACGAAAACTCAATGGTCTGTTAGCAATAGAAACTCCGACCAATGGAGGCCACCTCCAGCAATTTCTGTGTGCACTGCAGTGGGTTAAGATGAGCATACACAACTTCTCCAAGATCATACTACCGTTGAAAAACTTTTTGGAAAATGTGTAAAAGAAAGCTGGAAAGCGCACAAAGACTTCCGTGGCAAAGGTAGATCTTGCGGGCTTCGGTTGGTCCGGACTAGAAACCCAGGCATTTCGAGCTTGTAAAGAGGCACTTGCCCACAGCGTTATACTCGCACACAGGAAGGAGAATCAGAGACTCGTTATATACACAGACGCTTCCGACAACCTATGGTCTGGCATCATCACTCAAGTTCCGCTCTCCGACCTCACCAAACCACACGAAAAACAGCAGCACAGTTCTCTAGCATTTTGTTCAGGTTTCTTTAACACCACCCAACTGGGTTAGTCTGTCTTGGAGAAGGACGCGTTTGCCATACTTTCTACGTTGGAACGGATGCATTGGCTTGTAGCCACCTCAACCGGATTTGATCTCTACACCGATCATAGCAATCTTATATTCCTTTTCGACCCTCTATCCATCATTTCTGATCTTAGCCTCCCGTCCGTTCGAAAAGTCCTCCGATGGGCAATGAGGCTTAGCGCCTACAACTACACTTGCTTCCATGTCAAAGGCACCGACAATGTGTGGGCTGATCTTCTCACTCGCTGGGCTGCACCTCCAACGGTCCGCGGATTGGTGCAAATTCCTGTTCTCCCATCAAGCTCCGCCGAGAATTTCTCATGTCCGAAGCCTCAATAAATAATTGCAGTGCAGTCAGCGAACAAATCACATCGTCCTGAGGGCCTACAGATGGAAGACGGATTGTGGAAAGTTCAGGACGGCGCTGTATGGATCCCTGACAATGCGGAAGATCTTCAGTTACCACTGTGCATCATCGCGCACACTGGACGATGCGGACACCGAGGCAGAATCCCAACCACAAACACGCTACGGAAACAATCCACAAGAACCACTCTAACAGTAAACATCCGTGAATTCATCCGCGCTTGCATTCAATGCATTTCTTTTACCAGTAGAGAGAAGTTACCACGTCCTTTTGGACCGGCAGTACACGGCACGGCACCCAATGATCTCCTACAGTTCGAGTTTCTGGAGATTGGACCGGGCAGAGGCGGCGAGAAATACATTCTCATGCTCCGCGATGACCATTCCGACTACAAGTGGTTGTCTGCGTTTTCAAGTACAGCTGCTGAAAACGCGGCTCAGGCGATCGTCGATTGGTGCACAGCTTTTGTCACACCAAAGGGTCTCATGTCCGACGGACCTGCTCACTTCCGAAACGAAACTGTACGCCTACTCTGCAAATTTCTACGTATGCCGCATCACTTCACACTTCCATACACTCCGTGGAGCAACGGAGCAGTGGAGCGTTTAGGGAAGGAAGTTATTCGAACTTTTAGAGCATTGACATCCGAACTACAAATGGATTTCAAGGAAAGGACAGATTTGCTACCCGTGATACAGAGCATCCTCAACAACTCTGCCTTTTCGCACTGAATGAACATTGCACCGGTAACCGCTTTTCTTGGCATGGAGCCGCCTCCGCCCATCTCCTCGTTCTTCCGTTCCTCCACTCGTAAGGCCATGAAAGTTTCGGAGTTCACCCAGGAGCGCTGCGTTAACATCAAGACCTTACAGGAAGCTTGCGTACAGCTTCAACCTCCGGTACAAAACGCACTCCAGAAGAACCAAAAGGCATCAAAGGAAAAGGCGTCAAGAGCCACTCTCCTAAAGTTTGTCGAAGGCAATTATGTCTTGGTGGCGCATGGTGATTTTCATGCGGTGGAGAAACTCGCACTGCAAAGGCGCGGACCTCGCCGCATCCAAAACGCTCTATCAAGTTACGTCTTTTAGGTGGAAGATCTACGCAGTGGCCTAACGGAAGACATTCATGGTTGTCGCCTCAAATACTAGCACAACAGCTCGTTGGACACAGAGACCATAATGTCGCACGTCATAGCTTCGGAAACTGGAATGCCAGTCAAAAGTTTATTGAAACTGGTAAAAACCAAAGAAATGCTCATTGTTAAAGTGCGCTGGAAGTGACTAAGGACAAAGGAAGACACATTGGGACCACTGGTGATTATATACGAAGATGTCCCCTTCATGCTACAGCGCTTGATTAAGCGTAACAACGCTGCACGCAACCTGGTTTGCGACGCTCGTTTGCAACCCACTCTTTGAAAGAGGGGATTGTAGCCGTCTCCGGCTGCATAGCGCTGGACGGAACCCAAAAAGGCTACTTAAACCCTAGTTGTATAGGTTACACTAGCGTAGGTATTTTATCAAATGCTTGCAGTTCCCAATTGGAGAACACGGTAGTGGCATTTAAGCCCCAAGAACATCGCCTCTCAATAAATCGAGGCATCGAACCTCACCTTTCCATCGACGAACAACTCGCGTATTTCGCCACACAGAGGCGGGCAATCGTGTCAAATTTTGACAGTGGTGTATCGCGTTTCGAGAACGGTATTGAGCTGGGAGGTGACATAAAGTTGGTTGGCGCCAGATTGTTGGAAATGCATGGTGGGGTACGATTCCTGATGAGAGCAGTTTGAGCGCGCGGCGGTTGTGGTGACGGCAGTTTGATTTGACGAGGGTTGTGGTGATGGCAGTTGGTGGTGACGACGATTGGTGATGGGCATACTTTGAGGTGACTGGGGTTGTGATGGTGGCAGTGGGTAGTGGTAGCGGTTGGTGATAAGAACAGTTTGAGATGAGGACGGGGATTGTGGTGAGGGCAGATGATGGACACAGCGGTTGGTAGTGACGACGATTAGTGGGAAGGGCAGTTGGCAGTCTGTTGCGGCAGATTGTTGCGGATGCCTGGTGGAGAAAAGTAGAGTAGAGACAGGAGACGAAAGGGGCAGAAGATGAGGATTGGTGGGTGGTGGTTGAGGGTGGGGCGGTGATGAGGTCATTTGACGTTGTCGGTGGATGATGATGGGGGATAGTGGCATGGTCAGGGTGTTAAATGGGCGTGGCGTCTATGGTGGGGGTGGTAGATGGCTGTTGGTGTATGGTGGTGAGAGCAAGGTGGTGGTGAAAGAGTAAGGGAGGTATTGGGGCAAAGCTCTGATCGTGGTTTGGTTTGTGGAGGTTTGCGGTGGTGGTAGATGGTGTTAGGTGCAGTTGGTGGGTGGTTTGGAAAAGGTTGAACGTGCGGCATGGAGTTAATGACAGGGAGTTAGAGAAGTGTGTGATGATGAAGGTTGGCTTTGTTGTCAAATGCTCATGGGGACAGATGAGGGAATTCGGGTATGCTGTTGGAAGAGAGCTGTTGGAGGGGAGATTATGGTCAGGTGGTGACTGAGCGAGGCGGTTTGGAGGTAGTGGTTGGGGACAAGTAGTTGGAGGTAAGGCGGAAGTAAGGTTGGTTGATGGTGAAGGCGGCTGCTGATGAGGGCATTATTGGGATAACAAGAGAACGATTGTGATTGGTGGTGAAGACGATTGTTGATGAAGGCAGTTTGAGAAGACGGCGGATGTGGTGACGGTGGTTTGATATGACGAGGGTTGTGGTGATGGTAGTTGGTGTCAACGACGATTGGTGATGAGCATAGTTTGAGGTGACTGGGGTTGTGATGGCGGCAGTGGGTAGTGGTAGTGGTTGGTGATAAGAACAGTTTGAGATGAGGACGGGGGTTGTGGTGAGGGCAGATGGTGGACACAGCGGTTGGTGGTGGTGACGATTAGTGGGAAGGGCAGTTGGCAGTCTGTTGCGGCAGATTGTTGCGGATGCTGGTGGGGAAAAGTAGAGTAGAGACAAAAGACGAAAGGGGCAGAAGATGAGGATTGGTGGTGGTTGAGGGTGGGGCGGTGAGGAGGTCATTTGACGTTGTCGGTGGATGATGGTGGGGGATAGTGGCATGGTCAGGGTGGTGAATGGGCGTGGCGTCTTTGGTGGGGGTGGTAGATGGCTGTTGGTGTATGGTGGTGGAAACAATGTGGTGATGAAGGCGTTGTGGTGGCTGGGTGTTCATGCTTATTTGGTTGACGGTTTCTGAAGGTGATGATGGATGATGTTCGGTGCAGTTTACACTTCATGGGAAGAAAGGTGGATTTGTGGCATGTTGGCAATAGGACAGGGTGGTAGTGCAGAGTGTGGTACTAACGTTTGAAGTTGGTGTCAAATTTGGGTGGTTGCAGGTGGCGTATCAAAATTAAACGTGATGTTCGGGGCAAGGTTGTGTTCAGTGCGGTTGACGAAGACACCAGATGGTGGCTTAAGGGGAGTCACTTGGGCCAGGTGGGTCGGGACAAATTAGCTGGAGGCAAGATGATAGTAATATGTGTTGATGGAGTGGACTGATAGTGAAGACGGCATTATGCGTTGGCAAGGTGGTTATGGGGTTGCGCATGGCGGTTGATGGTGAAGACAGCGATTGATGGTGACGGAGATTGATAGTGAAGGCGATTGGTGATGACGCCGGCTTTGTGATGACGACGATTGGTGATGACGCCGGTTGTGGTACGGGCGGTTGTTGGTGACGATGGTGACGGTGGTAGCGGTGTTTGGGGAGACGGTGGTTGGGGGTGGTTGGAAACGGGCGTGCGAGCAGTTGGCGGCGCGGAAATATGGGAGGGGACAGGATGGAGGAGAAATTTGGTGGTGCAGGCATGAAAGGTCAGAGCAGGGAGCGTGTGGCTGCTGGCGGCCTTAGAAAAAGAGATTGGTGCGGCGCCAGAGAGAAGAAGATTGGCGAAGGCGTCTTCAATTACATCGATTTCATGGCGGTACGTGCGTTGATGACGGCCACTTTTCATTCGTACATCAATCGCTGATAAGTTCGGTTATTGACGAGTGTTTGCCAAGGCTTTCAATTCAAGTGAGTATGAGGGCAACCCTTGGCGGAGGCTCTCTCCCGGGAGAGTTGGCGAACGGATCCCGTGGCATAGTTGCGATTCGAAGCGCGCAACTTGAATACCAGTGATAATGCATGACCTGTCAGCCACACACAGTTCTGAGGATTGCATGGCGGCATGCCGCGTGACGAAAACATGCTCAGGCTGATGCAAACGCTAGCGGCTAGGTCGGGCGTCGGGAACCGGGAGGGCGCTCTCGATATAAAAGTTGGACACTGACGAGCATCCAACCTGGAATTTTTTGCCGAGCTCTAACAAATGGGTACAAGTCGTGCCGCAAAAACCCCCCATATTTCCCATGCTTGGATAGGCTTGCCTTTCAATGTGTACGACAGTTGAGATGGGAGGCAAGATTGACAGCCAGTGATGGTCCGCTGCAGCTGATCGTACTACATTCCAGCGGAAGCCTTCGCAGTCCTTCGTATGGCGGGACTCTTCGCTATTGTCTTCTCGTGCATTGCTCATTCTCTCTTGGGTCCTTGATTGCCGAGGACCGCACTAGTGCATCATGTGCCACAGCTGGTCCTTTCTTCTGGCTGTCAAGCTTGCTTCCTCACGAAAGACAAACCGTGTCAGCCTTCTCTGTAACCATGCCAGGCACTTTTCTCACTCTTACCTTCACGAGGATACCTATCTTTGGCGCTTGAATAGCGCTTTTCGGTGCTCTGGTGGGCCGAGCAATCCAGGCTTTGTTGGTGGGCATGGTTTGATCTCCCGTATGCAGCCAGTTATGGATGCCAATCTGATGCACAGACTCTTTAATTGTGTGTTCCGGGTCTTACATTGTCACATTCGTCAAGAAAAGAGTCTCAATCAGCGTTTTGAGTTTGTAGACCACGAGAATTTGCCCAATGGTATATTGTTTGGCGTTCAGATTTTGAACAATGAACGATGAACCAATTGTTTTTAGTCTACCACCAACACTACCAGTGCCACGCCATACATCGTGCAATGCAAAGTGATCTACGCTACACCCATGCAAACAAAGCCATTTCTTGCGAAGACCATCAGGACATCTAGATATTCTTATGACGTAAGATGTCATTGTGTGGCGAGGAGTGCCCTGCTTGGGAGGATAATTATTAACCGCCTTCGTCAAGGACTCAATAACTCTATCCTGAAAGAATGAAAAATCTACCTCATGCATTGGCATCAATTTGTTTATTGACGTTACGTTGTGAGCAGGTGAGTATTCCAAGATACCGCGAAGACGTGCGCGGAAGGTGCAGATGACGAAACACACGCGAATTGTTGAGTTTCCGTCTGAGAGAGCAACTTTTTTCTTGAAACCCATTTATTCGCACACCTTTTGAAACAAATGTGAAAACATTAAAATATTATGCTCCTCCCCTAAGAACTGTTCAACATCAAATACGTCGGAATTTTTTCAATTCGTCAGTTCATATGTTTTACATAAAATCAAAAATTTCGCTTCTCGGCACATGTGTAGACCACATTCGCATCAAACCTGGGCATTGCAACGGCTCAAGGGCCAGTGCATTGTTACCCTCGCTTGGCGGAACTTGCCCGTCGTTACGTGGGTCTTCGGCACAAGACCCAATGAAAGCTGGCTGGCCCGAACTTTTGCCATCGTGAAGGGCGAAGCAAACCCTCACCGTAACTCTTGAATTCAACTGCCAGTCTGACCTTCTCACAAGACCAAGATTCCGAGGAACTCTCTTCTGTCGTCAGTCGACGCCCGAGCGCACGCCTCGACAAAGAACTCGTAGAAAACCCTTGCCTGAGGAATTTTTGACCAGCCCTTTTTGTCGAGCCTGTTCAGTTAAATGGCTCGCCATGATCAACTCTGCTTCCGTGCATTGATCCGAACGCCCAACAGGTGGCCATCGCTCTATTTCCAACATTTGAACTTTTCCGCTAGCATTGTGCCAGTCTCCACACCAGCCCCTCACGACAAGAAGGCGTAACTTCTACCTGCCTCTTCCTCTTCATACAAATCCTTTTCGCCTTGCTGCCTCGCCAACCGTCTTCAACAAGCTGCGGTGTCCAGAAAATCAGGATCTGCACCTCCTGGACCAGACCCGTCGAAGTTCTCCTCCCCCTTTTTGCTTCTGAACACTCCCCCGACAACGGTTTTGCTCCTTTAACTCAATTGGAGCTCTCTCGCGAAGTGTCTGTCCTACATAAAAGCTCCATCAAATATAAGTTCGTTTTCGATCAAAATTTGGACGTGTCCTCTTGTGGTGTCTTCTTCAGTCTTGCTTATTCTGCTTCGCTTCTTTTTGCGAGAAAGTAGCCATTTTTATTTGCAAGCGCAGCTCGATTGGTCGCACATGTCTGCTCCTCTGCGTTACGTTGTCAGAGATTTGCACCAGGCGTTTTCAGCAGAATCCTATCTTCCCAGTGACCTGGGCCGCATCGTCGCCCATCTTGTCGCTGTTCCAATTGCTATGAAGAAGCGCATAACACAGGAAGTGGAATCCCAACACCTTGAACAAATAATCTTTTAAGAAGAAAATGCCGATCGTCTCCAGGCTCAAATAACGCCCTTTCACTGCATTTTAAACTTCAGCACTGCGGAGGATGAAGCCCCAATATCTTTTGCCTCTTCAGCAATGAAGGAAACTGTAGCTGGTCGAGCTACGCTGCATTTGACTACGAGAAGCGTAGATGCCATGGATGCTCATATCGGAGTGCTCGTCACGATTATGAAAACGATTAAGCCGATCAGGCGCTCTTGTGCTGGTTCTCTGCACAGATCATTCATCTTTTTATGCTCCTCCTCTTTCCTGAAAACTCCGACCCATCTCTAGCTTGGCATATCTGCATGGTTGGAGCACCTCTCACACTGCATTGTGGTTACAGTGGCTGCGTATAGAAGTCATTTTCTTTAACCAGGCGGGACTTGAACCAGCGACCCTGCATCTGGGCCCAGAACTATGAAAACGATTGAGCCAATTCGGCGCTTTGTCTTGGCTCTCTGCACAGATCATTCATCTGTTTATAACGATAGCTATGGTTACGCCATCGGCAGGCTACGTCAACATTTTGCGAATTCTCCACATCTGGATGTTACTTCTCCTTTCTCTATTGCACGAGCAAGCGGATGGCTTATCAGACTTTGGCCTGTTCTACGATTTCCATTTTGTTTCGTATCTCTATAGCACCTGACGATCCGCTTGGGTATGATATAAAGGACCCCAGGCTGAAGCAAAATTCTCTGATACTTCTGTGCAGATTCTGGATATTTCCCCGAGGAATAATGCTTGAGACTGTTTTCCTCATCTTCAAGTCTCTCTCATCAGTCGCACTGACGAGCCCTTGTCTGTATCAAGCATCGAACAACAGTCATGCACACAACCGGTGCCCTCAGTCATACTGGTGTTCGTCGCCGTGATCGCCAGTACGCATGGTGCACCCCATTATCCGACCTGCCCTCCGTTCACATCCATTTACCCTCAGAGGACCTACGAACTCCGTAGTCGGCAGGTACAAGAACTTTGAGCATTGTGGCTCTCCCAAGAACGACTGGCACTACTGTCGAATTATCTGTACCAAATTTGAATGAAACGATGACACTACCGGTTATACCCAGGTAGAGAACGATACTGTGACTCCGGCCCCCAGTGGAACTGGGCGCAGAAGAGCTACACACGTCGACCCCCTAAGAGTTGTATACGGTAGTGAAGAACGTGCGAACCCATCCCTCAAAAAGCTGTTAACGCGGCAGATATAGTAAAGTCGATGATACACAATAGTTGATAATATGATGTTGATGGTTGTTTGTTGGTGTTTGTTGTTCTCTACTACTACGGATAGCGTCTGGTCTTTACATATCTATCAAGATACCACTCTCTCCAATTCCCAGAGAATAAAAGCGCTGCCAAGGAATTATCTGTGTGTGCGTTTATATGAGCTCGTGTCCCTAATTCCAAGAGTGTGGGTAGGGGCTACATTGAAAAGAACCCCTCTGTAGTGGATGGCACTCATCCACTTCGGAACACCGGCATGCTACCTACGATGCATGTGGGTAGCAACCCCTTTTAGGTAGCTTCTAGACTGAGCTGTTCCCCATTTGAGAACAGCTTGAGTGCTCTTAAAGCGCTCATCACAGCCCTCTCAGAAAATCGGAGGCATCGAACTCTGGACGCTTTCACCCTCCTCCCTGCGTTAGCAGCCGACCAGCGCACACCCTCTCTCTCTAGATAAACCAATAACTATTCTGGCCATGCTCTTACCATTAATTCGGCGTCAGAAACTTGCCTCTCTCGGAGAGGCGGAAGTTCTCTACGTCGGGACGCCGCTCTTCGGCGGCATCTAAGAACGAAATGGTCTACGCTATTTAGTATGTTGAGCCCACACCCGAGCGGGCAGACAAATTTCCTGTTGTGGATAACCGTAGAGAGGGTGTAGTGCTGGTACTTGACTGTTAAGTATTGCGCCAAGGCAGTATACTTTATGCGAGCCTTTGGTTGCTTGCGCTGTTCAAGGCTGCACGATATTCTTCACCAAACAGATCATAAAAATCAAGCTCCGGGTTGGTGCTGAATCGTTTGTCGTTGGCCACAAACCATTCGTATGGGTATAGCTCGAACGATCGTACTCCCCACTGCAAGGCAAAGCTGATGAGCTTGACCATATTGCCCGTGCTCATGCACCCTTGTGCACCAATATTTCGGGAGCCTTAACATGCAGCTATCGGGTTGCCTGGTCCAGGTGGACCGTACACGCCACTGTGAGTTGGCGTCTGAAGCTGGAGAGGAATGCCCGAGTCCTTGTTCCGGTTGAAGATAGCACACCAGTTAGCATTGCATCGCGCTCGTTGCGGTTGCTCCCATCTGTCAACGTCCTTGGTGGTTGCGCCTTGCACACCAAGACCCAACTTGGGGAATCCATTATATTCGCGAGTCGCTTCGTATGCAACCATGTTCGGAAACTTGTTGGGTCCTTGATCAAACGTCTTGGATCGGAAGTCATTCAGTGTGACAATTGTGGGCGCCATCACGGGACGGGGACGCAGGGGGCCAAAAAGTTGTAATAATAAAAGCCAAAAGGGTGCTCTTCGTAGCTAAAAGCCCCAAAACAAATTGAAAACAGTGGGATCAAAAGAACTAAACCCACTCGATGAAATAAAACAACACTAGGGAGAGCAAGAGGCTCAATCCCCAAATAAAACTTCTTAACTTCTTGCTGAAACGGCGCGCAACCCAAGAATTATGAAGTGCAACGCCCTCAGGGAGGGATTCTTGGTACTTGAACGCTTTCCCGATATTATCGGTTGTGTAGTGTGTATATGAACTACGCCCCAGTAAGGTGGATATGGACACGTGGGACACGGTTTTGGGTCAATTGGCGGTTGGCCAAAGTAGTGGATGTTGCCACGAAATGTGGAGTATTTTAGTTAATAATATTTATTATTTTCACACCCATTTCTGGGAAGCTAGTACTTAGTGCGACGGCGCACTGCCGTCGCACCAGTAAACCTTCCCCAACAAGGGACCCCAACCTGGGGAATTGGTTCTAGTTGTTGCCGCTTGCGCGCGTACTCTACTCCTCCTTGGAGGGAAACGCCGTAAACCACGGGAAATCTAACCCCCTTGCACATCTAAAGAAACCCATCACTGGGAGTATAATTGTTCCAATCATATTGGTGTTTCGCCCTGTATAGGGAGTCCTGTCCACCGGCATTGCCGTATCTGCTCGTCGCTCTCGCGACTCACATCGTCCTCTCTTCCTCCTCTTCGCCCTTACTTCTTCCCCTTTTTAGGGTAGCACCTCCCGCTATCCGCGGCCCTCGTGTGCGCATCCGCTCACACACCCCCACTCACGTGGAAAAATACCTCTACTGAGGATCACACCCCGCTCACGCGGATACCGATTCATCACCTTCACCTCCCTGCGCGAGTCGCGACAGGTGTCCCTGGTCTTACAAACCGGCTTCGCTGTGACACCTCTGGGAGGGCTCTACCCAACTGGGTTCACCTCGTGAGAGGAAGATCCCGAACATCTTTCGGTGTTTTTCCCCTTTGGGGCATTGCACCACAAAGTGGTCTCCGGACCTAGAATCGGCTTTTGGTTTTCCCTCTTACGAGGTTTGTTTTTATTCACCGGAAGTTCCGTGATCGTTTCCCGTCGTAACGGTATTTTTTCATGTCGAGAAATCCCTCCGACGTGGAGCCAGTGGTTACGCGTAGTCGCTCCCGCGACAACGCGGACACTTCCGAAGTTCGGTTCGTACCCCATATCCCTATACGGACAAGTTCCAGCCGTGCTGGCGCCGCTTCATCGAGGAATGATACCCCCGACCGGGAACCCTGGAACCTCCTTTTGCCCTCGTTATCACCCCCGCAGGGGAATGCAGCATCGACTCCGGCTGTTGCCGCAGTGTCCCAGGCACCCCGGCCTGCCCCCGCTGTCGCGGCTTCAAGTCCCCGTGGAACGGGCGATAACACCCCCCAGGGGACTTCCCTGGAATCCCAGGTCCACGCTCTGTGGACCGCCCATGACAACCTTGTAGGGGAACTAAAATCCCTCCAAGAGGTGGTCTCGGCAACCCCCGTAAAGGCGGTCGCCGAGGAACTCCGTATTTTACGGTCTGACGTCAACTCCGTGTTGGAGAGTTTGGGACAACCCGCCACCTTCATCGAAGGAGTTGAAGCCCGATTTGATCGGATTGGTGCCCGCCTGGAGACGCTGGAGCAGTTCGTCCTCATGGACAAACCATCCCCGGGTGATCCGGTAAACGAGGCATCGCACAACGACCAGCTTGCTGGGAAGAAGAAACGCCGTCATCGACGGAAACACCACCGAAAATATTCGGACTCCGATTCTTCGACATCGTCGGAATCATCCCGAAACCATTCGGTTAGCTCGAGCTCCTCGGACTCCGACTCGGAGGACGAGAAGCGGGGCTACTCCTCCCGCTCGAAGCGGTCATCGGCCACTGAAGGTGTGGTCCGAACCCGCCAGAA
This sequence comes from Gracilariopsis chorda, assembly GCA_003194525.1. Lineage (NCBI taxonomy): Eukaryota > Rhodophyta > Florideophyceae > Gracilariales > Gracilariaceae > Gracilariopsis > Gracilariopsis chorda. The sequence goes on from NBIV01000072.1 coordinate 36,422, forward strand.
GGGGAGAACACACCCCGGTCTCCGGGAATTGAAATCGACAAACCCGGATTACCGGAAGCTTTTATCATACCGGTACTACCGGCTCGAAGATTCGTCACTTGGACGCACGCCCCGTGGTACGGGAAAGGTGCGAGAATGCATTAAGCGAATGCAGCTCTCGCTCCGCAACCAGTATTTTACTGGAGAGGACCCAGTCTTAGTACTGGATTTCCTATCCCGCTTTGTAGCGGAGGCCGATATCCTCGGTATGAATGAGGGACAAGCCTATTTGGCTTTACCGTATTTCTTACGGGGAGTGGCCGAGGACCAATACACCTCTGTCCGAGGATCTTCTCGCGCCTCCGAGGGAGGAATTACTTGCTGGCCGGAGGCTGTGCAGTATCTTCTGCGCTCCTACGCCACAAACACCGCTATTCAGCAGGCTATCCTCGCTTTGCGAGATACACGCCAGCGTGCTGGAGAGACCGAGACCGATTACTCGGTGCGCCTTAACAAGGCTTTCCACAGATGTGGTAACGTATACCCCGCTGGGGAGCGCAGTACCATGTTCATTGATGGTCTTGACCCGGCAATCCGGAGTTTAGTTACCCGTTATCGGGAGGACAAGCGGAGGATCACCTACCTCGAGCTGGTCCAACACGCCCGAGCGGAAGGGGATGCACTTCGTGCAAGAACTCCGAACAATCGGTCTAAATCCGCCAAGGCGTTGTTGCTGGAAAGCGAAGCTTCCTCTCTCCCGCTCACCGCGGATGGGAACCCTGGACAGGGATTTGATACCGTGTATTTAGTGCAGGGGGATGGTGTGTCGATACCCACCAGTGATTTGCCGTCAACGACGGAGATGACCCATGATACGGGAACAGAAGATCCCGTCCTATACGGTGGTAACAGTCGGGTTCAACCCCAACGACTCCCGTTTTCAAACGGTCAATCCCGTTATCAACGTCCTGGATGGACTGACACCCGCCCTGCGGTTCGCTTCTCCGATACTCGGAATAATAATCCGCGTGTCGCGGTGCTGGCTCTCATTTGCCACCTGTGTTATGCCCATGGCCATACCTCTCCTCAGTGTATTTGTTCACTGAAGGATATGGCCAAGGTGGTGGCAAATTATGAGGCCCTCACTCCAGAGGAGAAACGTTCCGTCCCGACGGCTTCCTACCTCCGTGCTAAAACGGACTTTTCTCACGCCCTACCACAGACCCCGCGTGCGCGGCAAGATTCATACACCCCGATTCGGGAGATCACGGAACCATCCGTTGCAACCCCCGCTTATGCGGATAGAAGCCCCCGTCAACGGGATGAAGCACTCGTTGTCGAGGAAACAAACCCACCGCCGAAGGCGGAAAACTAACTGAGGGAGTCTCTCCTTTGGGAGAGGCGTCCTCAAGAACGAGGCTGTTGGCGCCCGAGGCGTCCTCGCCTCGCTCCCCGGTGAAAGTCCTCTCGAGGAAAGACACCGCTGACGCGGTCTCTGCGCACCTCGGTGTGTTGCGTCGCCCGTGGATACGGAGTAAAAATCCCCGGATTCCCGGTAGAGTCTTGGTCTTGGCCAAGCGCAATTATAAGGTCTATGCCGACCTTGGCCTTGACCCCCAGTTTATGGTGAGGTTTCTCACCGTCCTGGATACAGGTGCAGGCCCCAACTTCGTTGTGGAATCATCGTTACCCCCGCTTTTGCGGTCTCGTATCCGCTCTGACGCGGTCCCCGACATTTCGGATGCGAACAACAATCCGTTACAAACGGTGGGCACAGTGGACCTCGTCGTGAGACTTGGTACCTCTGTGGTGAAGTTGTACTTCATCGTTTGCCGTTCATTGGCAGCACCAGTCATACTGGGATGTGATTACTGCGACAGATTTGTCGACGCAATCAGGCCCCGCCTCAGGCGTGTAGAACTTGACGACGGTTCGTCGGTTCCGATTGTTCGCCGCCCGCTAAAGCGGTCCTCTCGGAAACAAGTTCCGCTCCCTGCTGCGCAGGAACCACCGCCCGCGTCCCGCGAGTCCACCAAGCTCCGCGTCGCTGCCTCGGTTTCTATACCGGCTGAGTCCCAAGTCTGGGTGCAGTAAATTCCCGTCAACACGGTCTTTGGGTTATACAACCCCTCGCCTCGTTGTACGAGAAATCCCAGCTGGCGCTGGCTAATGGAATTGTCTCCATTTCCCCGGATGTTCCTTTCCGGATATTGGTTGCCAACCTTGGCAAACACCCCCAGTATCTGGTCAAACACCAAGTAATTGGGAGTGTAACCCCCCATCCTATGGGAATGCTGCCAACAAAGATGACAGCCGCCGATGTACTCGGAGTAACCACCTCTTCTGAGGAGTTCGCCCCGCCGTCCGAAGACGTCAAGTCTAAGGAGGGGGAGGAAACCGCTACTTCAGCGTTGAACATACCGAGTAACTCGGAATTGCGAACCACACCTGTTCCACAGGACAATGCTCCATCGAGCAACGACCGGGTTGATCCGGAAAAAGCACTTGAAGCGCTGGACTTCAGCCACGTGCCAGAGTCGCACCGCGACAAACTCCGTACTATGTTACGGGAATTCACCACAATGTGGGATGGCTCGCTTGGCGAGATTAATGCAACGGAACACCGGATCGATTTAATCCCCGGTGCGCGACCGGTTGCACAACCCCCTTACAGGGCAGGTCCGAAAGCTCGGGAAGAGGAGCAGTCCCAAGTGGACAAGATGCTCCACGCAGGTGTGATTGAGCCCGCTCAATCACCCTGGGCATCCCCAGTTTTACTGGCTTTAAAGGCCGACGGAACCTGGAGGTTCTGTGTCGACTACCGCCGGCTCAATGCCGTGACTGTTAGGGACACGTACCCCATCCCTCGTATGGACGAGTGCATTGACTCCCTTGGAGACGCCACCGTGTTCACGGCCCTTGATGCCAATTGGGGATATTGGGAAGTACCTGTCAGACAGGAGGATCGCGACAAAACCGCATTCACCTGCCACGCAGGAACGTACCGCTTCAAGCGGATTCCATTTGGGTTAACCAACGCCCCCGCCACCTTTCAGCGTGCAGTAGATATTCTACTCAACCGCTTTAAGTGGCGGAGTTGTCTGGTCTACCTTGATGATATTATCATCTTCTCCAACTCGTTGGACGACCATCTCACTCACGTCCGAGACGTGCTGACCGTACTCCGCGATGCGGGAATTACCCTCAAGTTGAGGAAATGCGAGTTTTTCACAGATACTGTGAAGTATCTGGGTCACATTATCCGTCCTGGACGGTTAGCGATCGAGAAAGCTCGAGTCAAATCCCTCGTTGAGGGGAAAGAACCCCGTACTCAAACGGAACTGCGCTCCTTTTTGGGGCTGGTCAACGTCTATCGACGGTTTATCCCGAACTTTTCGGATACTGCAGTGCCCCTAAACGCGTTGTTGCGAAAGGGGAACCCCCCAAAACTGGGAACATTTACGCCCGAGCAATCGGAAGCCTTCAACTCCTTAAAGGAGGCTGTCACATCAGCACCAATCCTACATCTCCCAAAACTTGGGTTGCCATACTCCGTAGATACGGACTCGAACGACTACCAAGTCGGGTGTGCTCTTTTTCAAACCACCCCCGAAGGGGAACGACATCCAATTGGTTATTGGTCGCGCTCGCTCAATGTTCATGAGCGGAACTACTCCGTATCGGAGAAAGAGTGCCTCGCCGTCGTATGGGCGATGACCACTCTGCGCCCCTACCTTATGGGAATTCATTTCACCGTGTACACGGATCATTCCTCATTGAGTTGGTTGATGAATATCTCCGACCCGTCGGGACGCCTCATGCGCTGGAGACTCCGCCTCGCGGAATATGACTTTCAAGTCATTTATAAAAAGGGCGCGCAGAACACCCAAGCCGACGCTCTGTCGCGGTTACCCACAAGTGGGGAAGCACTCCCAACGGAGGATGATGAAGTCCCATGTTTCATGGCTATAGACCCGGATGATCCGGAATATGCCGTCGAGGCTAGGCCAGAAAACTGGGACGAGGATGCCGATTTTGACGAACTACTCGCATCGCGAGATAAATCTGAGAACCCGTTACCGGGTAACTTTGTACCGGTATCACCGGAAGAAAGGATCCGAGAACAATTCGGCGACCCATTCTGTACGAGAATTCGTGCCCGTATCAACGGTGGTGAAGATCTCCCTTTCGGGGTAAACGACAAAGTCTACCTCGTAAGAAAGGTCGAAGCCCGCCCACAGATTGTGGTACCACATTCCCTGCAATCGCGGGTGTTACACCTATCACACTACGCCCCCATTGGAGGTCACCCAGGTGGGAGGAAACTCTACCTAACCCTGCGAAGGGATTTCTATTGGCCCGCAATGGCGGTGGATTGCTACGCAACCGTGCGGTTTTGTAGCGAATGCGCGAAGAATCGCGTCAAACTCCGCAAAAATGCGAAGAAGATGAAACTATTCCCCGCAAGGGCGCCACTCGAGTTTATCGCAATTGATCTTCTCGGACCACTACTTACCACAAAACGTGGAAACAAGTTCCTACTTGTCATCACCGACCGCTTTTCTAAGCTGGTACGGACTGTCCCTCTTCGGAGGATAACCGCTCTCACGGTGGCCCAGGCTCCAGTGACGCAATGGATTTTTGTCTACGGTCCCCCTGTGGAGGTGCTCTCTGACAACGGGAAGCAGTTCGTGAGCAAGTTCTTCCAGGATGTTTGTCGCATCCTGGATGTCAAGAACTTGTTCACGACTACCTACCACCCCCAGTGTAATGGGCAAGTTGAACGGTTTAACTGGACGTTACTCGCGGCGTTACGTTCCTACGTCGCTGACCACCCAACGAATTGGGATCTCTACGCTGATGCGGTAACCTACGCGTACAATACGCAGGTACACCGGACTACCGGAGTTTCGCCATTCGAGTTGGTTCTATCTAGAACACCCCCGCCTGTGGCGCTGGAACCCCAAGCTACCTTGGACAATTTCCCATCTGTGGGTATCTACCGGCAGCAATGGAAGCAATGGCTTTCCAAGCTGGTCCCCGCTGCGCGGAAGTCTATGGCACGGGCCCAAGCCACTTACAAGCGGGATTTTGATGCTCGCTTGCGAGGGAAACCGTCCCCGATTCGGGCAAATAAGTACGTCTTCATCAGGAAGAAATACTACAACCCGGAACGGGAGAAGCGTCACAAACTCTCGCCTGTGGCGGATGGACCCTTCAAGGTCATCTCTGTTAACACCGACACTGTCGTGGTAGAGATGGGGGACACGCACGAACGGATTTCCCGTGATCGTGTTGTCCTTGTCCCTCCTCCCTCGTCAGAGGTAGTCCTGGATCCAGGCAACCCCATTTCTACGGACTCTGGAACACCGGAACCATCCGGGAGTACTAGACCTACGGTACTACCAAACCCCAGCCGGGGACTCTCAGACCTACCGACTCTGTCGGACTCACCGGCTCAGCCGGGTAATTTGGGCCCCTCAGCGCCCGCCCCTACCACGTCCGCCCCACTGGCGCGCATCTATACCCGCCAGGCGGGGAATGTTATCCCTTATCCCGCCGCTCCGTCTAAGGAGGGGGAGGAGAACACTCGTCTTCGAGGACCAATATCGCCGTCGCAACGGGAAACACACCGTAACATACGGAACACTGACCGTGAAGCACGGAGTATGTCACGCGACACTAATCCCACGTTCCCGGGCAGTGTTGTGCAACAGGAACCAGACGCGCAGGCCCCGCAAAAGCCGCAAATACACCGTTTGTCACGGGAAAACGAGAAGCCTCACACCAATACCGCAGCAGCGGAAAGGCAATCGCCCGATGCCTCGAAGCCGCCGTTCGCGGAAGTCCCCGCGGAAGCGGTTCAATCAGGTCGATCAGACCTGCGCCTTGCGGAGAAGGGGCGCCCAGATACGCCGGCCTCACAGGGAAATACCCACACCCCTCTTGGGGAAAAAGGCAGCCAAGCTGCATTTGAAGCTTTAAGCCCTGGCTCGCAAGCACCGGAAACGCCTCCCGTCGTTGACGGAATCGACGCCCCCGCTAAGGGGAATAATTTGCGTTAACCCCCGCATCGCTGCGGCGAAGAACCGAGGAACTCGGGAAAAACGCGCGCCATCGCACGCTCGAAACCGGTCGTACCTGACGCTGCTCCTCCTCATGGAGATGGTGCACCGCGCTTAGCGGCAATTCCCCTGAAAAGGGTATCATCGGCACCTGCCCGGCACCCCCCAAAGGGGAATTTTGACCAAAATACCGGTGTACCGGAGTTAGCCCCAGGCAACCCGTCAGTAGCCGGGGACACCACGGCATCGCCGGAACGTATGGTGCAGAGCGCTCGTGCGCCTGGCAGGGAGGCGGTTTGCCACCCAATCACCCTGTCGCACGGGACCCCCCAGGGGATTGTGGAAATGCCGACCCCGCAGAAGCGGTCATCTTCCCGCAAACTCGCGGTTCGTGAGCTCAACCGTGAAGGTCGAGCCCAAGTCCCCCGCCGACTGGCGGTTCGCCCGCAATACTGCGAAAGCAGAAATGAACCTGCCCCAATGGGGAATGACTTGCTGGTGAAAACCGTGGCACCACACACCCTCTTGAGGGATATCTTCCCGCATGAGCAGCGGCCGCTATCACAGCGCACGGCAACGCCGGAGTTATCGCCGAACACCCTGCTAAGGGACATTGTACCGCACAGCGGGCAGCTTCCGCAGGGAAGTACAACCACCACCCGGCACGGCCGGCAGGTCTACGAACGAGAGTTCGTAGTAGACCGACTTGTCGGACACACCTGGGACCAGGATGGTATTCTACAATACCGCGTCCGCTGATACGGGTACGACCCCAGTGGGGATACGTGGGAGCCAATCGAACACCTCCCACGGTCGCAGGTCGTGCGATACCACCGTCAAACGGGAACTGCAGCTCCAGCCACGCTGGTAAATGCCCAAGTTGGGTAACGTTGCCGCGCGAGCGGAGAGCGAAAGGAAAGGATAACAAGACAAGGTCCGTCGAAGACGGGGAACTCAACCGAGAAGCACCGTTCTAAACGGGAAAGTTTATTCAAGGGAGCAGCTAGCTCCCCACAATACTACACTACACTAACTGGCATAGCCAGGGAAAGAAGAACCAGGAAACTGGACTAGAGGTTTCACTCACCCCCATCGTCCGGGGCGTAACCCCCAGCAAGGCGGTAGGCCAACGCGTCCGCCATGGTGGTGGCATCCCCCGATACCTCTGCAGCGCTAAGACCGGCACCCCGGAGGAAACCTGCGATGATTTCGTTTTCATTCGCCGTCACCCCGCTGGGGATAGAAAGTCCGGCACTTGCCGCCGAAGGGCCAGCAGTCGGCTCGGCCGGAGATACCCCCTCTGGGAAAGCTTCCGCGCTAGCGCCGGTCTCCTCTACGTCCATCTCCCCGGGTTCTTCCGGTTCGTTATCGACCATTGGGTCATCCCCGCCGTATGCGCGGTAGTAGTCGTCAGAATCGACGTACCCCACCGTCTGGTCTTCCGGCACATGCCGGGGCGTATCGCGAAGCTCGCGCCCCTCCTCGGAGGAAATTTCCCGGAACTCCCAGGGGTCGAAGTAGATAAAATCCCCCGCAAGGGCGGTGTTTCTACCGAGTCCCGGACCACCAGTGTTACCGCTGCCGCCATCCAGACGACCGCTTTGCTCCAGCGGGACCTCACTCCAGCTAACGCTGTCGATGTACCCAAGTAATTGGAGGACCTCTTCATTGTTGGCCTGGCCCGCAAGGGGGATGCGAAGATCCAGGTTTCGGATCGCTGCCCGCACACGCGGTTGAAGGAACCAGAGACGATACTGGTCGTATGCTTCGTTGAGGATATAAGCCGCAGTGCGGGCCGCCCACTCCGTAACCACTACGGACCACAACCCCGACCGGGGATCCTGCATGAGCAGCGAACCGAGGTACCTAAGTACCGGCGGGAGTTCTATGTAGCACCCCCGGCAGGCTTCATGGAAGCGCCACCACTCGGGGAGTGCTACATACCGACCTAGTCGGTGAGGCGGCGCAATCCGCTCTATCTCCACGTTCTGATACGGGATAAAATACCCGAATCGGGATCGCCAACGCAGCTCGTAGCGGATGAAGTTTTGGAGAAAGTTGGACCGGTATTGCCGGGGAAGGTACCTGAACTCCGCCCGAATAGTCGGTCGCTCTCAGCAAAGGGCTTCTTGCCGCGCTGCGGGGAGATTCCTCCAAGAGAGGGTCTCGAGGCGGAACAGGTTCTCGCCGTATCCAATCTCCCCGCGAGTGCGGAAGTAGCTAACGTCAAAGCCAAACTCCGGTGGGACCGGTACATCGAATGGAGCCTGGCTCTGCCGTTGGTACGCCATCCGCGTCAACGCGGTCTGCGCCGCAGCGACGGTCTCGCCCGAATTTCTTCGGAAGTGGTGACGCGGAATCGCAATCCGGTGACGCCAATCCCACGACGTGGTGACTGCTCTGGGCAGATCCCCCGGAAGGGTGTCTGAGCCATCCGCATAAGCGGTGACCAATCCCTCATTGAGGACAGCGACCGGGTGAAACCACGGGGCAAGGCGCAGGCGCGACGCGTGATTCCGATTCATCGGGTTGAGCAACACAAGGGTGTTGTAGGTTGGCCAGTTGGACACCGGAGTGGTTCCGGAGGACACCACCGAAGGTGGTAATGCGAAGGGATGGTCGGCTGCGGCAGCCATATTCCCCGGTTGTACCGGATTTCGATCGCCCCGAGGCAGGGGAACTGACCGGAAACCGGTGGTGTATCGCCCGAGAAGTCTCGGAGGTTGGCTGTGGTTGTTGATGTTGTTGTCGTCGTTCATTTTTCCCTTTTGGAGGGTGGCTGTTGTTGTCGTTTGTGTGCTTGATGACTCTGGTGCAGAGGGATTTACCGGAGAACCGGAGACAGAGCACGCGCTTTTATCACCCATTTTCGTCTGGGAATCCTCCACGTCCGCGGTCGTTTTCCCGTCTTAAGGGGGGGATATGAAGTGCAACGCCCTCAGGGACGGATTCTTGGTACTTGAACGCTTTCCCGATATTATCGGTTGTGTAGTGTGTATATGAACTACGCCCCACTAAGGTGGATATGGACACGTGGGACACGGTTTTGGGTCAATTGGCGGTTGGCCACAGTAGTGGGTGTTGCCACGAAATGTGGAGTATTTTAGTTAATAATATTTATTATTTTCACACCCATTTCTGGGAAGCTAGTACTTAGTGCGACGGCGCACTGCCGTCGCACCAGTAAACCTTCCCCAACAAGGGACCCCAACCTGGGGAATTGGCTCTAGTTGTTGCCGCTTGCGCGCGTACTCTACTCCTCCTTGGAGGGAAACGCCGTAAACCACGGGACATCTAACCCCCTTGCACATCTAAAGAAACCCATCACTGGGAGTATAATTGTTCCAATCATATTGGTGTTTCGCCCTGTATAGGGAGTCCTGTCCACCGGCATTGCCGTATCTGCTCGTCGCTCTCGCGACTCACATCGTCCTCTCTTCCTCCTCTTCGCCCTTCCTTTTCCCCTTTTTAGGGTAGCAGCTCCCGCTATCTGCGGCCCTCGTGTGCGCATCCGCTCACACTTCCCCACTTACGTGGAAACATACCTCTACTGAGGATAACACCCCGCTCACGCGGATACCGATTCTTCACCTTCACCTCCCTGCGCGAGTCGCGACAGGTGTCCCTGGTCTTACAAACCGGCTCCGCCGTGACACCTCTGGGAGGGCTCTACCCAACTGGGTTCACCTCGTGAGAGGATGATCCCGAACGTCTCTCGGTGTTTTTCCCCTTTGGGGCATTGCACCACAAATTATGTCAAGGATCACTAAGGGTCAGACCCTCGGCTTCCGGTTAGACACTCCGGATGTGAAGTGGATTCTGCAGCCTACCTACCTCTGCACTAACCAGAAGCAGGCGCATACAATCCTTACAGGGCTTCCCGAGGAGAGCTACTAACAGCGGGATATGCTTTCACTCTATACCCAAGCTGGCCCTTTGCAGGAAAGGTTGCACGGCACGTCGCCTGCGGACAGCTTCCCGTCAACCACCTCCATCCGGGAACCACCAGGTCTTTCGACCGTCACCGTTATCCGAGCAAAGCTCTGGTGGGGGCTCACAGACGACATAAACGCCTTTGGTACACACTACCCGTCTCCCATCCACGCCAAGGGCGCTTCAACCGGTCTCAGCGACGGTAATGCCCCACCCCAAGTATGCACAAAGCGGCAAGCGCCTCACTAAGTGCGGTTGAGAGTTGATGGTTGATAGTAATAGTTGAGACAGTTGTGGGGGTGAGGACTTGAGATGTTGGTCGGTTGTTGAGGTCAGTTCAGACCGAAGTCCGAAGCTCAGAACCTCTTTTTATAGTGTTTAGAGGCACTACAAACGAGCCAAATACGCATTTCTACTTGCTAGTTACTCATGTGTGCGTCTAGGTTACTCCATTGGCTTCTAGAGACCTCTGGAGCTGCACACTAACCAATAATAAAGCGACAATTTGCGCCAGCATCACTAAAATACTGTAGTCTTTGCTGGGCCAACAAAGCGTGCAATGTGGTAGACACTACTGGAACATTCTACACGTGTGTTCCAGCAATGTCTGGCACATTCCGCAACATTTGCGAATGACAAAAATGATGGGCTTTCTGGAATTGAATCGTCGAAAGGCTCGAATCCGCGCAGCAACGTACTTGCTCCACTTGCTGAAAGCAGTATTGGCTTTTGCGTCATTGGAGGGCCCAGGAAACAGTTGAATAAAGGTGTTCATGCAGAAGTTGTTCGGCGTAGTGGCGCCATTTGCAGGGTATGACTCGGCTCCAACGCCAATCCCAAAGCGTAAGTAGTTGACATTCGTATTATCTTCAAAGCGAGCAACAAACTGTCGAAGAGCCTGAGCGTATTTGGTGTACACTTCAGCCCGCCAGAACTTGGGAAGTGGCAACGCGCCCAGTGAAGTGGTGCCTTGCGTCGTGCCATCCGGGCACTGGAATATCAAGTCCGGTTGGTCGAGAATATACTGTGGCGTTGCGGACTGTCCAGCAGGGAAACTCTGGTCTTCCTTCTGAACGGCGGGCCATACCAGCAGATTTACCTTTTGGCCTCTCGCCACCCACGGTGCCATCTGCTGCTCCACGAATCCCCAATCGAAGGATCCCCTGCCGTTGGCATCACGTTTGTCGAAGGCAGCCCAAGGAATAACAACGGTTCCACCAGACGTGAGGCGGTCTTCGTGAGCACACACAATGTTCCGATTGGCTAGCTTGCCGTCTTTCCTGATTGTAGCCTCAGGAAGATTGGAGAAAACTACGTACAAGCCTGGGGCAAAGCCATTTCTTGCGGTGGTGGAGTGGGCGCCTTTTAGTTGATCGCAAGGAGCAAAGACAGCGTCTAACGGATCAGGGTTGCAGAGCGCAAACCGCACAAGCGTGAGCAACAGAGCTGAGTACAGATGCGCGGCCATTATATCACCCACGAACAGCATGTATCCGGTACGCGGCTTGACACTCGAGAGTCGGGCGGATCGAAAGCGCGGGTCGTTCTTCTGTATGGTAGGGCACGAGGGCCGCAGTTTCACGTTCCAACGCAGTCCGCGAGCTTTTGAGGATTGCAGATATTAATTTTTAAACGTGCGCTTTTGGGGGATGCCAGCACCGCTCACGAATAATTACGTCCAACAATTAAAACGAACCGTACTGTTGTTTTGTGGTAGTCCGACATCGGACTGATGGTCATTGTCGTTGGTGCAGTGGGAGGACGCCCGGTGTAACAACAAAACATACGACACAAGTCTGCCGGGAGCTTCTGGTTGCTCCGAGAGATTTGGGGCGGTTTAAGTAGGGATACTACGCGACCACTCGGTTACCAGAGAGACTATCGTTGTGATTTTGTGCACGTACATGTTGGCTAGCTTGGTATCAAGTTGTACGTGTTCCTCACCCCACCGTGAGCTTCTCGTACGTCACCCAATCCACATACCCCCCCGCCGCGTTAGTATCTTTCTTTGACAATCGATACTGACAAGGTGCAAAAAGGCAAAATAATGTTGCGTTATCGGCTTCCTGCCATTTGTTGGCGATTTGTGTGACACCTTTCGCAGTTTCAATGTTCCAGTAGCCTTGCGCAAACATTTTGTTCAGATTAGCTGTGAAGTGCAATGCTCTCAGAAAGAGATTCTTGGTACTTGGTTGATTTCCCGAATGTTTCGGTAATGTCGTCATTGCATGAACTACGAACACTAACGGTAGATTTGACACGTGGGATACGGAAAAGTCAATTGACGGTTGGCCACAGTAGTGGGCATGAACCACCAAAGTGGAGTAATTTAGTTAATTTTATTTATTATTTTTGTACCCATTTTTGGGATGGTTAGTACTTACGGCGCCGGAAGGTTGCCTTCGCACCACTAAACCTTCCTGAATAAGGGAACCCAACCTGGGGAATTGGGTCTACACCTCACCGCCTTTGCGTGTTCTCTACTCCTCTTTGGAGGGAAGCACCGTCACATACGGGAAGTCTAACTCCCTTGCCTACCTAAAGGACCCGAGTATTCGGATTTTTATTTCAGCATTCTTGGTTTTCGCCTTATATAAGGTTTATTTACCGCCACTGCCGTTAGTCTTCGTCACGACACTCGTGACTCAGCTCCCCCTCTCGTTTCCTTTCACAGGGTGGCTTTCCCTTTACCCACGGCCCATGCTCGCGCGTGTAACTTACGTGGAAACCTCACCTCTCTAGAGGACAACCAACCCCATACATCGCTCCTGCGGATACGCGATTCTTGCCTCAGCCTCCCTGCGCAGGTCGCAATGGGTGGTCTCGGCATTACAGCCAGACATAATCGTGCCACTCCTGGAAGGGCTCCACCCCACTGGGCTCACATCTAACGAGAAAATATCCCGAACGTCTTTCGGTGCGCTCCCGCTTCCGGGCATTGCACTACAAGCTGCCTGTCTCCGACTTCGCTTTGTTAATGCGTCCGCACGATTGAAGGTTCCTGGGATCCAAGTGATCTGGTCAACATCTCCTAATTCGAACGCATCTCTTATCATCATTACCGTTTTTTTCAGCCCGTATTCCTTGTTCTCTTGCAACGTCGTGATCATGTCGAATTGTGATTTTGAGTCTACAAATATGCGATGCGGTATCTTTGTGCTCAGAAATTTGCTCTGTAGTGAGAGTTACATGTCGAAGCCGCGATCTTCCGCCTCCGAACAGGCTAACATCTCCGCACCGAACGAAGAGTATGTTATTCTTTGGTTTTTAATGCTATTCCAGTATAGAGGGTGGATTATGGGTTCATCGTCGAACATAGTTCTTATTTTGAGCATGCTTATGATACCGGTTTGGCCGTAAAGATTCTCATTTCTGCTGTATGAGGCATATCAGAGACTAATCAGTGATGCATGTTGTATTCTGACGGGTCTGATGTATCGGATCTCCGGCTCCAACGACTGTATCTCTAACAGCATCGCATTTGCGTCTCTGAGGTGCTTCAATCTAAGATTCCCTAACGTTTGTTGCATGAAGGAGGTGACTAACGAGGCTTGAAGTAAGACAGCTGATCCCATGTATATCAGTGTTCCTGCCATGGGTCGATATTGCTGAATTGCCTATTCTGTTGGTTTCTCGTTTCTTACGCGTTTGCGTGCTCTAAAGAGAGGGTTTGGGTGTATTCTTGTCATGGTTGGGTATATGGAGAGTGTAAGATTCGTGTCATCGTCTTGTAGGATATCGCACCCTGCAAATGATATTTTGTCTCCTATGCGAATCTTTCCTACCTCGAATTCTTTCTGCAAATCCGCGATAAACTTCTCGATTCGTGTGATGGATCCTGCTACCAGTAGATCATCTACAAGCTTGGCAATTATGAGCATGATTCTTCCTGTGGTGTCTGTTTTCAAGAATAACTGATTCACGCCGAAGACGCGCTCCAATCCTGCTTGACCGAGCATCCATGTCTCAATGCGCTTCGCCCACTTTCGGCCGGCTTCTACTATTCCGTACGGAAGCTTGGTGAGTTTCCATAATATGCCTTTCCTTTTCGAGAACTCTGGTGGCGGTCTCACAAAGATTTCTCGTGTAATGAGTCCACTTTGCAGATACGCACCTTTGACGTCTGCCACACCGAATACGAAGCCAAGGCATAGTGCGATACTCAGAAGCATTCGAACTACCAACATGTCCGCGTTCGAGCAATCTTTCCGGATCTCGTCTTTCAGCTCGTCCCTATTACCATGTGTAACGAGCCTGGCTTTCAATTTGAGTTGGTGTTCTTCGTCTTCTTTGACCTTGTACACTGTGTGAGAGGATATGATGTTTGCGGTTTTGGGTACGTCTCTTTCCTCGACTTCCGTGTATGCGTGTACCCAGTTGTCATCATGCTCCTTCTCGATATCTTTCTTCAGAATCCATGGTGGTGCAAATTGCATCTCCCGTCTAGTGACTTGTCTCCAGCTGATGACCCCTTGTAACTGTTTGAGTACGTTCTGCTCGTCGGATTCTAGAGAGCATTGCATGTCTATATTCGGGTTGTTTTGTAGTGGTGATGCATAGCTCCCTATCTCCTTCTGTGCTCGCTCTGCTTGTAGAAGTTCTGCCTTTTCTTGGGAAATCATCATGGCATCAGCAACTGCATCTTTTCCAGGATCGGTAGTGTCACGTGGAGAGAGTGTGAGATGGAAATAATCCTCCATGAGGCCTTCAGATAACTCCCGTGCTAGTTCGGAATTAGGTCGTAGTCTGATATCATTGTATCCAATCTTCGATATCGGTGCTTTGTCGCTGGTCCGTACTTCCACCAGGTGTTGATGGGGTTGTACGACCTTCCTTGGTTTCCAGACGTCGGGCTGGTTCTGTGCAGTTGTGCGGAAGAAGAACAAGATGTCGTCACCTGGTTTTATAGCCGATTGCGGGATTTTGGAATGGTCGTTTGATTTCAATAACCGATGAATCGCTCTTGTTGCTGATTGCTCTTTGTAAGCAGTCAGCAGCTCTTCTGTCACGACTTTTCTTGGTGCCCCTAAGATGGCGGGGGCGTACCCTTTCGCTAGCTCAATGCTGCTCATGGCCTTTGACCCGCTGAAGCAATTAGAAAAGAATATGGCTCTAAACAACAGAAGGCGGTCACTTCCACTGGTGTTTTCGAATTGGAGTTTCTCTAATATCCGCTTCACGACGCCTTTCTTCCTTTCGACGATCCCTGTCTTATTATGTCTCCTAACTGGTCGAGCCTTGTAAGATACTCCCTGGTTGTGCAAGAATTCTTTCACAGCTTTAGAGTTCATTTCGTCATCAGCCGACAGTGCATCTGGTCTGCCATGTCGGTGCAACCATTCACTCTCGAGGACCTGTATTATAGTCTTCGCTTCTCTGTCTTGTGTGATCACGGCTTCCGAGTAGCCTGTACCTGCATCTATCATGTGGAGTAAAATATACTTAGTATTCCGGATGGAACAGAACACGAAGTCAATTTGTATCTCTACGTTGAATGCTTCGTTGACGTGTGTGATAGATATTTTCTTTGACGGAACGGGCATTCTTGATCGTGCACATACTGAACAGTTCTCCGATATGCGCTTGACTTCATTCTGTAGTTCTGCGGAATCGTATCCTGCCCTTTGACATAATTCGACAATCTCGTCCGGGTGCCCGTGAGTTAATCGATGTAACCGTTTAGCTAACGTCTTTGGCCTACATTTCCCTACTCTTGTGTTCAAGAGGGCCTTCACCGATGGCACGATCGCGATTCTGGACCGTTGATTGAGCGTTCCTTCTTCGGTGATATAAATTTCAAACTCACGTGGTTCGGTGTCTGTGGGTCTCTTCACACTCAAGACGGGTGGTTGTTGTTGATAGTTGGTTACCCTATATTTCTTCACATCCAGTCCAATCGTCAAGGGCGAGTCGTCGTCTACAAGATCAAACGTGAGATCTACGGTCTTATCGTTCATGTCTTCAATCGATAGCGTCCATGAGAAGATGACGGGTTTGGGGTCAATGCCCTCGTGTTCCCAACCTCGATTATAGACCTTCCTAGGCTTGTCTGGCTCAAACGGAATCTGTAGCACTTCACATAGCAACAATGCAGCTTCTATACCACCAGATGACACTGGATTGCCTTTATCCATTATGGGGTTCGGATTTTTAGTGAAATCCGGACCCCTTACTGAAAACACGGTTTGGCATCTCCTTTCCTGTCCTTCTGATCATTCGGGTAACGTGGTTTCTTAGACTGTAGAAATCTCGTTTTCTTTGAGTATTGTTCATTGCTATTACGATCGTTAGGGTATGTTCCGGGCGTCTCGTTTCCCATCTCTAGTTGATTCCTATCGCGTTCTTCTGTGGCATACCTTTTGAACCGACGGCGTTTCTTGGGATTGCGGTTTGTGTTCATCATTGCCTAAGCAGATTCGGCACGTTGATCGGACACTTTTTCTTCTTCAAGATCCTTTCCTTCGAGTTCAGCCTCACCAAGCACGTTGACAACGTCTTCGAGTCCTATCCATACAAAGCTTCCATCTTCGTCATGGTTACGATGGAATTGCTGGGTCGCGTTTTCTAGTACTTCTAGAAAAGATTCGATGTCGTGGTCGGAAGATTGTTCTGGGTACTTTGCGTGTAGTTTTTTGAGGAATCCTACGATCTTTTCGAGACGGTGTAGATTGATGGAAACTACAGCTTCGACCTCTCGTTTTTTTGTCTTGCAGACGTTCACGACATTGTTCATCATGTTTGAGAATGTCTGAGAGGTCAATCCGGCGTTTGAGAGACATGCTATGGCTAGGTTTTGGCTCTCGCTTGAGTCTTGATCGGATTTTGTGAGGTCGAGATAGGACATGGCAGGTCCCGTACAGCGGTCTAAATAGTCTGCGATAGACTCTGAACTTTTTCGTTCGCAGGAATGCGCCTTGTTGTGTAGCCTTGCCATTCTGCGCAGACGATCTGTCGTAGAATTTTTTGCAACAAGGTTTACAATCTTCTTGATTATTTCAAGTTGGCAAATATTGTGTTCTTTCTTAACTCTTAGTCTGAGCTCTCCCTTGCGTACCGCTTTCTTCACAATTCCCTTCTTTCCAAATTATAAAGACCGGTAAAGAGTCATCGAAAGCGTTCCAGCTTCTGCTTTAGCCCGATTGTCGCCGTAGGTCGCACGAGCTTCTAGATTCTCTGCCAATTCGAATACGGCTTCGCGCCATATCAACTTGTCTGTCCCATGCCTAAGCTTGGGTGGCGTCATTATGTTGTTAGTATCGAAGTCGCCCTCTGGGCCCATAACTGTTTTGTGGTAGTCCGACATCTGACTGATGTTCATTGTCGTTGGTGCAGTGGGAGGACGCTCGGTGTAACAACGAAACATACGGCACAAGTCTGCCGGGAGCTTCTGGTTGCTCCGAGAGATTTGGGGCGGTTTAAGTAGGGATACTACGCGACCACTATCGTTGTACGTATGTGTACGTACATGTTGGCTAACTTCGTGTCAAGTTGTACGTGTTCCTCACCTCGCCGTGAGCTTCTCGTACGTCACCCAATCCACAACTGTAAGTGCAGAGGCTCCACAACATACCGCTGTGAGCATCCAAGCTACGAAATGCTCCTCTCCAGCGCACTACCCCCCATGACTGCTTACCTCTTCAATCAAACTATTCTATGGGTGAAGTGCGCAGACAACGTCTTCTATCTGCCCTCTAATCACCTCAAGACCACCGGTATTGCAGCCCTACACACCCACGTGTTCAATCTTGGATTTCTTCTTCACATTTCTCGGCTTAAATGATCCCCCAGCTCCGGAAGGAAGGTTGCTGGTATCCGTAAGAGACCCAAACGCCCGTCCATTGCGCTTTCCTCGTTAGTGGACGGAATATGGGTACATCTCTTGAAGGCGGGTCGGTTTGCCTCAGCTCCCTCTATTGAAGACAATAAAACGGTGTTCAATCATTATTTTCCAATCTATCAGTGAAGTAATCAGTGGGTATTGGCAGCGCTAGGACTCGCACCCGGTGTCACGGTGTTCCGGAAACATGGCCCCACGGCGGTTACCAGCTCAGCTGTGGCCACTCATGTGCTTGCCCAAGTCATATGGCTGGAGATATTGAAGTACTGATAGTGTCTTCGATCTGCAGCTCTCTGGCACTACAGTGCCCTCCATGATACATCGACGTCCCGAAAGATCAGTCATTACAAGGATTACCTTTGCGATCCCAAGAATGGAGCATGAATCCGATCTGTTCAGCTCGTGGTCGGCGGGGGATATTGAACGTGGATATTTGAAACCCTATGACAGGTTCCCGTCTCGGCAGAGCGAGCTGACGTGGTGCTAATCTCGGGGTTGGGAGATCCGACAAGTTCATCAGACACGATGGATCCTCACATCTTGTGCTTATGCGAGAATTCCAATTTGGGGAGGATCATAGCATACCCCTATTGGGGGATAGTTTTGGAGGGCGGTCTTTGAATGGGGCCTTTCACGCGGATGCCAGTGGGCAGCAGTTCATGAGCGGTTTTGTGGAAGGCCATCTTCGACAATATTCGAAGCCTGGTTTCAAGTTTGAGATGAGCGGGCACTACGATATGGTGGTGTGCTGGTGTTTGGTGCTGCTTCTGGCCAGAGCGACGGCTATGGTTTGGATCCCAGCACAAACGGAAGAGCGTTATGAATCCGCAGACAGGAGCGGGCCCTTTGAAGAAGGAAGACAATACACTTGCACCAGTTCATGGAGACTGTAAAATGACACAATCTCGTGTGCTCATGATTAACGCTCGCTAAGTAGCGCGAATTTGAATCACAAGCTGCTAATGTTGTTACCTTGTGCTAGTAACAAGAACACTTTTTAGTATCTTAATGGTGTAAACGTGAGCTTTCGTAGACAGCTAGTATATCGAGCCGTGGCCATTTGCCAAGGGTGATAAGAGAATGTAGCGAAAGCAGAGGACGCTAAAGGGCGGTGGTGTAGGTCATCAGCCTGCAGAATGTAGACACTCAAGTACTTTCGTAATCCTTTTTTGACCATAATGGGCTAGATCAATACTTTCGTTATTTCTGCAATATAAAAGGTATGGATGTAATCGAGACAAGGAACGAGAGCCTTGATCTCATTTCAATTTTCCAAACGGGCATCATGGCCAAAAGGAAAAAAAGAAAAGTAATGTCGATTCATAAGACGAGATTTTGTGGAAAAAACCCCTAAACTTCATTTTAGAGGGCACTGGCACAGATGTGAATCAAGTTGACGTAAGGAAAGAGAGCCTTGATTTCTTTTCAAATTTTGAAACGCGCATCACGGTCGCGATTTATAAAGAAAAAAGAACGCCGATTCATAAACAGAGATTCTGGCGATGCGTCTAGACATCACTAACAGGCCCTGTTTCTATGAGTTTTGTACTGAATATTCAGAAAACCCCTAAGTTTTATATCAACGGCATACATATATCCTGGCTAGTCGACGAAATAGAAATTGCACCTGTAATGCAATGCATCGAAAGAATTACTCATGTACAGACTGGAATCGGTACTTCGGAATGGAGCCTTCTTCTACAGCATTCCAATTTCTTCTATAAATACATTGAACGCAACAGCGGATGTGACCTTCCTATAACAATCAGAATAGTCAACAAACTATCACAATAACTATCACCAAAAACAAACCAAAACATAAAACGATAATGTCGTCCCAAGACAAGTCCAGTAGGCCCCCCTCGACAAACACCACAGAACGAAGAAGAAAGGAAGAGCAAGACAAGTATGAAGCTGCCGAAGCCTTGGTACAGCTCAGTAATCAAAGAAGCTCGGGCACTGCGCCAGCTGCTGCACCTGAAATACCAAAGGCAGTATACAGAATACCAGATCCCGTTCAGGGCGAGGGACCTTCGAGTGTTGCAGGTCCATCCAAAGCAGAGATCGCACCACACGCACTCTCCCGCAAGCGACCAGCCTCAGAGGTTGGGGACATAGAAGAAAGTCAACTTAAGAAACGGCGGTACGATATATGTCGGAAGTGCACGAGAACATTTAATACGAAAAGGGAGGCTAAAGAACACCTGCAGTCCTGTGATAAACGGTATAAGTGCGATTACTGTGACTACGAAACACCCTACCACTCATACAACGAGCGCCATAAAGAAAGACATGCGGAAACACAATGTTCTGCATGTGTCAGGAATTTTAGCACAAGACAGGCTCTGCAAATGCACATTCAATCCCAACACACGAGTCAGTCTCAATCACAAAGTTTTACCTGCGACAAATGTCAAAAGAGCTATTCTTCGATTCGCAATTTGCAAAGGCATATTCGGGAAAAGCACACACCAGCCACGGAGCAATTTGTCTGTGTGCATTGTTCTCTTATCTTTAGCAGCAAAAAGGGTTTGGAGATCCACCAAGCCAGAAAGCACCCCGGGAGGGCACGAGAAACTTTTAGATGTGAAATATGTGGAAAAGAGTTTTCAAGAAACACAAACCGGCTGAGGCATATGCGTGAGGTGCACCATATGTAGTTGTTATGTCAAAATGAGATAGATGGGCACGAGACCGACAAAATCCATTTCGAGTTGCAAACCAGGTTTCAGGGTTGAGCGGAATGGTATGAGAACGTCTACCTACGTGGAGCATGAAGTCAGTCGTCCTAGTCAAGTCTCCAACACGACATTCTGGTCTTCCTTACTATGTCTAGCTACATCGGCTAATCCGTGGAGAAGCATACATATCTTTGTCTTTACCCTCCGCTAAAAGCGGTACGTACAACATCTTAATGTTAGGGAGGAAACGTATCTACCGTTAGTCAGTAGATAAGAGCAGACACCATATATAATTCCCTCAGTAAAGTCCACTGCTTGGCAGAGAAATGTATCGAACCATCGACTCGACGCGTTTTGCAAACCATGCCACAATGATCACTGGGTTTTCTTTGCTGGTTTTGTTGGATCTACACATACACCACCTACCGCTGTAGAATGTCAACTTTGAGCATAAAGCTGAAGCCTGCGTTTGCAAAGAACCCACAAATCACAACACTGGGTCCTGAAAACACAAAACAGCTCTTTTGATACGCACAAAGGTCACGATTTGTGCGGCTACGTGACTTTGCGCGTCGATTCTGTCCGACGTTGTCGCCCCATGGAAGCACGCCGCGAGCAATCGCATTCTTCAATTACATTACCCGTATAACAATAAAACTGTAAAGCCGTGAAAAGAATTTTGAGGAAGCAATGTGAGGCTGCCGAGCCTGTCAGTCTCACCTTTCGAGTAGACTCAGAGTACATCCAATTGGCGGTAGCACTTGGCACAGAGTGGTGTGGATACTCTGTTCTTTTACATCAACAAAATCAGTTTACAATTTCAGACAACGAGACTGCTCCATCTCCTTCTGTCATATGCAAATTAGAGGTGTTCTTATATAGACAATCTACGGTTGCAGTTTGAATTCATAATTCACACTGAGGTATGGTCGTAATCGCTATGCGTCCGTTTTCGAAGTCATTATGTTACATTCACGTCCCTTTTGAACTTGTTGTCCACGACAAGTTCTCAAAGTCTTTTATGCGCTCCTTACAATTGTTAAGGTCCGTTTTCTTAATCCAGATGACATCATCCACGCTATGTTCTTCGAATTGGACAAGATAGTGAACTCCTCGATTCTCTCTTTTCTTGTTCAAAAGAACCACAACCTCCCGTTCGACATGCCCCTCTGGATCAATAACTACCAATAGAGAAATGTTATTTTCTTCTCGTCTGTGAAACTGTTTTAACTTGGACACATGAAAAACATTATGAGCCTTCTTCATCGCCAGTGCTAGTTTCATCTTATACGTAACCGGCCCCATTACTTCCAAAATTGCGAGAAGACCCATGAACTTTTGCTGCCACTTTTTGGACGTGCCTGAGCGTTCCAAAGCTCTTGTTCGTTCTGTTTTTAACAGTACCAGATAACTTACAACAAATGATTCATTTCATCTTTTCTTACTTGCATTGAAGTTTTGTCTTGCTACTGGGTGACATCTAAAATCTTAAATCGCAAAAAGCGCACATTCAAATTCATTAATTTAGAGCTCAAGCATGCACGCAAAATGCGAAAGTCGGAGATGCCTCTGCACCCTACAAGATGTTCTCCAAAATGCGGCATTCGCTCTTTTGGACCCGAATAGTTTACCAAACCCCAAATGCTGCCAAACCAGAGCCCAACACCGCCTACTGGGTTTGACATAACCCAACCACAGAAACCACTCTGAGCCATCAGAATGTCTTCTGCCTTAACCAAACTTTCGTAGCTTCTAAACACCCACCCAGCCCGGCTGAGCCGTCCTTCCTTCCACCATCCCCCACGGTTGCCACTTTTATCATGACTCCGCATCTTCCTCTCGACACTCCGTTTTTCTCTGCTGGCAATCCGGCTGACTCTGTTTTACAACAGCCTCTTAAATCTGGTGCCACAACAATGAAAAAGAAATCCGGTACGGCTGCACGGTGATTTGGGCTTTATCAAAGGGTGCTGGATTTATTATTGGATTTTATAGATAAGCATCTTTCTATTGGACGTGAACAATGGGCTGCGTTGCTCAGAAAACACAAAAAGACGTTTCGTGAGCAAGAACGAAGTGTTGAATCAATCAAACGCAAGTTTGCTTCTTTTAACCGTCGTCGCATGCCGACAGGAGATCCGCTGATTCCTGATGATGTCCGTCTTGCAAAATCAATTCGCGATATGATCACCGAGCGCGCCAAAATCGCTGCGGATGAGGATCTTGAAGATGCGGTAGAAGTTTCGTGTAGCAGAACACAGTTATTAACATTAGTTGAGACTGAAAAGGAGGGTGCACACGAAACGAATGAAACGAAAGATGTGAATGCGGAAAAGACTTTGGTCCAACCCCCGTTAAGGATTGCACGCACTTTACTTCTTCCGCACCCCATAATGCGTGGGACGGATAATGGAAACGATATTATGGAATTATTTAGGTTGTCGATGTTAAATGACCAGAAGCGGAGATCAGAGAACTTAAAACGCCGCAAAGAACAGCAAGAGGAGAACTGACTGCAACGACTTGACGATAATCATCGTGAGGAGAAATTGATGGATATGATGCTCATGTTGGTCGCGAAGTCATCGAATTCTCAGTAGAGGTTTAAAGTATCCTGCAGATAATAATTCACATCTTCATTTATGTGAAGCAAATGGGTTGACAGAATCTGGCTTATGCTAACTTTGTGTGTTCGTATATTAAAAAGATACGCGGTGCAAAGCAGCATTATCCTCCTTTCCCCATTTTCTTCATACATGAAGCGGTCTTCCATTCGCGGAAACATTCCTTGAAATGCGCGCATGCCCAATTCGGAGGCTTGGCGAACTGAGTTTGCTTGACTGAGGCGTATAAAGTCGTCTGGATCGGTCACATTCGTCTCATTCTGGGCAGATTTTAAAAGAAACGGGTGATACCTCTTGCAGAACGCTGAATCTAGCTCACAAAGGCCGCCATGTTCGGCATATTGAGCGCCAAATTTGTTATAAAGCTTTCCAAGATCTGCTATAACAGAATCGTGCATGCTGCCAGGAGCATTAGGCACGCATGCTATGATCGTTCCATTTGGAGCAAACACAAAAACGTTTCCAACATAATGGTCGTGAGTCCATCCATTGTAGAACATGTTCTGTATAACACAATCACCAGAATGTTTTAACAACAGTTTGAGACCGTCTGCAACTGCATAGAAGCTGTCTAGTTTGTGATACTTCTCAGAAATAGCTTCTTTAAAATCTTGTACTTGAAGTAGATTTGGCATTCTTATAGTAGCATGCTTGTCGCGGGACAAGACACGCAATAGCAAACGCCTCCCAAACCGAAAAAACATAGATCACACAGAGTTTTTAACTCCGAATAAAAGGCACAAATTCCACATCACCCCTCTTGTGCGATGCCAAGAAAGCACAACACCAAGGCACATTTCGGCTGTCATCGAGCGAGGATGACCACTTTTGCTGAATCGTAGTCCTATATCCCCATTGCGGGCGTGTGGAGTGTATCGGTAGTGAAATGGTTCGAATAGTTTCAGAAGATACACGAATGTAACGTGATCAATTTCTGTTGGAGTGATCATAGACTGATCAGACATTGAATTCAAAACGTATATAAACGGGGACTATGATGGGAATAGCAAAGCAGGAAGAGTAATTCGACGATCGCGACGTCGTCTTCCTTCGGAGTTAAGCCTTTGTTTGAATGTTTCAGTCTTCAACAGCTCTCGGGTAAGCAGGGCAATCAATAGGACTGAAGTAGGCGTCATGTTTTGGGACGGAGATTGAAAAAAATGGAGACAATGCTAAGCTGAACATCTTGGCCTATCGCATTTTGCGCGATAATATCAGTGACCGTTCTGACACTCAAAATTTGTGTTTGTACTCATTTTGATATATGCAAATTGCTCGCATTTTGAGTTTTAGGAGTCGCCCACTGCATTGACGAGTCTATCTTTTGCCAGTTGTCGTAATGCTCTTCTTTGGTCCAAAATATCTCCAGAAGCTTTACACTTCACGTGCTTTCTCTCTATACTCCGTGTGAGTTCCGAGTGAGGTATTCTTCTCATGTCCACTTCGAAGGGGGGGAGACCGGTGCTTGCATTCGGCGTAGAGTTGTTTTGGTATTCTATTTCGCATAGTACGGTATCCCACTGCTTCAGATCCTTCTGAACTGTACTTTTTATGCTTGATGACAGCGTCCAGATAATTTTCTCAGTTTACCCATCCATTTCCGGATGATGCTTTGTAGCCGTGGTCAAGTCCACTTTTAGCAAACTAGAAACTTCTTTAAAGTATTCAGCTTTGAATAACTTTTCTCTGTCAAGCGCAATAGTCTGCGGCATTCCGTGCTTCGAGAAAACGTATTAAAACAACAGTTGCACAACTTCTCTTGAAGTGATCGATTTGATTGTGGCAATGAACAGCGCTAGTTTCAAGAGGTTTTCTACTACTACCAGAATAGCATCTTTCTTACTCTCTATAGGTGGAAGTTCTATGAGGAAGTCCATACATATTGTATCTCAACATTGTTCGGGGATATTGTGAGGTTGAAGCTTTCGCTTTTTCAATGCTTTTTCCTCTTTGTTCGTTTGACACTCTTGACATGATAGTAAAAACCTCTGTACGTCACCATACATTCTCTTCCAATAAAAATGTCTCGAACAAATGTAGTCAGTCTTCTCTGAGCCTACATGTCCTGGCATATGTGACTCTTCCATTATTATTTTACGTAATTCTTACTTCTTTGGGACATAAATCCGTTTGGCATTGCTCCCTTTCCAGTATATCACGCTATCGTGAAAAAATAATTGCGAATATACATCGCTGTCTTCTTATTCAGCGGCATTTGTTTGTCTCATAGCACATGTAATACATGCTTTGCCCACAAGTCTTCAGAATACAACTATGTAAATTCCAAAAGAAGTCCTGGATCACGGAGACGAAGACCATTAAGTTGCATTGGTGTAGTCATGACTCTACCAAGCCGTCAGCGGCGGTGTTCTTAGAACCAGAAAAATGTTCGAACTCGAAACTGTAACACTGAAGTTCATCAAATCATCTGTACTGCCTTCCTGACAATTTACTCTTGGACTGGAGGTACTTAATTGGTTCATGATCAGTTCTGACTAGAAACGATCTGTCGCGTAGGCGCACGGTCCATTCGCGTGAGGCAATTATTATGGCCACAGGCTTTTGATCCCTAGTGTCCCATCTCGACTCGGTGTCTGAAAGTTGATGAGAAAGATATGCTAATGGATGCCCATTTTGCTCCAATATAGCTTAAATTCCGTACTTAGAAACATCTGTCATTAACCCAACTTTTTGTTCCGATGATGGATGTCGTAATAGTGGGGCTGTCGTGAGAAGCTTCTTCAGAGCTTCGAATGCTTCTTCCTCTCCCCATTCCATTCGAAACGTTTGTATCGCAATATATATGTAATTGGGCGTGCCACGGCTGCATAATTCTTCACAAACCTTCTGTAAGAATTTGAGAGTCCCAAGAATCTCTGAACATTCTAGACCGAAGACAGCGTTGGCCAAGTAACTGCCACATCAACTAAGCGTTGTTGTGTGTGATTTCCCTTCAAATTCATCTTATATCCAGGGTAGTATATTTCATCAGCACCAAAACTGGACTTGCTTGGTCTGATGTAAAGCTTATTCTCTTTCAAAAGTTTGAATAATTTCCTCAAATGCTTCTTGTGATCGTCTACCGATTTGCTGTAGATCAAATGTCATCCAAGTACAGCACCATGCACTCCCCATGTAGTTCTCTCAACAGATGTGCTAGTAGACGCGAAAAAGCGGCAGGGGAATTTGTCCGAAGCAAAGGACTCGCCATTCAAAAGACTCATATCGTGGGCGAATAGCAGTCTTGTAACAGTCGCCGTCTTTAAGTCGCATTTGATGGTATCCCTAAATAGGATCGATTTGTGAGGAAACCTTTGCTCTCGCAACTTGATCTATGGCCTCATTAATGAACCGAATAGGGTTCGCATCATGTATTTTGATCTTGTTCTGGGCCCTGTAATCACATATCACTTGAGGATCACCACTCTTCTTCTTGATAAAAAATACAGGGGCTCCAAATTGGGACGAGGAAGGACGTACTAAGCCTCTATCCAGATACTTTTGTAGCTGACGTTCCAACTCCTCCAGCTCTTGAGGTGAGAGTCTGATGACTGGTCTGACGGGGGGCTTTGGACCAGGAACAAGCTTGATTTCAAATTCCATACCGCGTGGCGGTGGTAAATCGTCTGGTACCTCTTCTTTGGAAATGTAATTAAACTCCCTCAACAGTTCTGTGCACTCAGGAGCGCATTTAGCGTTTGGAAGTTGTTCATTGTCGCTCTTTTCTAGACTTAATCGGACGGAGTACGATTCACAATTTCCCTTCTTTACTTTTTTGGCCATTTGCTTCAACGAAATCTTTTGGAACTGTATCTTCCTGTATTCATTACTCCTCGACCGTCTCGGGTGAGCTCGGACGACGGACCCATCCGATCTTCGGAGTGTGAAAGACCTTGTTTCCCAATCGATATTTGGATAATGCTTTTCTAACCATCCGCGTCCCAAAATTAATAGTGGGCGCGAGTCTGGTTCTTTAACGTCAGTGAGATACATTTCTTCGTCACTGACGTGGCCATTGATGTCCAGGAGGCCTGTTTCTATGCCTCTTACTTCTGTCTTAGAAACGTCTCAAAGTTGCACTTGCAGGTCCTTCACGTCCTTGATTTCTAATCCAAGCTTCTTTACCTCCTCGGTGGAGATAAAGTTACGAGAGGCAAAAGAATCTATCACTGTTTGAACTGGTTTTCTATTGATTATTCTGTCATACTTCAAGTTCTCATCATCTGCAAAACTGATTGCAGGCAACTATGGCACAATTTCATCTGGTACGCCGGTAGATGCCGCCCTTCTGAGCAGCATACTTAGTTTTTCAAAGGACGAGAATCCAGTCCCCTACCCTTCCTACAAGCATGATTTGGGTCGCTGCATCCTTTCAAACCGCATTCGAAGCATCTATCGTGTTTCCTGTAAAGGCCATGTTCTCCACATTTAACATTTCCACATGAAACGGAGTCTGGGTCCTTCTCAACCTTTCGTTCTGTATTCCGCTTGACAGATTTGCTGTGCTGGTTTGATTTCTTTGAATATTTGTTCTTCTCCGTTATCGTTCCAGCGTAACTCTGCTGCTTTCGACTCCCTCCAGACAGCGGTAGAGATAACTCTAAATTTCTGGCATAGTCGTAAGCAGATTGAATGGAAGGCGAACCTGACTGATTGATTGGCTGCGACGTGGGAAACGTCTCTGCAAACGTCGCCTTGAAAGTACTTGGTAGGCCGTCGAAGAAGTAAATGTATGCTTCGTTGTTTGCATTGCCAAAGATAGAAATTAAGTCTTCGAACTTTGTAATATGGTCATCCAGGCACGTAGAATCTTTCATACGTAAGTCCATGAGCTGGACTCGAGCCACAGCCTTCTCGTTGGCCGGCACGAATTCTTGAAGCTTTGCCTTTTGCAGCTCCTCCAAGGACTTTGGTTTGCGCTTCTCTTTCTCAAGACGTATCATCCAAGGAGCCGCCCTGTCTCGCAAGTAACATTTTGTAAGGTCAGCATGTTTTCCGTCAAATAATTACAGAGATTGCCATATTTCTGAATCGAATAGAGCTTTTCAACTTCTTCGATTTCCTGTCTTCCACTTTTCCTGTAAACATCGAAATAAGGGGTGTTTTGATAGAAATTCTGCCTATCGACGTCTTCTGAGATTGTACCGTAATCCTTTCGTACCATTCAGACGTGCTTGTAGCTTTGCAGTGCGCTCGTTCTGGTTCTTCAAGGTATTCTTCAAGCTTCGCACTTCATCTTGCAAAGCATTCAACGTCGAACTGTGACGTTCTGATTTCTCGACTCCATGCCGTGCGTCACACGAGGCATTTTTCTGTGCGTACGGAACAATTCGTGTGAGAAAGAAGTCCTTTAGATGCTACCAACTGTAACAGAGTGATGTGGATACTCTGCTTTTTACAACATCAAAATCAGTTTAAAATTTCAGACAAAGAGACTGCTCGATCTCCTTTTTTCATAAGCAAATTAGAGGTGTGCTTATATATTCAAGCTACGGTTGCAGTTTGAATTCGTAATTCAAACTGAGGTATGGTCGTAATCGCTATGCGTCCGTTCTCGAAGTCATTATGTTACAGCTCTCTTGAAAACTCTTGTGATATATGTGAGCATCATCTTGGTACTATCGGGACGCTCAACGACGATATAAGTCCTTACTCTACATTACTCAAGTGGAAATGGTTTAAAAACTTTCTGTAGCTTGAGAGCATCAGCACAATCGAATAGTGCCAATAGATGATAGACTACAGAAAATAAAGAGTGACCCTAAACAAGGCCAAACGAAAAGAATCAATGATAATAATGCAAACAATACAACAGCCCACTAATCGCGCTGAAAAAAATAACGGCAACAACACGTGTTCTATCAGAACCTCAGATCTATCGCAGTGTCAAAAAACCTTGGCAAGCAGTACTTACAACCGAGACCTCAGATCTAGTGCTTGATTTACACTGGACTTGCTACGCAACTCGGGATAAAATGAAAGGTTAACACAACTTCACAACACCAACACAGGACATGAACCAAAACCCAAGATTGAAGATAATATCAGTAGTGTGACGGGCTAGTGGCCAGATTCAACAGGCAGCTCTGGAGAAACGTTAAGATGCCTAATGTTGAGAGGTTAATTGGTGCTTGTTGTTAGTTTTGGCCCTCCCCTTCCCGATGTCGTAGCGAGGATGAGTAAAGAACTCAACATTTTATAGAACAACTTTATCCTGGCTGACGCAGGAATACTAAGAGAGCCTTCGCAGAAGTAACACGTTTTATCAAATAAGACGCTATTTTATTGCTGTTACTGCAGTGAACATATTGTATAAAAGCATTCGGTTCTGCTTTTTTCTGCATTAATTCTTGTTCTACCAAGACGTCCATCAATATGGCTTAACATCAACATCCTAACCAAATGCGGCTTATTTCAGAGATTTCTGAAGATCCTTCGTCAGAACTGATTTGTAAACGCAGTGGTTTCATAGATGGTGAAGCGTCCAAAGCAGTGCCTTCCCCTAGAGAATTGCTCCCAGTTCAAGCACAGTTTAGTTTGAGATCCCAGCAAGCGCCACAGAACCATCGTACGGTGTTGCCGAGTTTGGTGATTTGCTCGTAGATCTTGCATGCGGTAGTCAAAGATTTTAAAGATGCAGCCCCCACTCTAACATCGTTTAAAGTGTCTGCCTCACTTATAATTACGAGGTATTCGCATAACCTGAGTTAATGCGTCGCCCTACCCTGTACTTTCACGCCAATAAAACCCTGTCCTGATATTTACCTTATCCATCACACGTCGCCGCAGAGTTCGGAACAGTAGGAAGCACAGGCAGCGCGGCAAGCGCCGGATTGTGTGGAGTGGCGTCCGCAGTGCGGCCATGCCAGGAGGGGGCTATTGTGTGGTGGCGTGTGTGAGTGGCAGGGGATTCCGTAGCATGCAATAGTGGTTGCACACAAGCGCGCGGCAGATCAGATATCCAGATTGGTAAGCACCGTGGAGCTAAAGCCAAAGCGGCCGTTGACTTAATCCGGTGGGGAGCGCAATGGGGCACTGACGGGCGCAGAGCCCTGATAAACGGGCCGTTGGCTGTAGTAGTGGTGTGCAAGGGCATAGTCGAAGCAAACCGGGGGGAGTCCCAGTAAATGTGAGATCGTATCTCATATAGAATCACATCACTGAGATAGAACGTGCTCCCTTGGCCGCCGTGCTTCACGTGCTTCGGCGGCCGTGGTGCGTTTTATTTGGAATTGCGGCCGTGCTTGCCGCCTGTGCACTGTAGGCCGCTACTCGGCGTCTGAGGCGTCTGAGACGCAGCGTCTGCTTTGGGTTGCTCGCTGCTCCAGGACTTGGTTCGTTGTGCGCTCGCCTTTACATTCGTAGGAGCTTTCGGCGTCTCACTCCCCTGAATGCAAGGGGCGAGTTCAGAACAAACGCCTAAGCCCTCCATGTGCTTGGTAAAGGCCGGCTTTGCAAGCGGCTTGGTAAGTGCGTCAGCGCGCATAGATATGCCAGGAATGTGCCGAAGGTGGAATCGATTGTTATTGACGTGATCCTGGAGGTGGTGATGTTTGATATCGATG
This sequence comes from Gracilariopsis chorda, assembly GCA_003194525.1. NCBI lineage: Eukaryota > Rhodophyta > Florideophyceae > Gracilariales > Gracilariaceae > Gracilariopsis > Gracilariopsis chorda. Next base: position 67,106 of record NBIV01000072.1, read on the forward strand.
TGTTTACGTCTCTTTTTCGGCGCAATGCTCTCCCAAATCTTGACGGCCGATTCGTTGTCGACATACATTGTAGGCGTAGGAAGGGATTGGACAGGAAGCTCACGAAGTAGGTTTTGGATCCATAGTAGGTTTTGTGCCGCGCGTGCAGCCGACACATATTCCGCATCACAGGTGGAGAGGGCGACGTTGTGTTGGTGTTGCGATAACCAGTACACGGTGCTGTGTCCTAGCTGGTGGGCATGGCCACTGACAGATTTTCGTGTGGCCTTGCAGGTGGCATAGTCGGCATCTGTGTATTTTCTGAGAGTTAATCGGTTGTGCTTGGGATAAAAAAGACCATGGTTGGGGGTACACTTGATATAATTCACTGCAGCTTTAAGTAGTTTCCAGTGTCGGTCTGTGGGTTTTTGGATGGCGCGTGCAAGTGCCGATGTTGCGAAAGAAATGTCAGGGCGTGTTGAGTCGACTAACTAGCGCAAGTCACCAACTGTTTCGCGGTAGATGGCAGCTATTTTGTCGTTTTTTGGCTTCCGTTGTTAGTGGAGAATTGTATCCCATTCCCCATAAGTATGGGGTTGCTATTGGATTGGCGTCAAGTAGGCTTAGTTTTTGGCCGAGTTTTGTTGCGAATGTTGGCTGTGAAATGTGTATTGCTTGGGTGGTGCGCTTGATGTTCTATTTGAGATAGAATCGTGGGAATCCAAGCCGCTTAACTTGATATTTCAGGGAAAGTATGCGGTACAGCTCATCTGTGGCACAAATGTGAGACGCAGCGACCATGAAGTCATCCGTTGAAACTGTGACTAGGGCATAGTGGCCAAGATGATAGAACAGAAAGAGTGAAGGGTCCGATCGTGTGGGTTTTAAGCCATGACGGACGAGGAACTTCGTTAGTGCGGCGGAGTAGGTGTTGCCTGCCGGAGTGGTTCCATATAGATTAGAAAGTAGCTTTCCGGCCGGCTGTGAGTGCTTGTGTGTGCCGTCAAACCGGGGTAGCTTCCAAATTAAAACTTCCTTGGTAGGATCGTAGCGCTCGTGAAGGTAAGCACTTTTGATGTTGAAATGATCGAGGTGCAGCCCTCCTATTGCAGCAACGGCTAGTAGGATTCGTATGGTTGTTTTGTCCACCATATAGGATGCTGTCTTGGCCGGATTGTAGTGAATTTGCGGTGTCATTCGATCTCCTCTGACAGAGCACCGTGCTTTGCGGTGCAGCTGCGCGGTACGTGGGGCCATTTTGTATCTGTACGTCCAGGTGGTTGGTGTGATGAGGTTACGGGGGGTAGGGGTTTGGCATTCCAGTCAATGGCCTTCGTTGCATCGAGGCTGTCTAATTCAGCGTCGTGTGCTTCTTGCCATTTGTGCGCGTCGGAGTAGCGGTGCGTTTGCTTGGTGGTTTTAGGTGGTTGGGGATTGATGGTGATGGTGGTAGGAATGTTCGATTGGTTGCGCGGTTGTTGCAGGTGGGTCCGTTTGCGTTGTGCTTATTTTGTTTGAAGAGCTCAGTATTGTGGTCGGCAGGGGTCGAGTTCCGGGTGGTATGTGTGGAAATTAGCGGTGCGGGCGAGCTGGTATTTGCGTTTTCTGAGATTCAGAACCACGATAAGCTTTTCATCAACAGCGTGCATGTATCACACTGGTTCGGCCCGTCGCTGCAGTTTGGGTTTGTTGGGGAGAAGGGAAGGGATGAATCCCCGCTGCCCGAAAGGTATAATTCTCTGTATGGAGGGAGGTTTACGGTGCCAAGCGGTGAATGGTAGTTGCTTAATTGTGGGTTGGTATGTGATGTTGTACTTGAATGCGGCGTCGAGGATAGCCGGTCCCCAATAGGTATTGTCGAGTTGACTGTGATCCAGGGATGCTCTGGCTGTTCGCATTAATGTTTGATTGATGCCCTCTGCCAATGAGTTCTCCTGTGGTGTGTACGGTATCGTCTGTGAGAGTTGAATGCCGCGCTGCGTAAGGAAGTTGTTGGCGATTTTGGATGTATACTCACCGGCGTTATTGCACCGAAATAGCTGAGGGTAGTGGCCGGTGTGATTGCGAATAGTTTCGATGTGTTTCGCGATTTCATTAAAAACTTCTTTTCTTGTTGCGAGTAGCGCAATGAAAAGGTATTGCGTGGCTGCGTCAATGAATGTAATCGCGTATTTGCTGTTGTGTAGTCGCGTTGGAGTGTGGACGGGTCCAAGCACGTCGGAGGATATTTTCTGCCCTATAATATGTGTGTGCGCGGTCCGTTTGTGTGATGCAGGTCGCAGTTTGGCCATGTGACACGCACTGCAGGATATTGTTGGCCATCGTTTGGCTAGTGCGGGCGGAAGGTTCGGTAGGAGTCGCTTCTCTGCCATGATTCTGATGGTTTTGGGATGGTCATGGCCGAGTTTGAGGTGCCAGTCTTTCATAAGTTTGACGGCTTTTGTTGAGTTATGTGGTGTGTAGAGTGGGATGGTGTGCAGGCGTGGTTCGGGTGCCACTGGGGTGCGCCGTGTGTAAAATGGGATGGATGTCGTTCGGACGCGGGGCGTGGTTTCGGCGGATGTCTTTTGTTGTGTATTGGGCTTGGGTTGTGGTGGCGTTAGTTTGTGGGGTCGTGCAAAAGTGCGGATGCCGTGAGCAGTGTAGCGTGGTTTTATTGCAGCGAGGCATGGCGTGGGTGCCATGTTGAGGGCATATGTACCATTTGAATGTGTGGCAAACGCGACTACGCAGTTATGGTGTCTGCGATCGTGCACAAAAGCATAGTTGGGATAGAATGAGACTTTGCCGTATGTGCGTGCTAGGTCATGCACCGATACGACGTTTGATCGAAGTGATGGCGAGTAGAGCGCTTCCTGAATTTGTAGTTGTCTAGGTCTCGTGTTGATCGTTATCTGTCCACCGTGTGTTACAGTGTGATATCGTCCGTCAGCAGTACGTGTGATTAGGAGGTTTGAGAGCGGCGTCAGGCCGCGTTTTTTAGTTATGTAGGTGGGGTTGGCGGCGGAATCAAGTGTGTATTGCTTACCGTCTCGCATGTTGTCCGGTGGGGCTTGAATGGCTTGTTCAATGGTTGTGAGGCGCAGTACAAGTTCTTCAATTGCCAGGTTGAGGCCGTCGGTCATCTGCACGGCTCGGGCTTGCATTGGTGGTTGATTAGCCATACGGCAGTGGACACGGCACTCGGAGGTGTTGTGGGTTCCCTATGCGTGGAAGGTGCACCAAGGTCCTCGCCATCCTGCGGGTTTTGGGAAACGCTTGTCTATTGGGACACGTGGCATGAAGGGCCGTGCTCGATGGGTGCGAGATTGTCCGGGCCATGTTGGTCGTTCAGGTGGTTGTAGTAATGGGTGCGTAGTTTAGATACTGTTGTAGGAGTCCTCTTGCAGAAGTAATGCTTGCCGGACGTGGTTCGCGAATGACTGTATGCTGGGTGGAGGATTGCCGGTTAATACAATTGCGAGTGTGGTGAAGTCGGGATGACGACGTAGCCCTTGAATCATGAAGTTGACTGCAGTTTCTTCGTGTTGAATATTGAGGTAACTCGCATTGCTCATCTTAGTCTTGATGGTTTCGTGTTGCTCTACATATTTGTCAAGGTCAGTTCCTGGCAAAAAGAGGATGCTTCGTGCTTGGCTTCTAAGATCTTGTGATTTTGGCGATTTTTGTTCCCGATGTGCGACTCGATGAGTTGGAGAATCTGGAACGGAGAAAGTTCGACAAAGTCGCCTGTTATTTTGGTTTCTATAGTCTCTGGAATGTTTTGGATGATAAGCGATTTGATTTTGTTGATTTTGGTGGTTTGAAGTTCTTGCTGAGCGGGGTCGACAGCCGGGGGGACAGGATCAGTGGTGAGCAGATTGGAGCCTTCGAAGAGTGACGTGTTGATGATCAGTGCAGATTTCCAGAATGGGAAGTTGTTGTAAGACAGCGCCAGAAGTTTAGGTTGGTCATTGGACATGATGAGTGTGCGTTGGGTTGAGTCAACGGTATTAGGATTGTCTGTTGCGTTGATGCGTGAGTTTTGTAGAAGATTCTGGATGTAGTCGTGCTCGTCTCGTAGTTCAGCTCGTCGCCGTTGGCGGATACAGCGGGCTGTGTGAGGTGGAGCGTCAATGATGGGGTTTGTTCAGATATGAAGAGGGCCCATAACCTGAGACAGAACGTGCTCCCTTGGCCGCCGTGCTTCACGTGCGTCGGTGGCCGTGGTGCCTTTCTTTGGAATTGCGGCCGTGCTTGCCGCCTGTGCACTGTAGGCCGCTACTCGGCGTCTCAATCACATTCTTTCCACTTACGTTACAACGGGATGGGCCCTTGTACAGTGCAAGAGAGCATAAAGAAAAGATGTTGCAGGGTCATACAGTGAGATTTGACAACTTTAGCCACGCAACGTGTACTGTATATTTCGTTAAACGTGCCACGTGGGTTAGAGTGGTTAACTAGGGAGAGTACAAGCTTATTCCATTATATTAGGTAGCTAGTGACACTCCGCTACGTTAGCGTAACGCCATACCATCCATACAACCTGCAGCGTATGCTATGTAGCACAGTACACCGGTTGAGTATCAGTAACCTTTATGGTGAGTGCAATGCTCACTCAACAAGCATGGTATCTAACGGTAACCACATATTGGCTAAGCGTGATATCATTTGGATTCTATAATCAAACGTCTAGCTTAGACAAAACTATTCAGGCTCTACTAGCCCAAGTGCAACGTACGGCCAACACGACCATTTTGTTCCGGTCAGCTTACCTTTCTCTCTTGCAGCCCTCACAAATTGGTGCTGCTATTCTCAATCGGGTACCAACCTTTACCTTTCAGGATGAGCCCCCGCCGAGCTCTTACTAAATTTTATCCAACATGGACTACCCGGTAGGTACCTGACATTAAATTGGTTGTACCACAAGCAACAACTTAAATCTAAAGCCACAGCCATATTAAAAATGCAGATCGTATCGATTAATCCCATTCTATTCTGTTCTGATTTGCAGACAGAATAGAACTTCATAGGATTAGCAACCTTGAGTAAACTTTTGACCAAAACAATACCAAAAAGGCCTGGTCAAGAGAACACCAAGCAATAGTTCATCTCAACACCACCACACACTTGAATGCCTTTGAAAGACAAAACATGTTAACCGAGTTGTGAGTTTAGTTGTCCTAGTAATCCATATTAATCAGTACACAGTTCTTCTTACTTCTAATCAACTTACTAACTTAGAGATTTTTAATTAGCAAGACGTTAGAAGTTATCATCTAGTATTGAGTCCTACTCAGTTTTGATATACAAAAATTCATTTATTAAGAAAAGCATAATGTATACTGTAGTGGAAATATGTATATAAGGACCCTGCCGCAGTTGCAGGCACCCCAACTCTGTTGTTCTTTCATCAGCCTACATCGAAGAACAGCGCCTTCGTGCCTCCCTGATTATGGTAAAACAATAAACACTGATTTCCATTTATCTTTCAATATGCTTTTTGCATAATTAAGCAATTTGGTTTATTACAAAACAACGTCAAAGAAATCAACAAATATAGTGCAAGCATACCAACATTTGGATTTACAGTGCTATTGGAGCTGCGCTACGTGGCCCCTTTTTATTGGTGTCCATGGCACGCTAATTCTTTCTAAGTTTCTAGTTCGCTCTCTGGCAGTCTCGCCGGACGTCTGGACTCACTAAAAGCCGGCCCCTCGCCCTATTACGCCCAAAAGGTGTAAAAGCCAGCCGCTCTTGCTTTTATGGTACTTTTGAGCAGGAACCTTTCAGAACGATGTCATTGTTTTCAGCAATTGTGTGTAATGGTAAAATTGACTCAGATCTAGCCAAGTTCTTCTTTTTCTTTGACAACTTTGTAGCCGAAGGTACTGATGACTCGGAAAAGCATCGCAGCTCTTGTCTTTTTTTTTTTACACGAGAACCATTTGACTTTTACTACGAGAACTACGTATACAAGGGAAAGGATATCGAAGAAGAGTATGATTACGCTTCCAGTAAGCAAGTCATGGAAGGTAGTTCTCCGAAGCCGTCAATCAGGAGAATTACATCCGAAGAGCAATTGATTGCAAGTTCCGTCCGTGGCCAGTTCTTTGACAGACATGAATGTCGCTTTTAAGAGGTCAAATGTCAATGAGGCCAAGTTTAGACTGCTGAAAAATGCAGTTGTGGAACATATGGACCAGGCGCAGTATGTGTTTCTGAGAGTTGGAACCGACTATGAGTCGCTCAAGCGTACGATTGGAAACTATATTTCATGCTGAGAAACTCTCAGTCAAGCCTATAAGCCTATATGGGAAGAGGAAAGGAGATGGTAAGTGACATCACGCTAGGTTGACTCTCCTTCATTCTTAGCAAACCGTGGAGTCAATACAAAACCAGGTACGAGACATCAGGCTCCTGGCTCAGAAGAAACAAAATTTTAACGAAAATGACAAGGTTTCTGTTTGTTCGTTCTGCCACAATCCAGAGAATGGAGCAAATCGCTGTGAAAAGAATACCCATCGGAAAACTACATGCCCCCAATGTGTGAAGATGATACACTTGGAAGTTAAGTGATGGTCAAAGCCGCAGATGCCAGAGCCTGCCATCGCCGCGAATGACACACGAATGAAAAAGGACGGGGACAAACCAAAGGACCCAGGGTAAGATAAGGAGTACATAGTGGGGATAATTACTGTAGAAAATCAAGAAGAAGAGACTATGAATGCTACAAAGAGAAATTCTGAGGCCTCGACACTGTCGAAGTAACCAATGACGGAAAGAATGGCTCTGGGAAAGTCACTGAACCCTCTGCAAGGTTCAGTCATTGACCTTGCGGAGAATCCACCAAGGAGGAAGAGGATTAAGCCCAAATACTGCAAACCAGCGCGAAGTAAACGCCCACAGACCCCAAAAAGATAGCATTTCAGACAAGTTAGTACGTTAAAATGTACTTCTAGAGTTGACACGTGCTTCATGTGAACTCACTTATGGCCAGCTGCTCCGTGGGGATGCTGACGATGGAAAATGACATATCCAAAAACTGTTCTTGACGAATTCCAGAACTTAGAAACTTGCTGTGGCTCGTAGGCCTGGAAGTATCTGAACACAACAATTGTGAGACTGAAGCTATTCGAAACCAAGTTCAACGCGCTGCTAAAATCAAAAGCAGTTTCAAACCTTCTCTCCACTTAACGGATGAAAACAGTTAGAATCTCAGCAGAAACAACTACAAGGAAGATTAAAGTGGACGATGAATGCTCTAAAGTAGTACAAGGCGTCTCCAAAGACGTTCCTGTGCTGTTCGGTGAGGCAAATACTCTGCTAAACTTTCCAGCAGTTGATTATTCACCGGTGGATGTTATTATAGGTTCCCGACCCTGGACAACATTCAAGCGTGCATCGACATTGGAAATATTGGGGTAGCCGTGACTATAGAAGGGATAGAATCCATGTTAGATCTAGAGTATGATTAACGCATTCCTGGTATAGAAGGATCCGAGAATGATAGTTAGAAGTGCATCTCAGACCCAGAAATTTATCCGGGGCCTTCTAAATTTGGAATTGATGAGGATAAAGAGTTTGTTACAGATTTTTTGTACATATTGTTGATGCTTGGTGTGCCGATGATTCCAAGAAAGTAAGTAAATTGCTAGCACCTCAAATACCTTGAGTTTTTGGAATCATCTGTACATCAAGTGTCAACATAGATGTACACGTAATAATCTAATGATGGACGCTTAGTATCACGTTGGATAGTACGCGTGATGTCTTACGTGCGGAATCACTCAGTTGTGTGCACGTCCATCGAACGCGCATATACGTACTTCTCTGGGTAAGGAGGAATTGTGAGAGTGATGGGGAAGAACCCTTCCCCCAGGTCTTCGAAGAAGATGAAGACAGTGATTTTGAGGGAGAGAAGCTACAGATGCTGAAGCTGATCAAAAAAGAAGAATACCTAAAATTGACATCACTTGCGACAAAGACCAATCGTCTCTTGAGAAGGGCACAAATGCAGCTCTCCGCAACACTCATAGACTCCAAAGCCGTTGCTTTGTCCTTGGAAAACCGTAGACCTGCTCATGTCCCAGTGCGGCATTCTTCCGAAGTAAAGGAACCAGAGCCTTTAACGATTTTGGAAAGACATCTTCCACCACGACATAATGATTTGACAAAAGAAAAAATTGATAAAATGCTTCGTGCAGGAATCAGCACACCAGCAAACTCTGCCTGGTATTTCCACATTGTAATAGCAACAGATAAATATGGAAGCTCGCAATTTTTCGTGGAATACCGTGCATTGAATGCCAAAATGAAGTCCGATCGTTGGCCATCATCACGCATAGAGGACTTGTTTGATGACCTTCGTTGATCTTCACTACTCACAACTCTAGATTCGTTTCCAGAATATTTGCAAATGAAGATGGCAGAGAAGTGCGAAGAGAGGACCACTTCTATCTGCAAATTTGGTACATTCAAGTTTTGAGTCATGCCATTTGGATTGATGAATGCCCCTTCCACATTTCAAAGAATGATTGACGTCCTACTGGAAGACCTATCCTTCGTTCGTGTGTATTTGGATGACTCTGTCATTTACTCCGACGATATAGAGCATCATCTGATTCGTTGCAAGAAAGTAATTAGCAGAATTGTTTCGCATGGGTTGAAGATTAAACTGGCTAATTGTAGTTTTGTGCAGCTTCTGTTGAAGCTCTCAGCACACTTCATCGATAAGATGGCAGTTGCGATGGACAGAGAACATTAGAGCTATACTGGAAGCCCCACGTCTAACCTCCAAGATAGAGCTAAAGAGCTTTATAAGACTGGGCAGTTACTATGGACGGTTCATAAATAGATTTGCTGAAGCATCAGCAGCTTTGCATGAGACGACTTCACCAAAAAAGGTACTCTGGACGCCAGAAATGGAAGAAGCTTTCCTGACTATCAACTGAAAATTTGTAAAATACCCTGTTCTGGTACTTACAGACTTTGATGAGGGTTTTGTGGGTGAAACGGATGCAACCATTGTTTCTTGCGCGGCAGTCCTTTCTCAAAAGATGGAAAGCAAACTACACACTACACAGTTTACTAGCCGTACGATGACAACCGCTGAGAGATGTTGTTCGGCCTGTGAACGCGAAGCATTAGCAGTCATCTTTGCGTTTGAAAAGCTTCGTGTGTAATTGCTGTACTCTCTCCCATTCACACTCATTACGGATCGTTACGTCCTGCAGTATGAGTTTAGAAAGCGGGATATCCATGAATTGCTTGCAAGATGGATAAATTTTCTTTCGGAATATGAGTTGGATATAAAGTAAAAGCCCGGGGCAAGTAAAAGTGTTGCAGACTACTTGGCGCTAATAGAAATATCTGCAGAACAAGTAACTGATAAGTCTGTACTAGAAATGTAATTGGAAGGGCAGACGTTCGAAGACTTAGAACAGTTTCTTAATGATACAGGGAATTATATTTTGAGATTGATATTGAGGATTACGTATCCGTGGACCTGGCTTATGATCATGTTTTAGGCCAAACGAAACTCGTCTCGCAGCCTGCTCCTTCTGAACTGCCTTTGTGGCGGCACCCGTTGATCATGCTCATTGTAGCTGCATTTCAGTACATCCCTTCTTTGCTGAACGAGGCAAAGCCCCAAAGACGAGTAGTGTTGGACATAGAACTTCTGGTCCGATGGTGCCATTGACGCTCTTTATGGTCATTTGTAGGCATTCGTCGTTAGTCTCCAAGCGTGGCATGGAGTCACGAATCTTACCGTATGCATCATGTAATGGGGCGTGATATCTTTCAATGTGAGACATAGTATAGGGAGATTCAATCGGAGCCTCAACTATAGTCATGCCATCAACTGTAGCGTTTGCTGCCAGCTCTGTGGAAACGAAGTTCGACCCCTGATCAACATGAAGAAAGTCTGAAGGTCCTAGGTACAAACGACTCCAGCACCTTAGGATAGTTTTCCACACATTCTGAGATGTCATGCTCTTTAGGAACTCAGCCGCGTTGAAGTGAGTAGCTTCAGCTACTAGATGTCGTACAGGTTGACTATTGATGTACATCACATCTACAGTGACAATGTGGTTGAAACCTAGATCATCCGTGCCAGTTGTAACTTTAAAACGTTGTAGCTTAGCAGCGTTTTGGATGCAGACCTCGCAATCACGGAGAATATTCTCAAGAGTCTTGCATGTAAAGCTGTCTAAATCTTCAGGGTTTGCACGCTTAAGCAAGTTGTAAAATGGTTGAACCGAGGGGTGGCCAAATACGGGGTGAAGCTTCCGAAGCTCTGATTCAGTGTAAAGCGCAAAACCCAAATCTACAGGCCTCCATGGGTGAACAAGAAAGTAGTTCTCCATAACTAGGTTCTGTTCTGCATTTGAACCTTACAACTTCTTCCTGAATACTGAATTCCAATCCGTTGTCCTTCATGTCCTTCATGCTCGGTTATAACGGTACAATGTTCTTCATTATCTGGAATGTGAAACCTATCACTAGGTCGAGGTCTTTGAAAGGAACGGGAACTATCGTAAGGCAAATGGCGTTGATTGTGCGACCAATTCCGAACATTGAGCGGCGTGAATCAATATCTATGTTCATCGGAACGTTGAATTCTTCGCAGTATGCTCGATATTGAGCGTAGGACATGATTGAAAACCTGTTGGTGCATGTGTCGATCAATATTCTTTTAAATCGTGGGGCTTCTCCCATAGACAGAGCAGAGAGCAAAACTGCCGTCTCCGTTTTAAGGTCTGTAGAAAACTTCCTCCCATGTACAACGGAACAATTAGCTATATAAGTTCCAGTCTTCTTTTGAAGGTTGTGATCATGTACAGCAAGATACACATTGTCTTCTGCATCGAAATCCGAAAATTGAGCCTCGGTTTCGTTTTCCGTGTTCTCCGAAGTACTATCCAGTTGCTCGGAGATGTATGCTACATCTTTTACACTGAGCATTGCGGATGGAGGGGTAGACTTCAGAAGTTTGATGGCTGCAAGAACCTCCTCCGGGGGGTGGCGCGTGTAAGCTATGTGGGTTTTACCAAAAACGTAGCATCCCTTCAGTCCTTTGATCCCCCTTGACGAAAATCGACGTAATCGTTTGTAACGTGAATAGGGGCGTACTGTGCCATTATATCTACTCATTTCTCCATCATATCTCCTGCCAAGACTGTAAAGTGCCGCTTTTTCGTTTACTTCCTGAGTGATATAGGAGTTCGAAGATCTTGGTTGGTGTGATAGAAAAGTTGAAGTACGATTGATTGCCTCTTGCGCGGTCTTTGGCACGTGCTCGCGGAGAGATTGTTGCATGGGATCAATGTCGCAGGAGATCACAAGCTGGTCTTGGAGTAGATTATCGTAGTGATAGTTGACTGACAACTGTTTCTGAAGAGTAGATAGCTTAAACGAAAATGCTCGAAACACCTCCGCTTCGCTCTTCTCAGGATCTTCTCTCATTGCTTCCGCGAGCTTCATCGTCTGCCATTGTAGCAGAACACTACTATGCTGCTTTTCACTAGTGTAGAAGTAGAAGAGCTTCTGTCGAATACTGTCGAAGCATTCTCCAGGACAATAAGTCCGGGTATAATATGACAGAGCCTCTTCGTTCAGCATAATAGGGAGGGCTTCAGCCTTTTCATCCTCTCTGAGATTGAATACGCAACACAGAGTTTCATACAACAGGAATGCGGAAGAGATGTCCTCATCATATTTGCCACTGAATTTTTCGCGGCCTTGATAGGCTCGCATCAAGCCATTTATGCGAAGAGAGTAGCTATTCATACCATTATAAGGATTCTGCGAAGGGCTGTTTGGAATAGCTCTGGTCCGAACGATAACTTTAGCATCATCAGCTTTAACGTTGCTATAGGATATGCGTCTGTAGTCTGGTAGTGTTTGATGCTCTGCAATTTGTTGACGAGCAGGAAACCTAGGCATGGTAGAAAAACGAAGTGGTTCACGTTCCACAGCTTTCTCAGGTACAGTATACTCTGGTATGACTGCATTAGCCACTTAAGAATCGTGATTGACGGTCTCAAGGTCCGTTTTTGGGCTCATATTTCCACGCGTCTCAGTTCTGGATCCCATAAGCTGGCTTTTCGTACCAGCGACAGCTGTTGCTGGAATGAAATTCTACTGAAGAAGGCATTCGATGATTGCCTGTGCGTGCGGGAAGAACCGCCTTCGCGTTACATGCACACCATGGGATAACAGAAACGCAACCGATCTCTGTGCTAGTTGCTTTGGCATAGCCTCAATCGTGTGCATATGAAAGGTCGCAGTGCACTCGAACCAGAGTGCCTGCCGAGTGAACCCAGTGAATTTTGACGCATCGAGCATACTCGTACAATACTCTTGATTTTAATCTTGGTAGGCGGCTTTCTCAGCAGCAGTAGCTAATAATGGCGGTGGATCTGTATCATTGGCCTCATAGTTCACGGGGCATGTCGGATTTAGTAAAGGTGCAGTGATCGGGAAAACATTGGTTGGCACAGCGCTGCTTTTCGCGGGCGAGTTTGGTGCGCTATGGAACGATTCTTGTCCAGACATGTTGCCCAGCTATATTTGTCAACAAATGGTCGCTAACAACGATGAAAGTTATAACTATCAAACGGGCGTATGGTTCGAACCACACGGCAATAATGGGTGGTAGTCTGGAAATACGCCTCTGAGATCCTCGGAGACAACCAGACGCAAGATGGTACGGCAATCGTGGGGCGCGGACGCATGGAAAGTAATGTAGATAAAAACAGAAGTTAAGCTCTTATTGTATTTCGTAGGAATACTATTGTGGGCGCCATCACGAGACGGTGACGCAGGGGGCCAAAAAGTTGTAATAATAAAAGCCAATAGGGTGCTCTTCGTAGCTAAAAGCCCCAAAACAAGTTGAAAACAGTGGGATCAAAAGAACGAAACCCACTCGATGAAATAAAACAACACTAGGGAGAGCAAGAGGCTCAATACCCAAATAAAACTTCTTAACTTCTTTGTTGAAACGGCACGCAACCCAAGAATTATGTCAAGGATCACTAAGGGTCAGACCCTCGGCTTCCGGTCAGACACTCCGGATGTGAAGCAGATTCCGCAGCCTACCTACCTCTGCACTAACCAGAAGCAGGCGCATACAATCCTTACAGGGCTTCCCGAGGAGAGCTACTAACAGCGGGATATGCTTTCACTTTATATCCAAGCTGGCCCTTTGCAGGAAAGGTTGCACGGCACGTCGCCTGCGGATAGCTTCCCGTCAAGTACTTCCGTCCGGAAATCACCAGGTCTTTCGACCGACACCGTTATCCGAGCAAAGCTCCGGTGGGGCTCAAAGACGACAGAAACACCTTTGGTACATACTACCCGTCTCCCGTCCACGCCTAAGGCGCTTCAACCGGTCTCAGCGACGGTACTTCCCCACCCTATTGGACAACTAGTGGCACACGCCTCACTAGAAGCCCTTTATCCAGCGACGAACGCCTCACTGGTTGTTGATGATAGTTGAAGTTGCTGAAGGTTGATAGGGGGTGGGGCTTAGATGTTGGTCGATTGTTGAGGTGAGTTCAGACCGAAGTCCGAAGCTCAGAACCTCTTTTTATAGTGTTTAGAGGCACTACAAACGAGCAAAATACGCATTTCTACTTGATAGTTACTCATGTGTGCGTCTAGGTTACTCCATTGGCTTCTAGAGACCTCTGGAGCTGCAAACTAACCAATAATAAAGCGACAATTTGCGCCAGCATCACTAAAATACTGTAGTTTTTGCTGGGCCAACAAAGCGTGCAATGTGCTAGACACTACTGGAACATTCTATACGTGTGTTCCAGCAATGTCTAGCACATTCCGCAACATTAGCGACCGACAACTATTGCGCTCAAAACAGCTAGTTAAGTAGCGCATAAGCAATGTAATAACTCATATGCACTGCTGTAAGCATTAGTACGATAGGAATACATGTGCACGAATCATAGCTAAGACCTTGTTCGTATCCAGTTGGATCTATCCTACAAAGCAAATTCGTGATGAATAACAGTTCCATCTTCGCCGGGCCTGTCATGCAAATTCTCCACGACTATAATATCACCGTACGCCATCACCACTGTCCAGTAGGCCAAGATGGGGTCCCCTCTGAAGCCCAAACTACTCTTGAGTTCCACACCAAGCCTGTGCTGATTTGCCGCACTTCAAGGGTTTTCTGCGTTTCACCGTTTCGGTTAACATTAAAACGGGAATTATTCTCCCCGCGCCACATATGTGCGATCCGTATACGTACATCGCACAAATATCAACATTTTTAACATGGTAAAATGGTCGTGGAGGTACTTAGGTGAAGCAGCGGGGATCCAAATTAGTAGAGGGAGCGGCAAGATCTTAGGAAGAGAACTATCGAGGCAGTGTATGGTGACAGAGGCGGGCAATCGTGTCAAAATTTGACAGTGGTGGATCGCGTTTGGAGAACGGTATTGAGCTGGGAGGTGACATAAAGATGGTCGGCGCCAGATTGTGGGAAATGCATGGTGGGGGACGATTCCTGATGAGAGCTATAGCCGTTTCCGGCTGCATAGCGCAGGACAGAAAATAAAAAGGCTACTTAAACCCTAGTTGTAGGTTACACTAGCGTAGTTATCTTATCAAATGCTTGCAGTTCCCAATTGGAGAACACGGTAGTGGAATTTAAGCTCCAAGAACATCGCCTATCAGTAAATCGAGGCATCGAACCTTACCTTTCCATGGACGAACAACTCGCGTAGTTCGCCACAGTGATCACTGGATTCACTACAACAGTTCGACGTTTAATTTACTACGTTCAGTCGCGATGTCTGAGACGCAGTCAACCCCTGAAAGCAGTCACCACACGGATGAATCTACACCGGAAATCACATACTAGGAACCTTCTTTTGTTTCTACTTCTATCGATCATCCACAACTGGTGCGCACAGATTCCGCTTCAATCAGGAAGTTTGTTGGCCTTTATGATCAGTATCGCAAGGACATCACCGCTCGCGCTCTACAACTTGCCGTAGTAGACTCTACGACGACAGAACCAGTCCGACCGGTTAATCTCACGTACTGTGTTGATCTGGAATGGCTAGAGTCTATCATTGACTTCCACCTCATACCGGATCTTTCCTGTCCTGACATGGTTACTGATGATATGCTGCGTACATTTTTGGAACAGCGATCGCAAACTAAGTGGAAATCTATTTCGGTCTCAGCTCTGAATGTGCTCATTGAGAAAGAACTTCGAATGGACATGTCCGACACGTCCGCACCAATGCGGATGGAAAATATATTCGCGTCCTATTTGCCGCTTCTGCGGCGACATGGACTGAAATGGGTCACGACATCTCGACCCAAAACAGCAATTGGCCACATCATTTCCGCCATGAAACCGAAATATTCACGCACAAAGCTCGAATCAAACATTGAATCCTCTCACATGGAACTAAACAAAGATTTCACCGGTTTCTTCAAACACACCATGGCCGTGTCTCAATCTTTTGACGACCTTGATAACGGCCCCACCTCCCGCGGCTCTAGCTCTCACTCTCGTAAAGAACGAAAAAGCTCATCGTCGGAGAAAACGGCTGGAAACTCCGCATCAAACACGGCAAACAGTGAGCCGCGCAAATCACGTTCAAACAGCAGGCCTCCTCCCCCGTGCCCCCACCTACCGTGCAAGAAGAAGGAATTACGTCACTGGATAGATGACTGTGATTTGTGTACTGATGAGGAGAGGCGCGAATACAAGGCTGAGCTTGCGGCGAAGAAGGCCGCTGATGGACCTTCGAAATCCACACGAAGCCAGAAAACTAAGCAAATGTCCAGCGAGAATAAGGGCAAAGTGAAAAAACTGCAGCCGTCTAAAACCTCCCACCCAGGCCCGTGCTGCGTCATCACCGTATCGGACGGCCAAACCTCCTTGGATGGTACTGGACGTTGTGACGACGGCAGCGACGACAGCATCGTGTCACCAAGTCTCGCTGAGAAGGCAGCACTAAAGGGCATTGGAACAATTGCTGCCATCAAAACCACTCACCTCTCTGTCGCGCTGAAATCTGGTCCCAACCTGCAAAGCGTCGCATTTTCTAGGACATGTACAGCACCGCGCACAGTCCTGCATCTTTCTTCATGCAGTCTGGCTTTGGTTAACATCACCTACTTGGTCGTGGATAATGACCTTGCATGCGAGGAACTACTCATCGGCCGCCTTGTTCTACGCAATCTTCGTGTAGACACGGAAATACTACTGGACAAAAATCGGTTTGCTTTAAATGGTGCAGACTGTTCAGATGTAGGAAACCCCGCAGTCTGTCCCGGTGAAAGTTACGCGAGTAGGTTAATGACCGCCAGACTACACAAAGATTCAAGCACCACAACTGCAATTCCCATCAAACCACCGCAACCAAACCGTCCGAGAGTCCACTATCACGCAGAAAAGCATTTACAGTACCCATTCCCAGATCCCTTGCTTCTTGACCCTCTCGAAAGCGACTAACACGACGAAATCAAGTCAGCTGTCAACGAAATGGTGGAGAACACGCGACACTCTGGCATGACCAACGGTCAGGTGACCAAACTGCGCAGCGCTCTGGAGGACAACATGGAAATCTTCCGAGTCTCTCTCTCAGCAGGACCACCAGCAAAAATCAGACCAGAAAAGATCGAGTTATCTCTAGAAGCCATCTCACTCCGCGTCAGGCTTCACAACTACTCGCAGGAGCAGCGAAAGTTTCTACATCTCTTTCTCGAGGATCTCGTTCGAACCGGAATGGCCTACCCAAACCCAACATCTTCATGGGCCAGTGCCCCCTCGATTGTTTCAAAACCTGGCCTGGCTCGTTTCCGATTCACTGTCGACCTACGTCCAGTGAACAAGTACACCATCAAGCATCAATTCCCCATGCCAAACATCGATCAGGAGCTGTTGAAACTCGCATACTCTAAATTCTTCGCCACGTTTGACCTATCCCACGGATATTGGCAGTTCCCTCTCCACGAAGACTCTCAGGCGCTACAGTCTTTCATAACACCCGACCGGAGTTTTTTCCCAACACGAGTCCTTCATGGCACAACCAATGCCACAACTCACCTTCAATCAGTCCTCGCTGAGATATTTCCGAAGGAACTACGTCAATCCCTCGTGTATTGGCTTGATGAAATTCTACTACACAACAGAACAGTGGAAGGAATCCTTCAACAACTTCGGAAGCTCTTCCAGGTCTGCAAGAAACACTCAATCCGTCTCCACCCAAAAAAGTGTATTCTGTTTTCAACTTCAATCAGGTGGTGCGGAAGAATTATCTCCGCATCAGGAGTACGGTATGCTCCACGACAACTCAATGGTCTGTTAGCAATAGAACCTCCGGCCAATGGAGGCCACCTGCAGCAATTTCTGTGTGCACTGCAGTGGGTTAAGATGAGCATACCCAACTTCTCCAAGATCATACCACCGTTGAAAAACTTTTTGGAAAAGGTGTACAAGAAAGCTGGAAAGCGCACAAAGACTTCCGTGGCAAAGGTAGATCTTGCGGCCCTCGGTTGGTCCGGTCTAGAAACCCAGGCATTTCGAGCTTGCAAAGAGGCACTTGCCCACAGCGTCACACTCGCACACAGTAAGGAGAATCAGAGACTCGTTATATACACAGACGCTTCCGACAACCTATGGTCCGGCATCATCACTCAAATTCCACTCACCAACCTCACCAAACCACACGAAAAACAGCAGCACAGTTCTCTAGCATTCTTTTCAGGTTTCTTTAACACCACCGAACTGGGTTAGTCTGTCTTGGAGGAGGAAGCGTTTTCCATACTGTCTACGTTGGAACGGATGCATTGGCTTGTAGCCACCTCAACCGGATTTGATCTCTACACCGATCATAGCTATCTTATATTCCTTTTCGACCCTCTCTCCACCATTCCTGATCTTAGCCTCCCGTCCATTCGAAAAGCCCTGCGATGGGCAATGAGGCTTAGCGCCTACAACTACACTTGCTTCCATATCAAAGGCACCGACAATGTGTGGGCTGATCTTCTCACTCGCTGGGCTGCACCTCCAACTGTCCGCAGATTGGTGCAAATTCCTGTTCTCTCATCAAGCTCCGCCGAGAATTTCTCATGGCCGAAGCCTGAATAAATAATTGCAGTGCAGTCAGCGAACAAATCAAATCGTCCTGAGGGCGTACAGATGGAAGAAGGATTGTGGAAAGTTCAGGATGGCGCTGTATGGATCCCTGACAATGTGGAAGATCTTCAGTTACGACTGTGCATCATTGCGCACACTGGACCATCCGGACACTGATGCAGAATCCTAACCACAAACACGATACGGAAACAATTCACAAGGATCACTCTAACAGTAGACATCCGTGAATTCATCCGCGCTTGCATTCACTGCATTTCTACTACCGGTGGAGAGAAGGTACCACGTTCTCTTGGACCGGCCGTACACGGCACGGTAGCCAATGATCTCCTACAGTTCGACTTTCTGGAGATTGGACCGAGCAGAGGCGGCGAGAAGTACATTCTCATGCTCCGCGACGACCATTCCGACTACAAGTGGTTTTATGCGTTTTCAAGTACAGCTGCTGAAAACGCGGTTCAGGCGATCGTCGATTGGTGCGCAGCTTTTGTCACACCAAAGTGTCTCATGTCCTACGGACCTGTTCACTTTTGCAACGAAACGACACGCCTACTGTGCAAATTTCTACGTGTGCCGCATCAATTCACAATTCCATACACTCCGTGGAGCAATGGAGCAGTGAAGCGTTTAGGGAAGGAAGTTATTCGAACATTTAGAGCATTGACAACCGAACTACAAATGGATTTCAAGGAATGGACAGATTTGCTACCCGTGATACGGAGCATCCTCAACAACTCTGACTCTTCGCACCGAATGAACATTGCACCTGTAACCGCTTTTCATGGCATGGAGCCGCCTCCGCCTATCTCCTCGTTCTTCCGTTCCTCCATTCGTAAGGCTATGAATGTTTCAGAGGTCACCCAGGAGCGCTGCGTTAACATCAAGACCTTACAGGAAGCTTGCGTACAGCTTCACCCTCCGGTACAAAACAAACTCCAGAAGAACCGAAAGGCATCAAAGGAAAAGGGGTCGAGAGGCACTCTCCAAAAGTTTGTCGAAGGCGATTATGTCTTGGTGGGGCGCAGTGATTTTCATGCGGCGGAGAAGCTCGCACTGCGATGGCGCAGACCTCGCCGCATCCAAAAAGCTGTATCAAATTACGTCTTTTAGGTGGAAGATCTACGCAGTGGCCTAACGGAAGACATTCATGGTTCTCGCCTCAAATACTATCACGACAGCTCGTTGGACACAGAGGCCATAATGTTGCACGTCATACCGTCGGAAACTGGAATGACAGTCAAACGTTTATTGAAACTGGTATAAACCAAAGAAATGCTCATGGTTCAAGTGCGCTGGAAGACACTAAGCACAAAGAAAGACACTATGAAACCAGTGGCGAGGATATACGAAGATGTCCCCTTCATGCTACAGCGCTTGATTAAGCGTAACAACGCTCCATGCGACCTAGTTCGTGACGCTCGTTTGCAACCTGCTCTTTGAAAGAGGGGATTGTAGCCGTCTCTGGCTTTATAGCGCTGAACGGAACCCAAAAAGGCTACTTAAACCGTAGTTGTAGGTTACAATAGCGTAGGTATCTTATCAAATGCTTGCAGTTCCCAATTGGAGAACAAGGTAGTGGCATTTAAGCCCCAAGAACATCGCCTCTCAATAAATCGAGGCATCGAACCTCACCTTTCCATCGACGAACAACTCGCGTAGTTCGCCACACAGAGGCGGGCAATCGTGTCAAATGTTGACCGTGGTGGATAGCGTTTCGAGAACAGTATTTAGCTGGGAAGTGACATAAAGTTGGTTGGCGCCAGATTGTTGGAAATGCATGTTGGGGGACGATTCCTGATGAGAGCAGTTTGAGCGGGCGGCGGTTGTGGTGACGGTGGTTTGATTTGACGAGGGTTGTGGTGAGGGTAGTTGGTGTCAACGACGATTGGTGATGAGCATAGTTTGAGGTGACTGGGGTTGTGATGGCGGCAGTGGGTAGTGGTAGCGGTTGGTGATAAGAATAGTTTGAGATGAGGACGGGGGTTGTGGTGAGGGCAGATGGTGGACACAGCGGTTGGTGGTGGTGACGATTAGTGGGAAGGGCAGTTGGCAGTCTGTTGCGGCAGATTGTTGCAGATGCTGGTGGGGAAAAGTAGAGTAGAGACAAAAGACGAAAGGGGCAGAAGATGAGGATTGGTGGTGGTTGAGGGTGGGGCGGTGAGGAGGTCATTTGACGTTGTCGGTGGATGATGGTGGGGGATAGTGGCATGGTCAGGGTGGTGAATGGGCGTGGCGTCTTTGGTGGGGGTGGTAGATGGCTGTTGGTGTATGGTGGTGGAAACAATGTGGTGATGAAGGCGTTGTGGTGGCTGGGTGTTCATGCTTATTTGGTTGACGGTTTCTGAAGGTGATGATGGATGATGTTCGGTGCAGTTTACACTTCATGGGAAGAAAGGTGGATTTGTGGCATGTTGGCAGTAGGACAGAGTGGTAGTGCAGAGTGTGGTACTGACGTTTGAAGTTGGTGTCAAATTTGGGTGGTTGCCGGTGGCGTATCAAAATTAAACGTGATGTTCGGGGCAAGGTTGTGTTCAGTGCGGTTGACGAAGACACCAGATGGTGGCTTAAGGGGAGTCACTTGGGCCAGGTGGGTCGGGACAAATTAGCTGGAGGCAAGATGATAGTAATATGTGTTGATGGAGGTGACTGATAGTGAAGACGGCATTATGCGTTGGCAAGGTGGTTATGGGGGTTGCGCATGGCGGTTGGTGGTGAAGACAGCGATTGATGGTGACGGAGATTGATAGTGAAGGCGATTGGTGATGACGCCGGCTTTGTGATGACGACGATTGGTGATGACGCCGGTTGTGGTACGGGCGGTTGTTGGTGACGATGGTGACGGTGGTAGCGGTGTTTGGGGAGACGGTGGTTGGGGGTGGTTGGAAACGGGCGTGCGAGCAGTTGGCGGCGCGGACATATGGGAGGGGACAGGATGGAGGAGAAATTTGGTGGTGCAGGCATGAAAGGTCAGAGCAGGGAGCGTGTGGCTGCTGGCGGCCTTAGAAAAAGAGATTGGTGCGGCGCCAGAGAGAAGAAGATTGGCGAAGGCGTCTTCAATTACATCGATTTCATGGCGGTACGTGCGTTGATGACGGCCACTTTTCATTCGTACATCAATCGCTGATAAGTTCGGTTATTGACGAGTGTTTGCCAAGGCTTTCAATTCAAGTGAGTAAGAGGGCAACCTTTGGCGGAGGCTCTCTCCCGGGAGAGTTGGCGAACGGATCCCGTGGCATAGTTGCGATTCGAAGCGCGCAACTTGAATACCAGAGATAATGCATGACCTGTCAGCCACACACAGTTCTGAGGATTGCATGGCGGCATGCCGCGTGACGAAAACATGCTCAGGCTGATGCAAACGCTAGCGGCTAGGTCGGGCGTCGGGAACCGGGAGGGCGCTCTCGATATAAAAGTTGGACACTGACGAGCATCCAACCTGGAATTTTTGCCGAGCTCTAACAAATGGGTACAAGTCGTGCCGCAAAAACCCCCCATATTTCCCATGCTTGGATAGGCTTGCCTTTCAATGTGTACGACAGTTGAGATGGGAGGCAAGATTGACAGCCAGTGATGGTCCGCTGCAGCTGATCGTACTACATTCCAGCGGAAGCCTTCGCAGTCCTTCGTATGGCGGGACTCTTCGCTATTGTCTTCTCGTGCATTGCTCATTCTCTCTTGGGTCCTTGATTGTCGAGGACCGCACTAGTGCATCATGTGCCACAGCTGGTCCTTTCTTCTGGCTGTCAAGCTTGCTTCCTCACGAAAGACAAACCGTGTCAGCCTTCTCTGTAACCATGCCAGGCACTTTTCTCACTCTTACCTTCACGAGGATACCTATCTTTGGCGCTTGAATAGCGCTTTTCGGTGCTCTGGTGGGCCGAGCAATCCAGGCTTTGTTGGTGGGCATGGTTTGATCTCCCGTATGCAGCCAGTTATGGATGCCAATCTGATGCACAGACTCTTTAATTGTGTGTTCCGGGTCTTACATTGTCACATTCGTCAAGAAAAGAGTCTCAATCAGCGTTTTGAGTTTGTAGACCACGAGAATTTGCCCAATGGTATATTGTTTGGCGTTCAGATTTTGAACAATGAACGATGAACCAATTGTTTTTAGTCTACCACCAACACTACCAGTGCCACGCCATACATCGTGCAATGCAAAGTGATCTACGCTACACCCATGCAAACAAAGCCATTTCTTGCGAAGACCATCAGGACATCTAGATATTCTTATGACGTAAGATGTCATTGTGTGGCGAGGAGTGCCCTGCTTGGGAGGATAATTATTAACCGCCTTCGTCAAGGACTTAATAACTCTATCCTGAAAGAATGAAAAATCTACCTCATGCATTGGCATCAATTTGTTTATTGACGTTACGTTGTGAGCAGGTGAGTATTCCAAGATACCGCGAAGACGTGCGCGGAAGGTGCAGATGACGAAACACACGCGAATTGTTGAGTTTCCGTCTGAGAGAGCAACTTTTTTCTTGAAACCCATTTATTCGCACACCTTTTGAAACAAATGTGAAAACATTAAAATATTATGCTCCTCCCCTAAGAACTGTTCAACATCAAATACGTCGGAATTTTTTCAATTCGTCAGTTCATATGTTTTACATAAAATCAAAAATTTCGCTTCTCGGCACATGTGTAGACCACATTCGCATCAAACCTGGGCATTGCAACGGCTCAAGGGCCAGTGCATTGTTACCCTCGCTTGGCGGAACTTGCCCGTCGTTACGTGGGTCTTCGGCACAAGACCCAATGAAAGCTGGCTGGCCCGAACTTTTGCCATCGTGAAGGGCGAAGCAAACCCTCACCGTAACTCTTGAATTCAACTGCCAGTCTGACCTTCTCACAAGACCAAGATTCCGAGGAACTCTCTTCTGTCGTCAGTCGACGCCCGAGCGCACGCCTCGACAAAGAACTCGTAGAAAACCCTTGCCTGAGGAATTTTTGACCAGCCCTTTTTGTCGAGCCTGTTCAGTTAAATGGCTCGCCATGATCAACTCTGCTTCCGTGCATTGATCCGAACGCCCAACAGGTGGCCATCGCTCTATTTCCAACATTTGAACTTTTCCGCTAGCATTGTGCCAGTCTCCACACCAGCCCCTCACGACAAGAAGGCGTAACTTCTACCTGCCTCTTCCTCTTCATACAAATCCTTTTCGCCTTGCTGCCTCGCCAACCGTCTTCAACAAGCTGCGGTGTCCAGAAAATCAGGATCTGCACCTCCTGGACCAGACCCGTCGAAGTTCTCCTCCCCCTTTTTGCTTCTGAACACTCCCCCGACAACGGTTTTGCTCCTTTAACTCAATTGGAGCTCTCTCGCGAAGTGTCTGTCCTACATAAAAGCTCCATCAAATATAAGTTCGTTTTCGATCAAAATTTGGACGTGTCCTCTTGTGGTGTCTTCTTCAGTCTTGCTTATTCTGCTTCGCTTCTTTTTGCGAGAAAGTAGCCATTTTTATTTGCAAGCGCAGCTCGATTGGTCGCACATGTCTGCTCCTCTGCGTTACGTTGTCAGAGATTTGCACCAGGCGTTTTCAGCAGAATCCTATCTTCCCAGTGACCTGGGCCGCATCGTCGCCCATCTTGTCGCTGTTCCAATTGCTATGAAGAAGCGCATAACACAGGAAGTGGAATCCCAACACCTTGAACAAATAATCTTTTAAGAAGAAAATGCCGATCGTCTCCAGGCTCAAATAACGCCCTTTCACTGCATTTTAAACTTCAGCACTGCGGAGGATGAAGCCCCAATATCTTTTGCCTCTTCAGCAATGAAGGAAACTGTAGCTGGTCGAGCTACGCTGCATTTGACTACGAGAAGCGTAGATGCCATGGATGCTCATATCGGAGTGCTCGTCACGATTATGAAAACGATTAAGCCGATCAGGCGCTCTTGTGCTGGTTCTCTGCACAGATCATTCATCTTTTTATGCTCCTCCTCTTTCCTGAAAACTCCGACCCATCTCTAGCTTGGCATATCTGCATGGTTGGAGCACCTCTCACACTGCATTGCGGTTACAGTGGCTGCGTATAGAAGTCATTTTCTTTAACCAGGCGGGACTTGAACCAGCGACCCTGCATCTGGGCCCAGAACTATGAAAACGATTGAGCCAATTCGGCGCTCTGTGTTGGCTCTCTGCACAGATCATTCATCTGTTTATAACGATAGCTATGGTTACGCCATTGGCAGGCTACGTCAACATTTTGCGAATTCTATACATCTGGATGTTACTTCTCCTTTCTCTATTGCACGAGCAAGCGGATGGCTTATCAGACTTTGGCCTGTTCTACGATTTCCATTTTGTTTCGTATCTCTATAGCACCTGACGATCCGCTTGGGTATGATGTAAAGGACCCCAGGCTGAAGCAAAATTCTCTGATACTTCTGTGCAGATTCTGGATACTTCCCCGAGGAATAATGCTTGAGACTGTTTTCCTCATCTTCAAGTCTCTCTCATCAGTCGCACTGACGAGCCCTTGTCTGTATCAAGCATCGAACAACAGTCATGCACACAACCGGTGCCCTCAGTCATACTGGTGTTCGTCGCCGTGATCGCCAGTACGCATGGTGCACCCCATTATCCGACCTGCCCTCCGTTCACATCCATTTACCCTCAGAGGACCTACGAACTCCGTAGTCGGCAGGTACAAGAACTTTGAGCATTGTGGCTCTCCCAAGAACGACTGGCACTACTGTCGAATTATCTGTACCAAATTTGAATGAAACGATGACACTACCGGTTATACCCGGGTAGAGAACGATACTGTGACTCCGGCCCCCAGTGGAACTGGGCGCAGAAGAGCTACACACGTCGACCCCCTAAGAGTTGTATACGGTAGTGAAGAACGTGCGAACCCATCCCTCAAAAAGCTGTTAACGCGGCAGATATAGTAAAGTCGATGATACACAATAGTTGATAATATGATGTTGATGGTTGTTTGTTGGTGTTTGTTGTTCTCTACTACTACGGATAGCGTCTGGTCTTTACATATCTATCAAGATACCACTCTCTCCAATTCCCAGAGAATAAAAGCGCTGCCAAGGAATTATCTGTGTGTGCGTTTATATGAGCTCGTGTCCCTAATTCCAAGAGTGTGGGTAGGGGCTACATTGAAAAGAACCCCTCTGTAGTGGATGGCACTCATCCACTTCGGAACACCGGCATGCTACCTACGATGCATGTGGGTAGCAACCCCTTTTAGGTAGCTTCTAGACTGAGCTGTTCCCCATTTGAGAACAGCTTGAGTGCTCTTAAAGCGCTCATCACAGCCCTCTCAGAAAATCGGAGGCATCGAACTCTGGACGCTTTCACCCTCCTCCCTGCGTTAGCAGCCGACCAGCGCACACCCTCTCTCTCTAGATAAACCAATAACTATTCTGGCCATGCTCTTACCATTGATTCGGCGTCAGAAACTTGCCTCTCTCGGAGAGGCGGAAGTTCTCTACGTCGGGACGCCGCTCTTCGGCGGCATCTAAGAACGAAATGGTCTACGCTATTTAGTATGTTGAGCCCACACCCGAGCGGGCAGACAAATTTCCTGTTGTGGATAACCGTAGAGAGGGTGTAGTGCTGGTACTTGACTGTTAAGTATTGCGCCAAGGCAGTATACTTTATGCGAGCCTTTGGTTGCTTGCGCTGTTCAAGGCTGCACGATATTCTTCACCAAACAGATCATAAAAATCAAGCTCCGGGTTGGTGCTGAATCGTTTGTCGTTGGCCACAAACCATTCGTATGGGTATAGCTCGAACGATCGTACTCCCCACTGCAAGGCAAAGCTGATGAGCTTGACCATATTGCCCGTGCTCATGCACCCTTGTGCACCAATATTTCGGGAGCCTTGACATGCAGCTATCGGGTTGCCTGGTCCAGGTGGACCGTACACGCCACTGTGAGTTGGCGTCTGAAGCTGGAGAGGAATGCCCGAGTCCTTGTTCCGGTTGAAGATAGCACACCAGTTAGCATTGCATCGCGCTCGTTGCGGTTGCTCCCATCTGTCAACGTCCTTGGTGGTTGCGCCTTGCACACCCAGACCCAGCTTGGGGAATCCATTATATTCGCGAGTCGCTTCGTATGCAATCATGTCCGGAAACTTGTTGGGTCCTTGACCAAACGTCTTGGTTCGAAAGTCATTCAGTGTGACAATGATGGCCTTTCTGGAATTGAATCGTCGAAAGGCTCGAATCCGCGCAGCAACGTACTTGCTCCATTCGCTGAAAGCAGTATTGGCTCTTGCGTCATTGGAGGGCCCAGGAAACAGTTGAATAAAGGTTTTCATGCAGAAGTTGTTCGGCGTAGTGGCGCCATTTGCAGGGTATGACTCGGCTCCAACGCCTATCCCAAAGCGGAAGTAGTTGACGTTCGTATTATCTTCAAAGCGAGCGACAAACTGTCGAAGAGCCTGAGCGTATTTGGTGTACACTTCAGCCCGCCAGAACTTGGGAAGTGGCAACGCCCCCAGTGAAGTTGTGCCTTGCGTCGTGCCATCCGGGCACTGGAATATCAAGTCCGGTTGGTCGATAATATACTGTGGCGTTGCGGACTGTCCAGCAGGGAAACTCTGGTCTTCCTTCTGAACGGCGGGCCATACCAGCAGATTTACCTTTTGGCCTCTCGCCACCCACGGTGCCATCTGCTGCTCCACGAATCCCCAATCGAAGGATCCCCTGCCGTTGGCATCACGTTTGTCGAAGGCAGCCCAAGGAATAACAACGGTTCCACCAGACGTGAGGCGGTCTTCGTGAGCACACACAATGTTCCGATTGGCTAGCTTGCCGTCTTTCCTGATTGTAGCCCCAGGAAGATTGGAGGAAACTACGTACAAGCCTGGAGCAAAGCCATTTCTTGCGTTGGTGGAGTGGGCGCCTTTTAGTTGATCGCAAGGAGCAAAGACAGCGTCTAACGGATCAGGGTTGCAGAGCGCGAACCGCACAAGTGTGAGCAACAGAGCTGAGTACAGATGCGCGGCCATTATATCACCCACGAACAGCATGTATCCGGTACGCGGCTTGACACTCGAGAGTCGGGCGGATCGAAAGCGCGGGTCGTTTTTCTGTATGGTAGGGCACGAGTGGCCGCAGTTTCACGTTCCAACGCAGTCCGCGAGCTTTTGAGGATTACAGATATTAATTTTTAAACGTGCGCTTTTGGGGGATGCCAGCACCGCTCACGAATAATTACGTCCAACAATTAAAACGAATCGTACTGTAAGGGCAGAGGCTCCACAACATTCCGCTGTGAGCATCCAAGTTACGAAATGCTCCTCTCCAGCGCACTACCCCCCATGACTGCTTACCTCTTCAATCAAACTATTCTATGGGTGAAGTGCGCAGATAACATCTTCTGTCTGCCCTTTAATCACCTCAAGACCACCGGTATTGCAGCCCTACACACCCACGTGTTCAATCTTGGATTTCTTCTTCACATTTCTCGGCTTAAATGATCCCCCAGCTCCGGAAGGAAGGTTGCTGGTATCCGTAAGAGACCCAAACGCCCGTCCATTGCGCTTTCCTCGTTAGTGGACGGAATATGGGTACATCTCATGAAGGCGGGTCGGTTTGCCTCAGCTCCCTCTATTGAAGACAATAAAACGGTGTTCAATCATTATTTTCCAATCTATCAGTGTAGTAATCAGTTGGTATTGGCCGCGCCAGGACTCGCACCCGGTGTCACGGTGTTCCGGAAACATGGCCCCACGGCGGTTACCAGCTCAGCTGTAGCCACTCATGTGCTTGCCCAAGTCATATGGCTGGAGATATTGAAGTACTGATAGTGTCTTCGATCTGCAGCTCTCTGGCACTACAGTGCCCTCCATGATACATCGACGTCCCGAAAGATCAGTCATTACAAGGATTACCTTTGCGATCCCAAGAATGGAGCATGAATCCGATCTGTTCAGCTCGTGGTCGGCGGGGGATATTGAACGTGGATATTTGAAACCCTATGACAGGTTCCCGTCTCGGCAGAGCGAGCTGACGTGGTGCTAATCTCGGGTTTGGGAGATCCGACAAGTTCATCAGACACGATGGATCCTCACATCTTGTGCTTATGCGAGAATTCCAATTTGGGGAGGATCATAGCATACCCCTATTGGGGGATAGTTCTGGAGGGCGGTCTTTGAATGGGACCTTTCACGCGGATGCCAGTGGGCAGCAGTTCATGAGCGGTTTTGTGGAAGGCCATCTTCGACAATATTCGAAGCCTGGTTTCAAGTTTGAGATGAGCGGGCACTACGATATGGTGGTGTGCTGGTGTTTGGTGCTGCTTCTGGCCAGAGCGACGGCTATGGTTTGGATCCCAGCACAAACGGAAGAGCGTTATGAATCCGCAGACAGGAGCGGGCCCTTTTGAAGAAGGAAGACAATACACTTGCACCAGTTCATGGAGACTGTAAAATGACACAATCTCGTGTGCTCATGATTAACGCTCGCTAAGTAGCGCGAATTTGAATCACAAGCTGCTAATGTTGTTACCTTGTGCTAGTAACAAGAACACTTTTTAGTATCTTAATGGTGTAAACGTGAGCTTTCGTAGACAGCTAGTATATCGAGCCGTGGCCATTTGCCAAGGGTGATAAGAGAATGTAGCGAAAGCAGAGAACGCTAAAGGGCGGTGGTGTAGGTCATCAGCCTGCAGAATGTAGACACTCAAGTACTTTCGTAATCCTTTTTTGACCATAATGGGCTAGATCAATACTTTCGTTATTTCTGCAATATAAAAGGTATGGATGTAATCGAGACAAGGAACGAGAGCCTTGATCTCATTTCAATTTTCCAAACGGGCATCATGGCCAAAAGGAAAAAAGAAAAGTAATGTCGATTCATAAGACGAGATTTTGTGGAAAAAACCCCTAAACTTCATTTTAGAGGGCACTGGCACAGATGTGAATCAAGTTGACGTAAGGAAAGAGAGCCTTGATTTCTTTTCAAATTTTGAAACGCGCATCACGGTCGCGATTTATAAAGAAAAAAGAACGCCGATTCATAAACAGAGATTCTGGCGATGCGTCTAGACATCACTAACAGGCACTGTTTCTATGAGTTTTGTACTGAATATTCAGAAAACCCCTAAGTTTTATATCAACGGCATATATCCTGGCTAGTCGACGAAATAGAAATTGCACCTGTAATGCAATGCATCGAAAGAATTACTCATGTACAGACTGGAATCGGTACTTCGGAAAGGAGCCTTCTTCTACAGTAGTCCAATTTCTTCTATAAATACATTGAACGCAACAGCGGATGTGACCTTCCTATAACAATCAGAATAGTCAACAAACTATCACAATAACTATCACCAAAAACAAACCAAAACATAAAACGATAATGTCGTCCCAAGACAAGTCCAGTAGGCCCCCCTCGACAAACACCACAGAACGAAGAAGAAAGGAAGAGCAAGACAAGTATGAAGCTGCCGAAGCCTTGGTACAGCTCAGTAATCAAAGAAGCTCGGGCACTGCGCCAGCTGCTGCACCTGAAATACCAAAGGCAGTATACAGAATACCAGATCCCGTTCAGGGCGAGGGACCTTCGAGTGTTGCAGGTCCATCCAAAGCAGAGATCGCACCACACGCAGTCTCCCGCAAGCGACCAGCCTCAGAGGTTGGGGACATAGAAGAAAGTCAGCTTAAGAAACGGCGGTACGAAATATGTCGGAAGTGCACGAGAACATTTAATACGAAAAGGGAGGCTAAAGAACACCTGCAGTCCTGTGATAAACGGTATAAGTGCGATTACTGTGACTACGAAACACCCTACCACTCATACAACGAGCGCCATAAAGAAAGACATGCGGAAACACAATGTTCTGCATGTGTCAGGAATTTTAGCACAAGACAGGCTCTGCAAATGCACATTCAATCCCAACACACGAGTCAGTCTCAATCACAAAGTTTTACCTGCGACAAATGTCAAAAGAGCTATTCTTCGATTCGCAATTTGCAAAGGCATATTCGGGAAAAGCACACACCAGCCACGGAGCAATTTGTCTGTGTGCATTGTTCTCTTATCTTTAGCAGCAAAAAGGGTTTGGAGATCCACCAAGCCAGAAAGCACCCCGGGAGGGCACGAGAAAGTTTTAGATGTGAAATATGTGGAAAAGAGTTTTCAAGAAACCCAAACCGGCTGAGGCATATGCGTGAGGTGCACCATATGTAGTTGTTATGTCAAAATGAGATAGATGGGCACGAGACCGACAAAATCCATTTCGAGTTGCAAACCAGGTTTCAGGGTTGAGCGGAATGGTATGAGAACGTCTACCTACGTGGAGCATGAAGTCAGTCGTCCTAGTCAAGTCTCCAACACGACATTCTGGTCTTCCTTACTATGTCTAGCTACATCGGCTAATCCGTGGAGAAGCATACATATCTTTGTCTTTACCCTCCGCTAAAAGCGGTACGTACAACATCTTAATGTTAGGGAGGAAACGTATCTACCGTTAGTCAGTAGATAAGAGCAGACACCATATATAATTCCCTCAGTAAAGTCCACTGCTTGGCAGAGAAATGTATCGAACCATCGACTCGACGCGTTTTGCAAACCATGCCACAATGATCACTGGGTTTTCTTTGCTGGTTTTGTTGGATCTACACATACACCACCTACCGCTGTAGAATGTCAACTTTGAGCATAAAGCTGAAGCCTGCGTTTGCAAAGAACCCACAAATCACAACACTGGGTCCTGAAAACACAAAACAGCTCTTTTGATACGCACAAAGGTCACGATTTGTGCGGCAACGTGACTTTGCGCGTCGATTCTGTCCGACGTTGTCGCCCCATGGAAGCACGCCGCGAGCAATCGCATTCTTCAATTACATTACCCGTATAACAATAAAACTGTAAAGCCGTGAAAAGAATTTTGAGGAAGCAATGTGAGGCTGCCGAGCCTGTCAGTCTCACCTTTCGAGTAGACTCAGAGTACATCCAATTGGCGGTAGCACTTGGCACAGAGTGGTGTGGATACTCTGTTCTTTTATCAACAAAATCAGTTTACAATTTCAGACAACGAGACTGCTCCATCTCCTTCTGTCATATGCAAATTAGAGGTGTTCTTATATAGACAATCTACGGTTGCAGTTTGAATTCGTAATTCACACTGAGGTATGGTCTTAATCGCTATGCGTCCGTTTTCGAAGTCATTATGTTACATTCACATCCCTTTTGAACTTGTTGTCCGCAACAAGTTCTCAAAGTCTTTTATGCGCTCCTTACAATTGTTTAGATCCGTTTTCTTAATCCAGATGAAATCATCCACGCTATCTTCTTCGAATTGGACAACATAATGAACTCGTCGATTCTCTCTTTTCTTGTTCAAAATAACCACAACCTCCCGTTCGACATGCCCCTCTGGATCAATAACTACCAATGGAGAAATGTTATTTTCTTCTCGTCTGTGAAACTATTTTAACCTGGACACATGAAAAACATTATGAGCCTTCTTCATCGCCAGTGCTAGTTTGATCGTATACGTAACCGGTCTCATTACTTCCAGAATTGCGATAAGACCCATGAATTTTTGCTGTCGCTTCTTGGACGTGCCTGAGCGTTCCAAAGCTCCTTCTCGTTCCGTTTTTAACAGTACCAGATCACTTACAGCAAATGATTCATTTCTTCTTTTCTTACTTGCATTGAAGTTTTGTCTTGCTACTGGGCGACTCCTAAAATCTTAAATCGCAAAAGAGCACACTCAAATTCATTTATTTAGAGCTTTAGTGTGCACTCAAAATGCGAAAGTCGGAGATGCCCCCAGCCCGTACGAGTTGTTCGCCAAAATGCGGCATTCGCTCTTTTGGCGCCGAACAGGTTACCAAAACCCGAATGTCGCCAAACCAGAGCCCAAAACCGCCTACTGTATTTGACATAACCCAACCACAGAACCCACTCTGAGCCATCAGAAGGTCTTCTGCCTTAACCAAACATGCTTAGCTTCTAAACACCCACCCAGCCCGTTTGAGCCCTCCTCCCTTCCACCATACCCCACGGTTGCCACTTTTACCATAACACCGCGTCTTCCTCTTGACACTCCGTTTCTCTCTGCCGGCTTTGCGGTTGACTCTGTTTCACAACATCGTCTTACATCGCGTGCCGGAACAATGAAAAAGATATGTGGTACGGCGCCACTGGGATATGGCTTTGTCAAAGAAGGACGGATTTATTGTTGGATTTTATTGATAGGCATCTTTCTATTGGATGTAAAGAATGGGCAGCATTGTTCAGCAAGCACCAGAAAACGTTCTCTGAGCGAAAAAGAAGTGTTGAATCACTCAAACGCAAGTTTTTCTCTCTTCACCGTCGTCACATGCTGACAGGGGATCCGCTAATTTCTGATGATGTCCGTCGTGCAAAATCAATTCGCGATTTGATCGCCGAGCGCGCCAAAATCGCTGCGGACGAGGATGTTGAAGATGCAGTAGAAGTTTCGTTTAACGGATCATAGTTATCAAAATTAGTTGAGACTGATAAGGAGAGTGCACGCGACACGAATGAAACGAAATATTTGAATGCAAAAAAGACTTTGGTCCAACCCCCGTTAAGGATTACACGCCCTTTAGTTCTTTCGTGTCCCATGATGCGTGGGAAGGATAGTAGAAACGATATTATGGATGTATTTAGGTTGTCGATGTTGAATGACCAGAGGCAGAGAGATAAGGACTTCTAACGCCGCAAAGAACAGCAAAAGAAGAACCGACTGCAATGTCTTGACGAAAGTCGTCGTCAAGAGAAATTGATGGATATGATGCTCATATTGGTTGCAAAGTCATGACTTCTCAGTAGAGGTTAAAGGTATGCTGCAGATAATAATTCACATCTGCACTTATGTGAAGCAAATACTTTGACAGAATCTGGTTTATGAAAACTTTGCATGTTTTTAGATTAAATAGATACGCGGTGCAAAGCATCATTATCCTCCTTTCCCCATTTTCTTCACACATGAAGCGGTCTTCCATTCGCGAAAACATTCCTTGAAATGCGCGCATGCCCAATTCGGAGGCTTGGCGAACTGAGTTTGCTTGACTGAGGCGTATAAAGTCGTCTGGATCGGTCACATTCGTCTCATTCTGGGCAGATTTTAAAAGAAACGGGTGATACCTCTTGCAGAACGCTGAATCTAGCTCAAAAAGGCCGCCATGTTCGGCATATTGAGCGCCAAATTTGTTATAAAGCTTTCCGAGATCTGCTATAACAGAATCGTGCATGCTGCCAGGAGCATTAAGCACGCATGCTATGATCGTTCCATTTGGAGCAAACACAAAAACGTTTCCAACATAATGGTCGTGAGTCCATCCATTGTAGAACATGTTCTGTATAACACAATCACCAGAATGTTTTAACAACAGTTTGAGACCGTCTGCAACTGCATAGAAGCTGTCTAGTTTGTGATACTTCTCAGAAATAGCTTCTTTAAAATCTTGTACTTGAAGTAGATTTGGCATTCTTATAGTAGCATGCTTGTCGCGGGACAAGACACGCAATAGCAAACGCCTCCCAAACCGAAAAAACATAGATCACACAGAGTTTTTAACTCCGAATAAAAGGCACAAATTCCACATCACCCCTCTTGTGCGATGCCAAGAAAGCACAACACCAAGGCACATTTCGGCTGTCATCGAGCGAGGATGACCACTTTTGCTGAATCGTAGTCCTATATCCCCATTGCGGGCGTGTGGAGTGTATCGGTAGTGAAATGGTTCGAATAGTTTCAGAAGATACACGAATGTAACGTGATCAATTTCTGTTGGAGTGATCATAGACTGATCAGACATTGAATTCAAAACGTATATAAACGGGGACTATGATGGGAATAGCAAAGCAGGAAGAGTAATTCGACGATCGCGACGTCGTCTTCCTTCGGAGTTAAGCCTTTGTTTGAATGTTTCAGTCTTCAACAGCTCTCGGGTAAGCAGGGCAATCAATAGGACTGAAGTAGGCGTCATGTTTTGGGACGGAGATTGAAAAAAATGGAAACAATGCTAAGCTGAACATCTTGGCCTATCGCATTTTGCGCGATAATATCAGTGACCGTTCTGACACTCAAAATTTGTGTTTGTACTCATTTTGATATATGCAAATTGCTCGCATTTTGAGTTTTAGGAGTCGCCCACTGCATTGACGAGTCTATCTTTTGCCAGTTGTCGTAATGCTCTTCTTTGGTCCAAAATATCTCCAGAAGCTTTACACTTCACGTGCTTTCTCTCTATACTCCGTGTGAGTTCCGAGTGAGGTATTCTTCTCATGTCCACTTCGAAGGGGGGGAGACCGGTGCTTGCATTCGGCGTAGAGTTGTTTTGGTATTCTATTTCGCATAGTACGGTATCCCACTGCTTCAGATCCTTCTGAACTGTACTTTTTATGCTTGATGACAGCGTCCAGATAATTTTCTCAGTTTACCCATCCATTTCCGGATGATGCTTTGTAGCCGTGGTCAAGTCCACTTTTAGCAAACTAGAAACTTCTTTAAAGTATTCAGCTTTGAATAACTTTTCTCTGTCAAGCGCAATATTCTGCGGCATTCCGTGCTTCGAGAAAACGTATTCAAACAACAGTTGCACAACTTCTCTTGAAGTGATCGATTTGATTGTCGCAATGAACAGCGCTAGTTTCAAGAGGTTTTCTACTACTACCAGAATAGCATCTTTCTTACTCTCTATAGGTGGACGTTCTATGAGGAAGTCCATACATATTGTATCTCAACGTTGTTCGGGGATATTGTGAGGTTGAAGCTTTCGCTTTTTCAATGCTTTTTCCTCTTTGTTCGTTTGACACTCTTGACATGATAGTAAAAACCTCTGTACGTCACCATACATTCTCTTCCAATAAAAATGTCTCGAACAAATGTAGTCAGTCTTCTCTGAGCCTACATGTCCTGGCATATGTGCAGGGGCGTATTTGTGACTAAGATTTCTGGGATCCAAAAAGTCATAGTCACCGCTGTTTGAGTGCTAGTTAGTCAAATATAGTCACTTCTATAACAACTTTACTCTTTTACTATCTCGTGAGCAACGACACGCACTAGACGTCTAAACGCATCACCCTTTGGGTGCATGAGCCCGTTTTGATGGAGTGGGGCGTTCTTGAGCTCGTTGCAAACAAAAACCCGTATCATTTCGGACATTTCCAGAGTACTGGACAGTAACGACTGGCTTTGATTGCCTTCCCTCCTGCCTAAATCGCTAAAAAGTCTCTCAGCAGGGGCCGAGGATGCTTGAGAGGACAGCGCAGCTCGTGCAATTGTGTTGAAAGGAACAGGGCTAATCATCGTAGATGTTTGATTCGCTTGTTCCCAGAATAGGAGAGCAGCACTAGGATCCCTTCTACATTTTTCCTCTAGAACCTCGCGCATTTCGTCGTGCAGAAGACCGAAAACGACCTCGAGCCTCTCTGCTCTAGGAGCCAGGGAACTTTCCAGCTCGACAGCCTCCCGAACAACAGCCGAGAATAGAACCTTTTTGTAGGCTTTTCGATCATTCTCTGAGCATTCCAGGAAGTCTAGGCAACATTCATTCACGTCCATAATTGCAGCAACGTGGAAGAGAAGTACACGACGTGCTTCATGCAAGTCTTTATCCGGTTCAGACTCTTGATCTGTGTTCGGACGCCAATGAGCTGCCTCCTCGTCAACACGTTCCCAAACAGCTCCCAGCCGAAATGCAATGCGATCAGCCAGCTTGACGGCCAATGACTTCGGTTGGTTCCGGGTCAATCTTATCACATATGTATGTGACTCTTCCATTATTATTTTACGTAATTCTTACTTCTTTGGGACATAAATCCGTTTGGCATTGCTCCCTTTCCAGTATATCATGCTATCGTGAAAGATAGTTGCGAATATACATGGCTGTCTTCTTACTTAGTGGCATTTGTTTGTCTCAGAGCACATTTAATACATGTTTTGCCCACGATTCTTCAAAATACAACTATGTAAATTCCGAAAGAAGTCCTTGATTACGGAGACGAAGACCATTAATCTGCATTGGTGTAGTCATGACTCTACTCAAGACGTCAGCGGCGGTGTTCTTAGAACTAGAAAAGTGTTCGACCTCGAAACTGTAACACTGAAGTTCATCAAACCATCTGTATTGCCTTCCTGACAACGTACTCTTGGACTGGAGGTACTTTATTGGTTCGTGATCAGTTCTGACTAGAAAAGATCTTTCGCGTAGGCGCACGGCCCATTCGCGTAAGACAGTTATTATGGCCACAGGCTTTTGATCCCTAGTGTCATATCTCGACTCGGTGTCTGAAAGTTGATGAGCAAGATATGCTTCTGGATACCCATTTTGCTCCAATGTAGCTCCAACTGCGTACTTAGAAGCATCTGTCGTTAACACAACTTTTTGTTCTGATGATAGATGTCGTAATAGTGGGGCTGTCGTGAGAAGCTTCTTCAGAGCTTCAAATGCTTCTTCCTGCTCCCCATTCCATTCGAAACGTTTCTTCCGCAGTATATCTGTAACTGGGCGTGCCACGGGTGCATAATTCTTCACAAACGTTCTGTAAGAATTTGAGAGTCCCAAGAATCTCTGAACATTCTTGACCGAAGACAGCGTTGGCCAATTAACCGCCACTTCAACTAATCGTTGTTGTGTGTGAGTTCCCTTCAAATTCATCTTATATCCAGGGTAGTATACTTCATCAGCACCAAAACTGGACTTGCTTGGTCTGATGTAAAGCTTATTCTCTTTCAAAAGTTTGAATAATTTCCTCAAATGCTTCTTGTGATCGTCTACCGATTTGCTGTAGATCAAATGTCATCCTAGTACAGCACCATGCACTCCCCATGTAGTTCTCTAAACAGATGTGCTAGTAGACGCGAAAAAGCGGCAGGGGAATTTGTCCGAAGCAAAGGACTCGCCATTCAAAAGACTCATATCGTGGGCGAATAGCAGTCTTGTAACATTTGCCATCTTTAAGTCGCATTTGATGGTATCCCTAAATAGGATCGATTTGTGAGGAAACCTTTGCTCTCGCAACTTGATCTATGGCTGTAAGAGAGGAGCAATATCGACAATTGAACTTCACGTTTACACACTGCAACGATGGAAGCTGCTGCTTCTCATCATCTTCATACCAAAAGCCGTTCCTCTTATAGGAAGGTTTTTGGTATCTGAATTCTATTGAGCGATATGAATTTGAAATGAACGGGTGCTAGGTAATACTATAAGGAGTCGTCACGTAATACTATATTACATTCACCCCCTTCTTGAAAGTATGCGTCCTCGCTGATATCTCAAATTCTTGGATGTGATCCTTGCAGTTGCGCAATTCGATTTTCGCCATCCATATCACGTCTTCTGGTGCATCATTTTCGAATTGAACCAGATGGTAAATTTTTCTTCGAGACTTCTTCTTATCCAGAACTGCTTTCACCTCTTGCTACACATTTCCATCAGCATCACTAACTACTGACAATGACGAGGTATCGTTCTCTGGTCTGATATACTTCTTAAGCTTTGAAAGGTGAAAGACGTTGTGTGCTCGTTTCATAGTCGGCGGCAACTCGACTATGTACGTCACGGGCCCCAGTACTTCAGTCACGGCAAGTGGACCGACAAACTTCGGTCTCCCCTTCTTCTGTAGATCGGAACGAGCATGACGGCCAGTACCAGCAAGCTCTAGCATCACCAAATCTCCAACGCAAAAAGAAGCTGTGGGCGCCATCACGGGACTGTGACGCAGGGGGCCAAAAAGTTGTAATAATAAAAGCCAAAAGGGTGCTCTTCGTAGCTCAAAGCCCCAAAAAAAGTTGAAAACAGTGGGATCAAAAGAACTAAACCCAATCGATGAAATAAAACAACACTAGGGAGAGCAAGAGGCTCAATCCCCAAATAAAACTTCTTAACTTCTTGTTGAAACGGCGAGCAACCCAAGAATTATGTCAAGGATCACTAAGGGTCAGAACCTCGGCTTCCGGTCAGACACTCCGGATGTGAAGCGGATTCTGCAGCCTACCTACCTCTGCACTAACCAGAAGCAGGCGCATACAATCCTTACAGGGCTTCCCGAGGAGAGCTACTGACAGTGGGATATGCTTTCTGAGGTGCAATGCCGCAAAAGGGGGAAAAACACCGAAAGACGTTCGGGATCTTCCTCTCACGAGGTGAACCCAGTTGAGTAGAGCCCTCCCAGAGCTGTCACGGCGAAGCCGGTTTGTAAGACCAGGGACACCTGTCGCGACTCGTGCAGGGAGGTGAAGGCGAAGAATCGGTATCCGCGTGAGCGGGGTGTGATCCTCAGTAGAGGTATGTTTCCACGTAAGTGGGGGTGTGTGAGCGGATGTGCACACGAGGGCCGCGGGTAGCAGGATGTGCTACCCTAAAAGTGGGAAAAGGAAGGGCGAAGAGGAGGAAGAGAGGACGAAGTGAGTCGCGAGAGCGACGAACAGATACGGCAATGCCGGTGGACAGGATTCCCTATACAGGGCGAAACACCAATATGATTGGAACAGTTATACTCCCGAGGATGGGCTTCTTTAGATGTGCAAGGGGGTTAGATGTCCCGTGGTTTACGGCGTTTCCCTCCAAGGAGGAGTAGAGCACGCGCGCAAGCGGCAACAACTAGAGCCAATTCCCCAGGTTGGGGTCTCTTGTTTGGGAAATTTTACTGGTGCGACGGCAGTGCGCCGTCGCATTAAGTACTAGCTTCCCAGAAATGGGTCTGAAAATAATAAATATTATTAACTAAAATACTCCACATTTCGTGGCAACATCCACTACTGTGGCCAACCGCCAATTGGCCCAAAACCGTTTCCCACGTGTCTATATCCACCATAGTGAGGCGTAGTTCATATACACACTACACAACCGATAATATCAGGAAAGCGTTCAAGTACCAAAAATCCCTCCCTGAGGGCGTTGCACTACATATCCCCCCCCTAAGACGGGAAAACGACCGCGGACGCGGAGGGTTCCCAGACGAAAATGGGTGATAAAAGCGCGTACGCCGTCTCCGGTTCTTCTTTCCTGGCATAGCCGGCTATTGTAGTATAGTGTTGTGGGGAGCTAGCTGCTCCCTTGAATAAACTTTCCCGTTTTGAACGGTGATTCTCGTTTGAGTTCCCCGTCTTCGACGGACCTTGCCTGGTTATCCTTTCCTATCGCCCTCCGTTTGCGTGGCAACGTTACCCAACTTGGGGATTTACCAGCGTGGCTGGAGCTGCAGTTCCCGTTTGACGGTGGTATCGCACGACCTGCAACCGTGGGAGGTGTTCGATTGGCTCCCACGTATCCCCACTGGGGTCATACCCGTACCAGTGGACGCGGTATTGTAGAATACCATCCTGGTCCCAGGTGTGTGCGACAAGTCGGTCTACTACGAACTCTCCTTCGTAGACCTGCCGGCCGTGCCGGGTGGTGGTTGTACTCCCTTGCGAGGGTTGCCCGCTGTGCGGTATGTTGCCCCTCATCCGGGTTGTCGGCGATGTCTCTGGCGTTGCCGTGCGCTGTCCTAGTGGCTGCTGCTCATGCGGGAAAATATCCCTCAAGAGGGTGTGTGGCGTCACCGTTTTCACCGGCAAGTCATTCCCCAGAGGGGTGTCGTTGTTCTCGTCTTCACGGTAGGCCGGGCGGACCGTCAACCGGCGGGGGACTTGAACTCCGCGAGTGCGGTCTTCTTCGCGAACCGCGAGCTTGCGGGGTCTTTGCCGCGTATGCGGGAACGGCGTTTGTGACATCCCCTGCGGGGTCCCGTGCGACACGGTGATTGGTAAGCGTTCCGCCTCCCTGCCAGGTGCACGAGCGCTCTGCACCATACGTTCCGGCGACGCCGTGGTGTCCCAGGTTACTGACGGGTTGCCTGGGGTTAACTCCGGTACACCGCTATTTTGGTCAAAATTCCCCTTTGGGGGGTGCCGGGCAGGTGCCGATGACACCCTTTTCAGGGAAATTGCCGCTAAGTGCGGTGCACCATCTCCATGAGGAGGAGCAGCGTCCGGTACGACCGGTTTCGAGCGTGCGATGGCGCGCGTTATTCCCGAGTTCCTCGGTTCTTCGCCGCAGCGTTGCGGGGGTTGGTGCAAATTATTCCCCGGAACGGGGGCTTCAATTCCGTCGACGACGGGAGGCGTTTCCGGCGCTTGCGGGCCAGGGCCTGAAGCTTCGGCTGCAGCTTGGCTGCCTTTTTCCCCAGGTTGGGTGTGGGGATTTCCCAGCAGCGCTGGTGTATCTGGGCGCCTCTTCTCCGCAGGGCGCGGGTCTGATCGACCTGATTGAACCGCTTCCGCGGGGACTTCCGCCAACGGCG
Source organism: Gracilariopsis chorda (assembly GCA_003194525.1). Lineage (NCBI taxonomy): Eukaryota > Rhodophyta > Florideophyceae > Gracilariales > Gracilariaceae > Gracilariopsis > Gracilariopsis chorda. Next base: position 107,450 of record NBIV01000072.1, read on the forward strand.
GCTTCGAGGCATCGCCCTGCTGAGGGGATTGAGGGCGATTGTCGCCGTACTCCCGTAACTGGGATCCCTCCCTGACAGGGGTGTGCGGTAGCTGCGCTTCAACTTCCCGTGTAGCACGGTATATTTTCCGCGTTTGTGGCGATGCCTCCGGGGATGGATCGGGCGATTGCATTTCCGCTGCTGCGGTATTGGAGGGAGGCTTCTCGTTTTCCCGTGACAAACGGTGTATTTGCCGCTTTTGCGGGGCCTGCGCGTCTGGTTCCTGTTGCACAGCACTGCCCGGGAACGGGGGATTAGTGTCGCGTGACATACTCCGTGCTCCACGGTCAGTGTTCCGTATGTTACGGTGTGTTTCCCGTTGCGACGGCGATATCGTTCCTCAAAAACGAGTATTCTCCTCCCCCTCCTTAGACGGAGCGGCGGGATAAGGGATAACATTCCCCGCCTGGCGGGTATAGATGCGCGCCAGTGGGGCGGACGTGGTAGGGGCGGGCGCTGAGGGGCCCGAATTACCCGGCTGAGCCGGTGAGTCCGACAGAGTCGGTAGGTCTGAGAGTCCCCGGCTGGGGTTTGGTAGTACCGTAGGTCTAGTACTCCCGGATGGTTCCGGTATGGCAGAGTCCGTAGAAACGGGGTTGCCTGGATCCAGGACTACCTCTGACGAGGGAGGAGGGGCAAGGACAACACGATCACGGGAAATCCGTTCGTGCGTGTCGCCCATCTCTACCACGACAGTGTCGGTGTTAACCGAAATGAACTTGAAGGGTCCATCCGCCACAGGCGAGAGTTTGTGACGCTTCTCCCGTTCCGGGTTGTAGTATTTCTTCCTGATGAAGACGTAGTTATTTGCCCGAATCGGGGGGGTCTTTCCTCGCAAGCGAGCGTCAAAATCCCACTTGTAAGCGGCTTGGGCCAGTGCCATAGACTTCCGCGCAGCGGGGACCGGCTTGGAAAGCCATTGCTTCCATTGCTGCCGGTAGATACCCACAGATGGGAAATTGTCCAAGGTAGCTTGGGGTTCCAGCGCAACAGGCGGGGGTGTTCTAGGTAGAACCAACTCGAATGGCGAAACTCCGGTAGTCCGGTGTACATGCGTATTGTACGCGTAGGTTACCGCATCAGCGTAGAGATCCCAATTCGTTGGGTGGTCAGTGACGTAGGAACGTAACGCCGCGAGTAACGTCCGGTTAAACCGTTCAACTTGCCCATTACACTGGGGGTGGTAGGTAGTCGTGAACAAGTTCTTGACATCCAGGATGCGACAAACATCCTGGAAGAACTTGCTCACGAACTGCTTCCCGTTGTCAGAGAGCACCTCCACAGGGGGACCGTAGACAAACATCCAGTGCGTCACCAGAGCCTGGGCCACCGTGAGAGCGGTTATCCTCCGAAGGGGGACAGTCCGTACCAGCTTAGAAAAGCGGTCGGTAATGACAAGTAGAAACTTGTTTCCACTTTTCGTGGTGAGTAATGGTCCGAGAATATCGATTGCGATAAACTCGAGCGGCGCCCTTGCGGGGAATAGTTTCATCTTCTTCGCATTTTTGCGGAGCTTGACGCGATTCTTCGCGCATTCGCTACAAAACCGCACGGTTGCGTAGCAATCCACCGCCATGGCGGGCCAATAGAAATCCCTTCGCAGGGTTAGGTAGAGTTTCCTCCCACCTGGGTGACCTCCAATGGGGGCGTAGTGTGATAGATGTAACACCCGCGACTGCAGGGAAAGAGGTACCACAATCTGTGGGCGGGCTTCGACCTTCCTTACGAGGTAGCCTTTGTCGTTTACCCCGAAAGGGAGATCTTCACCACCGTTAAGACGGGCACGAATCCTCGTACAGAATGGGTCGCCGAATTGTTCTCAGATCATTTCTTCCGGTGATACCGGTACAAAGTTTCCCGGTAACGGGTTCTCAGATTCATCTCGCGATGCGAGTAGTTCGTCAAAATCAGCATCCTTGTCCCAGTTTTCTGGCCCAGCCTCGACGGCACATTCCGGATCATCCGGGTCTATGGCCATGAAACATGGGACTTCATCATCCTCCGTTGGGAGTGCTTCCCCACTTGTGGGTAACCGCGACAAAGCGTCGGCCTGGGTGTTCTGCGCAACCTTTTTATAAATGACTTGAAAGTCATATTCCGCGAGGCGGAGTCTCCAGCGCATGAGGCGTCCCGACGGGTCGGAGATATTCATTAACCACCTCAATGAGGAATGATCCGTGTACACGGTGAAGTGAACTCCCATAAGGTAGGGGCGCAGAGTGGTCATCGCCCATACGACGGCGAGGCACTCTTTCTCCGATACGGAGTAGTTCCGCTCATGAACATTGAGCGAACGTGACCAATAACCAATTGGATGTCGTTCCCCCTCGGGGGTGGTTTGAAAAGAGCACACCCGACTTGGTAGTCGCTCGAGTCCGTATCTACGGAGTATGGCAACCAAAGTTTTGGGAGATGTAGGATTGGAGCTGATGTTACAGCCTCCTTCAAGGAGTTAAAAGCTTCCGATTGCTCGGGCGTAAATGTTCCCAGTTTTGGGGGGTTCCCCTTTCGCAACAACGCGTTCAGGGGCGCCGCAGTATCCGAAAAGTTCGGGATAAACCGTCAATAGATGTTGACCAGCCCCAAAAAGGAGCGCAGTTCCGTTTGAATACGGGGTTCTTTCTCCTCAACGAGGGATTTGACTCGAGCTTTCTCGATCGCTAACCGTCCAGGACGGATAATGTGACCCAGATACTTCACAGTATCTGTGAAGAACTCGCATTTCCTCAACTTGAGGGTAATTCCCGCATCGCGGAGTACGGTCAGCACGTCTCGGACGTGAGTGAGATGGTCGTCCAACGAGTTGGAGAAGATGATAATATCATCAAGGTAGACCAGACAACTCCGCCACTTAAAGCGGTTGAGTAGAATATCTACTGCACGCTGAAAGGTGGCGGGGGCGTTGGTTAACCCAAATGGCATCCGCTTGAAGCGGTACGTTCCTGCGTGGCAGGTGAATGCGGTTTTGTCGCGATCCTCCTGTCTGACAGGTACTTGCCAATATCCCCAAATGGCATCAAGGGCCGTGAACACGGTGGCGTCTCCAAGGGAGTCAATGCACTCGTCCATACGAGGGATAGGGTACGTGTCCCTAACGGTCACGGCATTGAGCCGGCGGTAGTCGACACAGAACCTCCAGGTTCCGTCGGCCTTTAAAGCCAGTACAACTGGGGATGCCCAGGGTGATTGAGCGGGCTCAATCACACCTGCGCGGAGCATCTTGTCCACTTGGGATTGCTCCTCTTCCCTAGCTTTCGGACCTGCCCTGTAAGGGGGTTGTGCAACCGGTCGCGCACCGGGGATTAAATCGATCCGGTGTTCCGTTGCGTTAATCTCGCCAAGCGAGCCATCCCACATTGTGGTGAGTTCCCGTAACATGGTACGGAGTTTGTCGCTGTGCGACTCTGGCACGTGGCTGAAGTCCAGCGCTTCAAGTGCCTTTTCCGGATCAATCCGGTCGTTGGTCGATGGGGCATTGTCCTGTGTAACAGGTTTGATTCGCAATTCCGAGTTACTCGGTATGTTCGACGCTGGAGTAGCAGTTTCCTCCCCTCCTTAGACTTGACGTCTTCGGACGTCGGGGCGAACTCCTCAGAAGAGGTGGTAACTCCGAGTACATCGGCGGCTGTCATATTCGTTGGCAGCATTCCCATAGGATGCGGGGTTACACTCCCAATTACTTGGTGTTTTACCAGATACTGGGGGTGTTTGCCAAGTTTGGCAACCAATATCCGGAAAGAAACATCCGGGGAAATGGAGACAATTCCATTAGCCAGCGCCAGCTGGGATTTCTCGTACAACGAGGCGAGGGGTTGTATAACCCGAGGACCGTGTTGACGGGAATTTACCTGCACCCAGACTTGGGACTCAGGCGGTATAGAAACAGAGGCAGCGACGCGGAGCTTGGTGGACTGGTAGGACGCGGGAGGTGGGTCCTGCGCAGCAGGAAGCGGAACTTGTTTCCGAGAGGACCGCTTTAGCGGGCGGAGAACAATCGGAACCGACGATCCGTCGTCAAGTTCCACACGCCTGAGGCGAGGCCTGATTGCGTCGACAAATCTGTCGCAGTAATCATATCCCAGTATGACTTGTGCTGCCAATGAACGGCAAACGATGAAGTCCAACTTCACCACGGAGGTACCAAGTCTCACGACGAGGTTCACTGTGCCCACCGTTTGTAACGGGTTGTTGTTCGCATCCGAAATGTCGGGGACCGCGTCAGAGCGGATACGCGACCGCACAAGCGGGGGTAACAATGATTCCACAACAAAGTTGGGGCCTGCACCTGTATCCAGGACGGTGAGAAACCTCACCATAAACTGGGGGTCAAGGCCAAGGTCGGCATAGACCTTATAATTGCGCTTGGCCAAGACCAAGACTCTACCGGGAATCCGGGGATTTTTACTCCGTATCCACGGGCGACGCAACACACCGAGGTGCGCAGAGTCCGCGTCAGCGGTGTCTTTCCTCGAGAGGACTTTCACCGGGGAGCGAGGCGAGGACGCCTCGGGCGCCAACAGCCTCGTTCTTGAGGACGCCTCTCCCAAAGGGGAGACTCCCTCAGTTAGTTTTCCGCCTTCGGCGGTGGGTTGGTTTCCTCGACAACGAGTGCTTCATCCCGTTGACGGGGGCTTCTATCCGCATAAGCGGGGGTTGCAACGGATGGTTGCGTGATCTCCCGAATCGGGTTGTATGAATCTTGCCACGCACGCGGGGTCTGTGGTAGGGCGTGAGAAAAGTCCGTTTTAGCACGGATGTAGGAAGCCGTCGGGACGGAACGTTTCTCCTCTGGAGTGAGAGCCTCATAATTTGCCACCACCTTGGCCATATCCTTCAGTGAACAAATACACTGAGGAGAGGTATGGCCATGGGCATAACACAGGTGGCAAATGAGAGCCAGCACCGCGACACGCGGATTATTATTCCGAGTATCGGAGAAGCGAACCGCAGGGCGGGTGTCAGTCCATCCAGGCCGTTGATAACGGGATTGACCGTTTGAAAACGGGAGTCGTTGGGGTTGAACCCGACTGTTACCACCGTACAAAACGGGGTCTTCCGTTCCCGTATCACGGGTCATCTCCGTCGTCGACGGCAAATCACTGGTGTGTATCGACACCCCATCCTCTTGCATTAAATGCACGGTATCAAATCCCTGTCCAGGGTTCCCATCCGCAGTGAGCAGGAGTGAGGAAGCTTCGCTTTCTAGCAACAACGCCTTGGCGGATTTAGACCGATTTTTCGGAGTTCTTGCACGAAGTGCATCCTCTTTCGCTCGGGCGTGTTGGACCAGCTCGAGATAGGTGATCCCCCGCTTGTCCTCCCGATAACGGGTAACTAAACTCCGGATTGCCGGGTCAAGACCATCGATGAACATGGTACTGCGCTCCCCAGCGGGGTATACGTTACCACATCTGTGGAAAGCCTTGTTAAGGCGCACCGAGTAATCGGTCTCGGTCTCTCCAGCACGCTGGCGTGTATCTCGCAAAGCGAGGATAGCCTGCTGAATAGCGGCGTTTGTGGCGTAGGAGCGCAGTAGATACTGCACAGCCTCCGGCCAGCAAGTAACTGCTCCCTCGGAGGCACGAGAAGATCCTCTGACAGAGTTGTATTGGTCCTCCGCCATTCCCCGTAAGAAATACGGTAAAGCCAAATAGGCTTGTCCCTCATTCATACCGAGGATATCGGCCTCCGCTACAAAGCGGGATAGGAAATCCAGTACTAGGACTGGGTCCTCTCCAGTAAAATACTGGTTGCGGAGCGAGAGCTGCATTCGCTTAATGCATTCTCGCACCTTTCCCGTACCACGGGGCGTACGTCCAAGTGACGAGTCTTCGAGCCGGTAGTACCGGTATGATAAAAGCTTCCGGTAATCCGGGTTTGTCGGTTTCAATTCCCGAAGACCGGGGTGTCTTCTCCCCATCTGGCGGGTTCGGACCACACCTTCAGTGGCCGATGACCGCTTCGAGCGGGAGGAGTAGCCTCGCTTCTCGTCCTCCGAGTCGGAGTCCGAGGAGCTCGAGCTAACCGAATGGTTTCGGAATGAATCCGACGATGTTGAAGAATCGGAGTCCGAATATTTTCGGTGGTGTTTCCGTCGATGACGGCATTTCTTCTTCCGAGCAAGCTGGTCGTTGCGCGATGCCTCGTTTACCGGATCATCCGGGGATGGTTTGTCCATCAGGACGAACTGCTCTAGCTTCTCCAGGCGGGCACCAATCCGATCAAATCAGGCTTCAACTCCTTCGATGAGGGTGGCGGGTTATCCCAAACTCTCCAACATGGAGTTGACGTCAGACCGTAAAATACAGAGTTCCTCGGCGACCTCCTTTACGGGGGTTGCCAAGACTACCTCTTGGAGGGATTTTAGTTCCCCTACAAGGGTGTCATGGGCGGTCCACAGAGCGCGGAACTGGGATTCCAGGGAAGTCCCTTGGGGGGTGTTATCGCCCGTTCCACGGGGGCTTGAAGCCGCGACAGCGGGAGCAGGCCAGGGTGCCTGGGGCACTGCGGCAACAGCCGTAGTCGATGCTGCATTCCCCTGCGGGGGTGATAACGAGGGCAAAAGGAGGTTCCGGGGTTCCCGGTCGGGGGTATCATTCCGCGATGAGGCGGCGCCAGTACGGCTGGAACTTGTCCTTATAGGGATACGGGGTACGAACCGAACTTCGGAAGTGTGCGCGTTGTCGCGGGAGCGACTACACGTAACCACTGGCTCCGCATCGGAGGGATTTCTCGACATGAGAAAATACCGTTACGACGGGAAACGATCACGGAACTTCCGGTAAATAAAAGCAAACCCCGTAAGAGGGAAAAAACCCGATTCTAGGTCGGGAGACCACTTTGTGGTGCAATGCCCCAAAACGGGGAAAAACACCGAAAGACGTTCGGGATCTTCCTCTCACGAGGTGAACCCAGTTGGGTAGAGCCCTCCCAGAGCTGTCACGGCGAAGCCGGTTTGTAAGACCAGGGACACCTGTCGCGACTCGCGCAGGGAGGTGAAGGCGAAGAATCGGTATCCGCGTTAGCGGGGTGTGATCCTCAGTAGAGGTATGTTTCCACGTAAGTGGGGCTGTGTGAGCGGATGCGCACACGAGGGCCGCGGATAGCGGGAGGTGCTACCCTAAAAAGGGGGAAAAGGAAGGGCGAAGAGGAGGAAGAGAGGACGATGTGAGTCGCGAGAGCGACGAGCAGATACGGCAATGCCGGTGGACAGGACTCCCTATACAGGGCGAAACACCAATATGATTGGAACAATTATACTCCCGGTGATGGGTTTCTTTAGATGTGCAAGGGGGTTAGATGTCCCGTGGTTTACGGGGTTTCCCTCCAAGGAGGAGTAGAGTACGCGCGCAAGCGGCAACAACTAGAGCCAATTCCCCAGGTTGGGGTCCCTTCTTGGGGAAGGTTTACTGGTGCGACGGCAGTGCGCCGTCGCACTAAGTACTAGCTTCCCAGAAATGGGTCTGAAAATAATAAATAATATTAACTAAAATACTCCACATTTCGTGGCAACATCCACTACTGTGGCCAACCGCCAATTGGCCCAAAACCGTTTCCCACGTGTCCATATCCACCACAGTGGGGCGTAGTTCATATACACACTACACAACCAATAATATCGGGAAAGCGTTCAAGTACCAAAAATCCCTCCCTGAGGGCGTTGCACTACACTTTCACTCTATACCCAAGCTGGCCCTTTGCAGGAAAGGTTGCACGGTACGTTGCCTGTGGATAGCTTCCCGTCAAGTACTTCCGTCCGGTAATCACCAGGTCTTTCAACCGACACCGTTATCCGAGCAAAGCTCCGGTGGGGCTCACAGACGACAGAAACACCTTTGGTACACACTACCCGTCTCCCGTCCACGCCTAAGACGCTTCAACCTGTCTTAGCGACGGTACTTCCCCACCCTATTGGACAACTAGCGGCACACGCCCCACTAGAAGCCCTTTAGCCAGCGGCGAACGCCTCACTGGTTGTTGATGATAGTTGAAGTGGCTGAAGGTTGATAGGGGGTGGGGCTTAGATGTTGGTCGATTGTTGAGGTGAGTTCAGACCGAAGTCCGAAGCTCAGAACCTCTTTTCATAGTGTTTAGAGGCACTACAAACGAGCCAAATACGCATTTCTACTTGATAGTTACTCATGTGTGCGTCTAGGTTACTCCATTGGCTTCTAAAGACCTCTGGAGCTGCACAGTAACCAATAATAAAGCGACAATTTGCGCCAGCATCACTAAAATACTGTAGTCTTTGCTGGGCCAACAAAGCATGCAATGTGCTAGACACTACTGGAACATTCTACACGTGTTTTCCAGCAATGTCTGGCACATTCCGCAACATTCGCGACCGCCAGAAGCCTCTCTTCGTTTCTGGTTGGCATAGTACACCTTTCGAGCTTGTGCGACTGCCAAGTTATCCCTTGCAGCAGACTGAAACATCTTACGTCGTTCCAGTGTTTCAATTGCAGCACCACACTGTTCACCAGTTCCTGTGTCCGTCCTGAATTGCGACTGTGGCAAGAATCCGAGGTCCACCTCGAACGGAGTGAGCTCTGTGCTTTTGTGTCTCGTAGAGTTGTATTCGAACTCCAACGCGCTTAGCATCAAATCCCAATCCTTGGGATTCTTCTTGATAACCTGCCGTAACATCTGACTCAAAGTACGGATAGTGTTCTCACTTTGTCCTTCCGTCTGCGGGTGTCCCTTAGTTGCCATGTTCTTCTCGATGTTCAAAATCTCTGTGATACCTTCAAAATACTTCGCTGTGAATAGAGAATCTCTGTCCAAGATGATCTTGATGGGCATTCCGTGTTTAGAAAATACGTTATCAAACAAAATTTGAACTGCATCGGCGGAAGCGATTTCCTTATTCGTAGGAATGAAAATGCCGCGTTTCGATAGTTTCTCAACAATGACAAATACTGAGTCATTCCCTCTCTCTGATGTAGGGAATTCTGTCAAGAAATCCATCGTCAATACCTCCCAACATCGGTTAGGAATTGCATGAGGTTGTAGCATTCCCTTTCTTCTCGAACGTTCTTCTTTCTTATTTTGACAATCATGGCAAGAACCAATGAACATAGTGACTTCTTTGTACATTCCTCTCCAGTAGAAGTGTTTCGCGCACTGATAGAAGGTTTTCTCAACTCCAAAATGAGCGGATGTGTGGACTTCAGCAATGACTTCGTTTCGTAGGTTTCTTGTTTTTGGTACGAAAAGTCTTTTGGAGCCTGCTACAGTCCAGTACAGCTTGTTGTCCTCCATTTGGTAGTTGCCACCATACATCTGTACCTTCTTCGAGTGTGGTCCTTCTTTCGTCAAAAGCCAAGCAATTAATTCCGTGGACCATTTTTCCTTCGTGTAGCTCTCCTGTATTCTTCGTACAGGAGTACTGTCTTTCCAACGTAGCGCTTTCAACATCACTGAGCTTTCCATTTTCCTGCTCAAAGCATCCGCCGCACCGTTCTTCGACCCTGATAGACGCTCCACTGTGAAATTGTAGCTCTCTAGCTCATCTATCCATCGCATCTGTCTACCTGTCAGTTTGGCCTTCGACTGTAGATATATGATTGGTTCATGATCTGTTTTCAAGATGAAGGGCCTATCTCGGAGGTAGAATGCCCACTTTCTTAGTGCAATCATTACTGCTAAGAGCTCTTGATCACCTGTGTCCCATCTCGTCTCTGTGTTGGTCAATCTGTGAGAGAGGTATGCGACTGGATGACCTTCTTGCTCCAACGTGGCTCCCACAGCATACTTCGACGCATCAGTAGTCAGGACGAATGGTTTGGCCGACGAAGGGTGTCTTAGAAGAGGTGCATTTGTTCACAACTGCTTAGCATTCTTGAACGCATTCTCTTCTCCTTCTCGCAATCTGATCTCCTTCTCGCGCATTATGTTGGTCAAAGGCAATACAACACCAGAGTAGTTCTTCATAAAGCGTCTGTAGAAGTTAGCAAGGCCTAAAAATGTTTGAACTTCCTTCACATTCTTTGGTGTGGGCCAGCCTACAACTGCTTTCACCAAACGTCTCTGTGTGCTTATGCCCTTGGAAGTAACGTTGTAACCCAAGTACTCTACTTCTTCATGTCCAAAGCTGCACTTGCTCGGTCGTAGGTAGAGTTTGTGTCTTCGTAGAATCTCGAATACACGTCTCAGATGTCCCTTGTGTTCTTCTGCCGTGTTACTGTACATCAGAATATTGTCCAGATACATTACCATGCATTCGCCAAGAAGCTCTTGAAATACACTTGCTGGTAGTCTTGAAAACGCTGCTGGAGCGTTCGTCAAACCAAAACACAAGACACGCCATTCGAAAGAACCAAACCGGGTCCTAATAGCTGTCTTATGACAGTCTTCTTCTTTCAGTCTCGTCTGATGATAACCCCAAATGAGATCCAGCTGGGAAAAGATTGTTTTCCCAGCTACCTGATCGATAGTCTCATCAATCAGAGGGATAGGGCTTGAATCAGGAATCGTGATCTTATTCAAAGCCCTATAATCGCGTACCAGGCGAAGATCGCCATTCGCTTTCTTAATAAAGAATACTGGCGCGCCGAAAGGAGAAGATGAAGGACGAAGCATTCCTCTATCAATGTACTTCTGCAGTTGAACTTTCAGTTCTTTCAGCTCCTTTGGCAATAGGAGAATCACAGGTCGTACGGGAGGGGTTTCTCCTGGTCTCTAGGTGATTTCAAAATCCATTCCTTGGCTTGTTGGGATTTCTTTTGGCAATTCCTCACGAAAAATGTCTTGATACTCTGCGATTATATCTTCGAAGTCTTTGCGGGCTTCCACTTTTTCCAAGTGGGATGGAATACTTTCAGTAATCCGTGCCATGTATAAATCCCAGTTGCCATTCTTCAATACACGAGCCATGTTCTTAAAAAACATTCTATTCACAAAGGTTGTGGTGCTGGATTTTGAACTCTTCCTTGGTAGAACCTTCACTCGTGAGCCGTCCCGTTTCGTTAACGTCAAGGCGTTACTGGACCAGTTAACCTCTGGGTTGTGGTTCGTTAACCATGATCTTCTGATAAATAACAGTGGTGTGTTGTCTTCGCTGTCCATATCTAGAAGAAACACACTTTCTGTAGCCAAGCATCCCTTGATGTTCAAAACTGCTGTTACTTGACCTACGACAGGCCTAACAGTCTTGTCCCCAAGTTCCACTTTGACGTTTTCTGTGTTCTCAATCTCAAAACCAAACTTCTTAGCAGTGGCCAATGCCAAGAAGTTGTGGGACGCGAACGAATCAAGTACCACTGTCACAGGATGTCCCCCAAAATGTGCGTCATACATCCGGTTTTTCTCTTCTGCCACAGTCATTGCAGAAAGACGAGGCCTCTCACTACAACTTCCGAGAGCCGCCGCAGCGTGGGGCTTTAATCGTTTTTTGTGTTGGCCTTCGCTTCAGCCACCCCTTCAGGGCGACAAGGATGCTTCGGGTCGCTCCAGCCTTTTCTACCACATTTCAAACACCTGTCATACTTTCTGTACAAATTGTTCTCCCCTTTCTTGGCTGGACCCCAACAACCGGAATTGTAGTCCTTAGCATCCTTCCTGTTTTCTAAGGTCTTTTTTCCTCTCTCAGTCTTCTTGTTATCGCCCCCTTTGCTGTCTTCGTTAGAATTCTTCTGAAATTCGCCACTAAGTTTTATAGAAAGCTCCAGCGTTCTAGCATAACCATAGGATACATGAATGCTCGGGCGACCTGTGCGATCAAGGGGTTGAGAGTCCGGGAAGCGTTCTGCAAATTTTCCTTTGTAAGCTTTAGGCAAGCAGTTGAAAAAGTAGATGTACGATTCATTAGGCGGAGTGCGACACAGCGAAATCAAATCCTTGAAGAGCCCAAGATGTTCATTCAAGTCCTTAGAATCTTTCAGTTTGATATCCATTAACTGCAGTCGAGCAGCGGCTCTCTTGTTTGTCGGTACGAACTCATGACTCATTTCTTGCTTCAGTTTTGCGACAGTTTTAGGCTTCTGATTTTCGCGTTCTAAACAAAGTATCCAGGATGCTGCTCGATCTTGCAAGTGACATTCAGCGAGAGCAAACATCGTTTCCTCTGGTTAGTTGCTCAATAAGCCGTAATTCTCGATTGAATAGAAAAAGCTTTTCATCCGCTCGGATTTGCGATCTGTGACTGATCCTTTAAAGATTGGAACTGATTGAGCCTTGAATGCACTAGCTCTAATATTGGAGTGGCCTCCATGATCACTCTGTAGGTCATTCAACTGACTCTGGAGAGTCGAAATGAGATTGGCCTGGTTCTGAACAGTATTTTGCAGTTGTGTCAGCTGCTGCAGAATCTCTGAGACATCTACTGTGTGGGCGACCTCGTTCTCAGCGCCGTTCCTACGGTTTCGCGTTCCAGAGCTCATATTCGGTAGATATGAGTGTTTGCGTGTCTGGGCCGTTTAGCGGATAGCATCCACCCTAGATGCTACCAAATGTGAGAGAGGAGCGATATCGACAATTGAACTTCACGTTTACACACTGCAACGATGGAAGCTGCTGCTTCTCATCATCTTGATACCAAAAGCCGTTCCTCTTATAGGAAGGGTTTTGGTATTTGAATTCTATTGAGCGATATGAATTTGAAATGAACGGGTGCTAGGTAATACTATAAGGAGTCGTCACGTAATACTATATTACAATGGCCTCCGTAATGAACCGAATAGGGCTCGCATCATGTATTTTGATCTTGTTCAGGGCCCTGTAATCACATATCACTTGAGGATCACCACTCTTCTTCTTGATAAAAAATACAGGGGCTCCAAATTGGGACTAGGAAGGACGTACTAAACCTCTATCCAGATACTTTTGTAGCTGACGTTCCAACTCCTCCAGCTCTTGAGGTGAGACTCTGATGACTGGTCTGATGGGGGGCTTTGAACCAGGAACAAGCTTGATTTCAAATTCCATACAGCGTGGCGGTGGTAACTCGTCTGGTACCTCTTCTTTGAAAATGTAATTAAACTCCCTCAACAGTTCTGTGCACTCAGGAGCGCATTTAGCGTTTGGAATTTGTTCATTGTCGCTCTTTTCTAGACTTAATCGGACGGAGTACAATTCACAATTCCCCTTCTTGACTTTTTTGGCCATTCTTTTCAACGAAATCTTTTGGAACTGTATCTTCCTGTATTCATTACTCCTCGACCGTCTCGGGTGAGCTCGGACGACGGACCCATCCGATCTTGGGAGTGTGAAAGACCTTGTTTCCCAATCGATATTTGGATGATGCTTTTCTAACCATCCGCGTCCCAAAATTAATAGCGGGCGCGAGTCTGGTTCTTTAACGTCAGTGAGATATATTTCTTCGTCACTGACGTGGCCATTGATGTCCAGGAGGTCTCTTTCTATGCCTCTTACTTCTGTCTTAGAAACGTCTCCAAGTTGCACTTGCAGGTCCTTCACGTCCTTGATTTCTAATCCAAGCTTCTTTACCTCCTGGGTGGAGATAAAGTTATGAGAGGCAAAAGAATCTATCACTGTTTGAACAGGTTTTCTGTTGATTATTCCGTCATACTTCAAGTTCTCATCATCTGCAAAACCAATTGCAGACAACTATGGCACAATTTCATCTGGTACGCCGGTAGATGCCGCCCTTCTGAGCAGCATACTTAGTTTTTCGAAGGACGAGAATCCAGTCCCCTACCCTTCCTACAAGCATGATTTGGGTCGCTCCATCCTTTCAAACCGCATTCGAAGCATCTATCGTGTTTCCTGTAAAGGCCATGTTCTCCACGTTTAACATTTCCACATGAAACGGAGTCTGGGTCCTTCTCAACCTTTCGTTCTGTATTCCGCTTGACAGATTTGCTGTGCTGGTTTGATTTCTTTGAATATTTGTTCTTCTCCGTTATCTTTCCAGCGTAACTCTGCTGCTTTCGACTCCCTCCAGACAGCGGTAGAGATAACTCTAAATTTCTGGCATAGTCGTAAGCAGATTGAATGGAAGGCGAACTTGACTGATTGATTGGCTGCGACGTGGGAAACGTCTCTGCAAACGTCGCCTTGAAAGTACTTGGTAGGCCGTCGAAGAAGTAAATGTATGCTTCGTTGTTTGCATTGCCAAAGATAGAAATTAAGTCTTCGAACTTTGTAATATGGTCATCCAGGCACGTAGAATCTTTCATACGTAAGTCCATGAGCTGGACTCGAGCCACAGCCTTCTCGTTGGCCGGCACGAATTCTTGAAGCTTTGCCTTTTGCAGCTCCTCCAAGGACTTTGGTTTGCGCTTCTCTTTCTCAAGACGTATCATCCAAGGAGCCGCCCTGTCTCGCAAGTAACATTTTGTAAGGTCAGCATGTTTTCCGTCAAATAATTACAGAGATTGCCATATTTCTGAATCGAATAGAAGCTTTTCAACTTCTTCGATTTCCTGTCTTCCACTTTTCCTGTAAACATCGAAATAAGGGGTGTTTTGATAGAAATTCTGCCTATCGACGTCTTCTGAGATTGTACCGTAATCCCTTTCGTACCATTCAGACGTGCTTGTAGCTTTGCAGTGCGCTCGTTCTGGTTCTTCAAGGTATTCTTCAAGCTTTGCACTTCATCTTGCAAAGCATTCAACGTCGAACTGTGACGTTCTGATTTCTCGACTCCATGCCGTGCGTCACACGAGGCATTTTTCTGTGCGTACGGAACAATTCGTGTGAGAAAGAAGTCCTTTAGATGCTACCAACTGTAACAGAGTGATGTGGATACTCTGCTTTTTACAACATCAAAATCAGTTTAAAATTTCAGACAAAGAGACTGCTCGATCTCCTTTTTTCATAAGCAAATTAGAGGTGTGCTTATATATTCAAGCTACGGTTGCAGTTTGAATTCGTAATTCAAACTGAGGTATGGTCGTAATCGCTATGCGTCCGTTCTCGAAGTCATTATGTTACAGCTCTCTTGAAAACTCTTGTGATATATGTGAGCATCATCTTGGTACTATCGGGACGCTCAACGACGATATAAGTCCTTACTCTACATTACTCAAGTGGAAATGGTTTAAAAACTTTCTGTAGCTTGAGAGCATCAGCACAATCGAATAGTGCCAATAGATGGTAGACTACAGAAAATAAAGAGTGACCCTAAACAAGGCCAAACGAAAAGAATCAATGATAATAATGCAAACAATACAACAGCCCACTAATCGCGCTGAAAAAAATAACGGCAACAACACGTGTTCTATCAGAACCTCAGATCTATCGCAGTGTCAAAAAACCTTGGTAAGCAGTACTTACAACCGAGACCTCAGATCTAGTGCTTGATTTACACTGGACTTGCTACGCAACTCGGGATAAAATGAAAGGTTAACACAACTTCACAACACCAACACAGGACATGAACCAAAACCCAAGATTGAAGATAATATCAGTAGTGTGACGGGCTAGTGGCCAGATTCAACAGGCAGCTCTGGAGAAACGTTAAGATGCCTAATGTTGAGAGGTTAATTGGTGCTTGTTGTTAGTTTTGGCCCTCCCCTTCCCGATGTCGTAGCGAGGATGAGTAAAGAACTCAACATTTTATAGAACAACTTTATCCTGGCTGACGCAGGAATACTAAGAGAGCCTTCGCAGAAGTAACACGTTTTATCAAATAAGACGCTATTTTATTGCTGTTACTGCAGTGAACATATTGTATAAAAGCATTCGGTTCTGCTTTTTTCTGCATTAATTCTTGTTCTACCAAGACGTCCATCAATATGGCTTAACATCAACATCCTAACCAAATGCGGCTTATTTCAGAGATTTCTGAAGATCCTTCGTCAGAACTGATTTGTAAACGCAGTGGTTTCATAGATGGTGAAGCGTCCAAAGCAGTGCCTTCCCCTAGAGAATTGCTCCCAGTTCAAGCACAGTTTAGTTTGAGATCCCAGCAAGCGCCACAGAACCATCGTACGGTGTTGCCGAGTTTGGTGATTTGCTCGTAGATCTTGCATGCGGTAGTCAAAGATTTTAAAGATGCAGCCCCCACTCTAACATCGTTTAAAGTGTCTGCCTCACTTATAATTACGAGGTATTCGCATAACCTGAGTTAATGCGTCGCCCTACCCTGTACTTTCACGCCAATAAAACCCTGTCCTGATATTTACCTTATCCATCACACGTCGCCGCAGAGTTCGGAACAGTAGGAAGCACAGTGTGACGCTGAGTAGTTCTACTCGCCTGCGTCCGTCGCTGTGGTCTGTCGAGGGAGCTTGGCAGACACGGGACGACGAGAGCGGGATGGCGCGGTAGGTTTCTCCGGTAGTGGAAGCCCGCCCATCTGTAAGCCGTTCGGCCAACTTGGACCAATGGCGTCCAGTGATTGGAGGACATGGTACCGCCGGGCGGCCGGCGGCGGTAGTGAGTAGGTCTAATAAAGGTGAGCCCGGTCAGGCCAGAGAGGGAACAACAGAACTGACCTCAAGTCCCCGCGGCCGGTGCAGCACCAACTCTGTGTTTGCCTGCCCCTTGGTCGTTCGACCTGATTCCCTTTCAGCCCCGCAACGTCACAGTATATACTCCATCGCGCGAGGGTATTGGAGTTGACTGGAAATCATGCCAACTGCGACAAGACAAGCAGGGTCTGGTGCGCGAACGCGCGATGACAACGCTACCGTCAAGCAGACCATCGTTGAGACAGTCGAGGCACCTCGGCTAGAAGACATCGCGACCGCGAACTTCGTCCAGTTCAAGGAAGCGAGGGAGATCTATGAGCGTCGTGTCGCCGAGAAGAACGAAGAGCAATCTGTTCAGATTCCGCTCACAAGCTACCGCAACTCGATCGACAAGTCAATCTTGGAGCTGCTGGTGTTAGCCAACTGGGTGTCGGCCGACACAGTGGAGGATATCACCGAGGAGGACCTGCGGCAGTGCGTCGAAGAGCGCGCACGCGTGGATCCCGCCGACTACGATCTGGCCCGTATCGAGAGAGAGCTGCAAGATGTGAAGCTGGCGAACGCCGACAAGACCGCTAACCTCCAGCGGCAGGTGTGGCGCCTTTGCTTACAGTACAATGAGAAGCTCCGTCACTGTGGCTACGACGATTTTGTCAAGCGGCAACCGAAGTTGGCCGTTCGGCATATCATGAAACGCATCACTCATGCCGATCTGCGGACCCGCATGATGCTAACGCTCCGACTGCGCAAGGACGAGTTGGAGAAGGACTTCGGCAAGTTCATGCGAGAACTCGCGGAGGAAGCCAAGGTCATCGATCGACACGAGTCGGCCAAGGGCTACAGGGCTGAGCAGTCCGACTCCGATCGAGATGATGTGTACGGTGGGGGGTCTGGCAGTGCCAGCACCCACCGCAAGAAGCGCCGGGGGCGGAATCGCACGCCCGGGCGCGAAAAAGAGGACAAATCGAGATCAGGACAGAGTGACGGTGAGAAAGCGGCTACCGGTGGGTCCCAGCAGGGCAGCCGGAAGCGCCCGGCAGAACTGCCGTTGTGTCTGCTGCCGCGCTGTGGTAAGCGGCACTACATCCGTAACTGCAACCTGGCCTCGGATGAAGAGAAGACGAAGTATCTCGCAGAGTACTTCGACAAGCGCCGCAAGAGTGAAGGTGGGAGTTCGTCGGGTAAGAAGATCGGTGCGATCTCGGGCGCCGATGACCGGGACGACAATTCATCGCTGTTCAGCGCTTCGTTTTGCAACGGCGCTGTGGAGAGCACCTTGCTCGCCGATCAAGGCTCGGACACGAACGTGATCTCATCTGCCTTGCTCAAGGCTATCATGAAGGCGGATCCGAATGTAAGGGTTGAGAAGCTCAAGGAAGTCATGCTGTTTGGCAACGCGGCGACGTCCGTCCCCCCGATTCGCTGTAGTCGATCGACACAATCGGATATCGAGTTGAGGATAAGGCATGGAGAGAAGCTCCTGCTGCGTCGGGTGCGTTGGCTAGTCAGTGATGATGAGCTGGCTCATGCTTACATCGGCCGACATTTGTTGGCTGCTTTGGGGTTGGACAACCGTGTCATGCTGGCAGCTGCCCGTGACCGCCTGGGTGGTAGCGTCGATGTACCTGGCCTGTTGCAGGCCAGGGGACAGAACGACGACCCCAGTGCGGGTGGTGCCACCTCAATAGGGAGCATGCTCCGCGAACGAGGGTTCGATTGGGGCAGTGCTTTTCATCGAGAGGGCGGAGAAGGAGGAGGCGACCGCCTGGAAGATAGCGACGTGTACGTCGATCTCGGCGATGATCCCCCTGAGGCTCTCGACGCAGCGCTCGACAAGATGCTCGAACGAGCGCAATCAAATGGCCTGAGCCCCACAGGAGTGGGGAGGCTCTCCACGATGATGAAGGAGTACCGTTCGGTTTTTCGGCTCCGGCTGGGAAAATCCCCACCAGCTGACGTCGAGCCGATGAGGGTACGCCTGGAACCAGGCAAGCGGTCGGTTAGAGTGAAGGCACGACGCTACTCGCCGGACCAGCGCCTGTTCTTGGACAAGTACGTGGACGCGCTGCGAGAGATGGGCTTCGTGGAAGACATGCCCTCAGCTGCGTGGCAAGCGGCACCGCTGCTGGTCCCCAAGCATGGGTCGAAAGCGCGGTACCGCATGGCTGTTGACTTGCGGCCGGTGAACGCCGCAACAATCAAGGAGGCGTGGCCTATGCCTCACCTGGACTCGGAGGTCTCCGACTTTGCTGGAAGCACATGTTTCGCAAGTTTGGACTTCGTATCGGGCTATTGGCAGTTGCCTTTGCACCCCGATTCGTACTCGGCATGTGGCATCGTCACACCGCGTGGAGTCGTGGTGTCGAAGAGGGTGTTGCCAGGACTGGCCAATGCGACGTCGTACTTTCAGAGTTCAGTGGAGCCACTGTTCGCTTCGTTGCGTGATTCGGTCAAGGCGTGGTTGGACGACTTCAGTATTCATGCGAAAGACGAGTCAACGTTGCTGAGCAAGCTCCAGGAGTTTTTGGCAATCTGCAGGGAGCGGAACCTCTTCCTTCACGCTCGGAAGTGCAAGCTGTTCGAGCGTGAGCTCAAGTGGTGCGGTCGCATCGTATCAAAGGATGGATATCGAATGGACCCGGCGCGTCTCGACGGTCTCAAAGACATGGACGCACCGCAAACCGCGGAAGAATTGGCGCAGTTTATTTATTGTTGCCGGTGGATGGCTAATGCTATCCCTAACTTTGCCGCTCGCATAGCCCCCCTCGTGGAAGTTTTGGAACGAGCGTACGCTCAATCGGGTCGCCGAACGAATAGATCTATTCGCCGTATCTCTCTGCGAAGCCTTTCTTGGGGCCCTACACACGACCAAGCGTTTGCAGATATGCAAGAAAGCCTCCGCAATGCTGTTACTCTCTCACATCCGGACCCGGAGAAAGTGCTTTGCGTCTTTACAGATGCTTCTGAAATGTACTGGTCTGGCGTGGTCACGCAAACGGATGCTGTGCAGCTCCGACTGCCCTTCGAGGAGCAACGGCACGAGCCCCTCGGATTTCTGGGTTCCTCGTTCAAGGGAGCTGAGATAGGTTGGACAACCTTCGAGAAGGAGGGATTTGCCATTTTCCAGACGTTAGAGAAGATGGATTATTTGTTCCAGAGTCATGTGCGTACGCACGTGTTCACGGACCATCGCAATTTGCTGTTTGTCTTTGCGCCGTTGGCGCTGGAACCAGCTCTTGGTCGCCACGTGGTATCGAAAGTGCAACGGTGGGCACTGTTCTTGTCCCGCTTTGCTTACGTGATCGAGCATATCGATGGGAAGGACAACGTCTGCGCAGACATGCTCACGCGGTGGACGCGCGGGTATCGCAGAGATAGGAGCGAACGCTCCGCCGTCAGCAGTATGCTGTTGCAAGACTCGGAGCAGCTCATCCCATCTCCGGATGATTTCGTCTGGCCAGACATGGACTCGATCAAGAAATCGCAAGAAGCCGCAACTCGGCCGGACGGCCTGAAGCTCGATGAGCAAGAAGGAGTCTGGAAGAAGCGCGGTCGCGTTTGGGTGCCGCAGGAGGACAAGGAGCTACAGCTCAAGATCCTCGTGGTCTCCCACTGCGGGACCTTAGGTCATCGCGGGCGCGACGCTACGAGGAGTGTGCTGGCTGAGGAATGGTGGTGGCCGACGATGGGTGCTGACGTCGAGACCCTCGTTCGAGGCTGCCTCCATTGCATCGTCACCCGTAGTGGCGATTTGATTCCCCGTCCGCTCGGATCGGCTCTCCATGGGTCGAGGCCGAATGAAGTTGTGCACATGGACTATCTGTTCATGGGGCCCGGACGGGATGACAAGAAGTACTTGCTGCTCATTCGAGACGACCTTTCGTCGTTTGTGTGGCTCTGGCCTACAACAGCTTGTACAAGCGAGGCTGCAGCCGACGCCCTGGGTACATGGTTCGGGACGTTTGGAAGTATGACTTGGCTCGTCAGCGATCAGGGTTCTCATTTCAAGAACCAGCTGATTGCCGAGTTGACGGCCGAAGTGCGTGTGCACCATCACTTTACCACGGCCTACTCGCCCTGGGCCAACGGTACCGTTGAAAGGGTGTGCAGCGAAGTGCTTCGTGCGTGCAAAGCCTTGTTGAGTGAATGGAAGTTGGCGCCCCAGGACTGGCCGGCGGTAACGGAGTGCGTGCAGAGTGTGCTCAATCACGCTCCGCTCAAGCGGCTCGGGTTACGCGACCCGGAGAACTCCGAAGTCTATCGAACACCCCTGGAGGTCTTCACGGGCCATCTCCCCGTTCGCCCGCTTCTTCGTGCGCTGCCGGTCCCGGCATACAGCAGTGCTCGGACGGAGGACGAAGTGCGGGCCAGGCAACTTGTGGACATCGGAAAGTTGCAAGGTGCCCTGTGCGATGTTCATCGCGACGTGGAAGGACTGACGTCGGCTTCGCGTGCGCGGAAGGTACAGAAGCACAACCGCCGGACGAACATCAAGGAGGCCGACTTTAGCGTCGGGGACTTCGTGCTCGTCCGAACGGTGACAAAGGGTGGGCACAAGTTGCAGTTCACCTGGAGGGGTCCTCGCAGAGTTACAGCAGTAAGATCTGACTGGGTGTATGAGGTACAGGACCTGGTCAAAGACAAGCGTGAAGTTGTGCACGCTAGACGCCTCCACTCCTATCGTGCAGATATGGATGGTAGGGTGTTCACCCCAAAGCTGCTGGAGGCTGCTCGAGCTTCGGAGACGAAGTACGAGACAGCTGAACAGCTTCGTGGCATTCGTGAGAAAGATCGTCAGCTGGAAGTGCTCGTGGAGTGGGCAGGTCTGCCCGATGAGATAGACTTTACTTGGGAACCGTTGGGTCAAGTGTTTGAGGACTTGCCAGGATTGCTGGAAGACTACCTCCACACCGCTGGACAGCGGGGTCTCAAGCGTCGTGCTCTTCGTGAGTGCTCGCTGGGATCTGAATGATGCCTTAACGCGCGCGGGGCGGCCAAGGCATGGGGCCCTGTGACGCTGAGTAGTTCTACTCGCCTGCGTCCGTCGCTGTGGTCTGTCGAGGGAGCTTGGCAGACACGGGACGACGAGAGCGGGATGGCGCGGTAGGTTTCTCCGGTAGTGGAAGCCCGCCCATCTGTAAGCCGTTCGGCCAACTTGGACCAATGGCGTCCAGTGATTGGAGGACATGGTACCGCCGGGCGGCCGGCGGCGGTAGTGAGTAGGTCTAATAAAGGTGAGCCCGGTCAGGCCAGAGAGGGAACAACAGAACTGACCTCAAGTCCCCGCGGCCGGTGCAGCACCAACTCTGTGTTTGCCTGCCCCTTGGTCGTTCGACCTGATTCCCTTTCAGCCCCGCAACGTCACAACAGGCAGCGCGGCGAGCGCCGGATTGTGTGGAGTGGCGTCCGCAGTGCGGCCATGCCAGGAGGGGGCTATTGTGTGGTGGTGTGTGTGAGCGGCAGGGGGTTCCGTAGCATGCAATACATAGTGGTTGCGCACAAGCGCGCGGCAGATCAGATATCCAGATTGGTAAGTACCGTGGAGCTAAAGCCAAAGCGGCCGTTGACTTTGTCGGGTGGGGGGCGCAATTGGGCACTGACGGGCGCAGAGCCCTGATAAATGGGCCGTTGGCTGTAATAGTGGTGTGCAAGGGCATAGTCGAAGCAAACCGGGGGAGTCCCAGTAAAGGTGAGATCGTATCTCATATAGAATCACATCACATTCTTTCCACTTACGTTACAACGGGATGGGCCCTTGTACAGTGCATGAGAGCATAAAGAAAAGATGTAGCAGGGTCATACAGTGAGATTTGACAACTTTAGCCACGCAACGTGTACTGTATATTTCGTTAAACGTGCCACGTGGGTTAGAGTGGTTAACTAGGGAGAGTACTAGTTTAATTCATTATATTAGGTAGCTAGTGACACTCCGCTACGTTAGCGTAACGCCATACCATCCATACAACCTGCAGCGTATGCTATGTAGCACAGTACACCGGTTGAGTATCAGTAACCTTTATGGTGAGTGCAATGCTCACTCAACAAGCATGGTATCTAACGGTAACCACATATTGGCTAAGCGTGATATCATTTGGATTCTATAATCAAACGTCTAGCTTAGACAAAACTATTCAGGCTCTACTAGCCCAAGTGCAACGTACGGCCAACACGACCATTTTGTTCCGGTCAGCTTACCTTTCTCTCTTGCAGCCCTCACAAATTGGTGCTGCTATTCTCAATCGGGTACCAACCTTTACCTTTCAGGATGAGCCCCCGCCGAGCTCTTACTAAATTTTATCCAACATGGACTACCCGGTAGGTACCTAACATTAAATTGGTTGTACCACAAGCAACAACTTAAATCTAAAGCCACAGCCATATTAAAAATGCAGATCGTATCGATTAATCCCATTCTATTCTGTTCTGATTTGCAGAAAGAATAGAACTTCATAGGATTAGCAACCTTGAGTAAACTTTTGACCAAAACAATACCAAAAAGGCCTGGTCAAGAGAACACCAAGCAATAGTTCATCTCAACACCACCACACACTTGAAAGCCTTTGAAAGACAAAACATGTTAACCGAGTTGTGAGTTTAGTTGTCCTAGTAATCCATATTAATCAGTACACAGTTCTTCTTACTTCTAATCAACTTACTAACTTAGAGATTTTTAATTAGCAAGACGTTAGAAGTTATCATCTAGTATTGAATCCTATTCAATTTTGATATACAAAAATTCACTTATTAAGAAAAACATAATGTATACTGTAGTGGAAATATGTATATAAGGACCCTGCCGCAGTTGCAGGCACCCCACCTCTGTTGTTCTTTCATCAGCCTACATCGAAGAACAGCGCCTTCGTGCCTCCCTGATTATTGTAAAACAATAAACACTGATTTACATTTATCTTTCAGTATGCTTTTTTCATAATTAAGCAATTTGGTTTATTACAAAACAACGTCAAAGAAATCAACAAATATAGTGCAAGCATACCAACATTTGGATTTACAGTGCTATTGGAGCTGCGCTACGTGGCCCCTTTTTATTGGTGTCCATGGCACGCTAGTTCTTTCTAAGTTTCTAGTTCGCTCTCTGGCAGTCTCGCTGGACGTCTGGACTCACTAAAAGCCGGCCCCTCGCCCTACTACGCCCAAAAGCGGTAAAAACCAGCCGCTGTTGCTTTTATGGTACTTTTGAGCAGGAACCTTTCAGAACGATGTCATTGTTTTCAGCAATTGTGTGTAGTGGTAAAATTAACTCAGATCTAGCCAAGTTCTTCTTCTTCTTTGACAACTTTGTAGCCAAAATTACTGATGACTCGGAAAAGCATCGCAGCTCTTGTGCTGTTTTTTACAAGAGAATCATTTGACTTTTACTACGAGAAATACGTATACGAG
The DNA here is from genome assembly GCA_003194525.1 of Gracilariopsis chorda. Lineage (NCBI taxonomy): Eukaryota > Rhodophyta > Florideophyceae > Gracilariales > Gracilariaceae > Gracilariopsis > Gracilariopsis chorda. The sequence goes on from NBIV01000072.1 coordinate 131,263, forward strand.
GGAAAGGTTATCGAAAAAGAGTATTATTACGCTTCCAGTAAGCATGTCATGGAAGGCAGTTCTCCGAAGCCGTCAATCAGGAGAATTAAATTCGAAGAGCAATTTCTTGCAAGTCCCGTCCGTGGCCAGTTCTTTGACAGACATGAATGTCGCTTTTAAGAGGTCAAATGTCAATGAGGCCAAGTTTAGACTGCTGAGAAATGCAGTTGTGGAACATATGGACCAGGCGCAGTATGTGTTTCTGAAAGTTGGAACCGACTATGAGTCGCTCAAGCGTACGATTGGAAACTATATTTCATGCTGAGAAACTCTCAGTCAAGCCTATAAGCCTTTATGGGAAGAGGAAAGGAGATGGTAAGTGACATCACGCTAGATTGACTCTCCTTCGTTCTTAGCAAACCGTGGAGTCACTACAAAACCAGGTACAAGTAGAAGGGAGAGAATCCATGTTAGATCTCTAGTATGATTCACGCATTCCTGGTATAGAAGGATCCAAGAATGCTAGTTAGAATTGCACCTCATACTCAGAAATATACCCAGCGCCTTCTAGTTTGGGACTTGATGAGGATAAGGAGGTTGTTGCACGTTTTTTGTACATATATTCTGATGCTTTGTGTGTCAATGATTCCGAGAAAGTAATTAAATTGCAACCGCCTCAAATTCCTTGAGTTTTTGGATTTCTCTGGACATCAAGTGTCAAAATGGATGTATATGTAATAATCTATTGATGGACGTTTAGTATCACGTTGGATAGTACGCGTGATGTCTTACCTGCGGAATCATTCAGTCGTGTGCACGCCCATCGAACGCGCATCTACGTACTTCTCTGGGTAAGGAGGAATTATGAGAGTGATGGGGAAGAACCCATCCCCCAGATCTTAGAAGAAGATGAAGAAAGTGATTTTGAGGGAGAGAAGCTACGGATGCTGAAGCTGATCAAAAAAGAAGAATACCTAAAATTGACATCACTTGCGACAAAGACCAATCGTCTCTTGAGAAGGGCACAAATGCAGCTCTCCGCAACACTCATAGACTCGAAAGCCGTTGCTTTGTCCTTGGAAAACCGTAGACCTGCTCATGTCCCAGTGCGGCATTCTTCCGAACTAAAGGAACCAGAGCCTTTAACGATTTTGGAAAGACATCTTCCACCACGACATAATGATTTGACAAAAGAAAAAATTGATAAAATGCTTCGTGCAGGAATCAGCACACCAGCAAACTCTGCCTGGTATTTCCACATTGTAATAGCAACAGATAAATATGGAAGCTCGCAATTTTTCGTGGAATACCGTGCATTGAATGCCAAAATGAAGTCCAATCGTTGGCCATCATCACGCATACAGGACTTGTTTGATGACCTTCGTTGATCTTCACTACTCACAACTCTAGATTCGTTTCCAGAATATTTGCAAATGAAGATGGCAGAGAAGTGCGAAGAGAGGACCACTTCTATCTGCAAATTTGGTACATTCAAGTTTTGAGTCATGCCATTTGGATTGATGAATGCCCCTTCCACATTTCAAAGAATGATTGACGTCCTACTGGAAGACCTATCCTTCGTTCGTGTCCATTTGGATGAATCTTTCATGTACTCCGACGATATAGAGCATCATCTGATTCGTTGCAAGAAAGTAATTAGCAGAATTGTTTCGCATGGGTTGAAGATTAAACTGGCTGATTGTAGTTTTGTGCAGCCTCTGTTGAAGCTCTCAGGATACATCATCGATAAGATGGCAGTTGCGATGGACAGAGAACATTAGAGCTATACTGGAAGCCCCACGTCTAACCTCCAAGATAGAGCTAAGGAGCTTTATAAGACTGGGCAGTTACTATGGACGGTTCATAAATAGATTTGCTGAAGCATCAGCAGCTTTGCATGAGACGACTTCACCAAAAAAGGTACTCTGGACGCCAGAAATGGAAGACCCTTTCCTGACTATCAACTAAACATTTGTAAAATACCCTTTTCTGGTACTTACAGACTTTGATGAGGGTTTTGTAGGTGAAACTGATGCAACCAGTGTTTGTTGCGGGGCAGTCCTTTCTCAAAAGATGGAAAGCAAACTACATACTACACAGTTTACTAGCCGTACGATGACAACCGCTGAGAGATGTTGTTCGGACTGTGAACGCGAAGCATTAGCAGTCATCGTTGCACTTAAAAAGATTCGTGTTTACCTGCGGTACTCTCTTCCATTCACACTCATCACGGATCGTTAGTTCCTGCAGTATTCGTTTAGATAGCGGCATATCCATGAAATGCTTGCAAGACGGATGAATTTTCTTTCGGAATATGAGTTGGACATAAAGTAAAGGCCGGGGACAAGTAAACTTGTTGCAGACTACTTGGCGCATATAGAATTATTTGCAGAACAAGTAACGGATAAGCCTTTACTAGAAGTTTAATTGGAAGGGCAGCAGTTCGAAGACTTAGAACAGTTTCTTAATGATATAGGGAAATATATTTTGAGATTGATATTGAGGATTAAGGATCCCCGAACCTGGCAAGGCTAAGCTGAATGCTAATAAATATATCTTTTGGAATGAAAGACTCTTCATAAGCATCAAGAAAGAGCATTTAGTGATACCAGTGGTGGGAAATTGACTGCAGATTTTTGTAGTGCAACGCGAAATGCGTGGAAATCACGATGATGCTACTCATAGGAGTGGGACATGATTACCGTGACGGTTCTACCATATATGAGTTGGAACCGTACGAGATGATGCCAATGGGATGGTTTACTGTGTAAAGCTTCACCTAGGAAGGTAGGAATCTATAATGGATTGCAGGATGAGTCGACGCATGTGCACGTGCGCGACAGCACCATGCTTTAGTGTTATGTTTTACTTGGGTTGACTGCTAAGGATGCCTGAAACTGGCCTGGCCACGTGTGTGGACCTGAAAAGCTGTGCACTATTGTAGATAACTGTCATAATTTATTATGGTAGTGTACCTACTTAGCTGAGCGCGACTTCGTGGTCGCGGGCACTAAGTAAAGTTAACCCGAGACTTCGGACATTCATATATGTTCTGTTTGGCCTGAGATATCCAGCTCAGGATTGTGACGTCGTTGCGCCGTGTACTACTCCTAGCAACGGGTCAGTGCATTCGGTTCGCTCAATTCAACCGCTCGGTAAACATACAGGTACTCTGTGTTATAATTGTCGTGTGATATTTACATACCGTGGGCTACCCGTATCGCCCCTGTATTGGGTAATTTGTCCGCTACATCCTGTGCATGTGCACCCTCTGTCGGGTCTGTTTCTGCTTTCCGCACGACCAGCCGGGTGGTTTTTTCCCGTCCTTGGAAGGCACCCTTCACCGGGTATATTCTAAACTGCCGCATCGCGTGGCATACCTGTTTCTGGTTTTACCGTCTTACTGCGTCCTTCTCACCTTTCTTTATGTACCTCTGTGATCAATCCGAAGTACCTACGGAGTTACGCCCGTATCACAGGTATACAGTGGGCTTTGTCACTGGACCTGCCTCCACAGGGAGCAAGGCCCCGGACACCTTGAGTTTGATACCCATCTTTCGGTTTTTGCACTACAAGTGGTCTCCCGACCTAGAACGTTTGAACCGTGCGTGGTTACTTCAACGGAATAACCATAATTGGTTGACGTCGAAGAAGGAAGACTCACGTGGAAGTCGAAGAACTGGTGATCAGTTGGACCATCGTGTAGTGTTCGAGTGGTCTCGGTGAAGTTTCGTTTTGTGTTTTGTGCTCCGTTCTTTGGATATCTTGTAATTGCGCTCTTCAGTACTCTGAGTGGATTGGCTCACCAATTGAGAAATGCGAACACCCTCTAAAGGTTCTTCTGCAGGATCGTCAGGGTTTTTTTAGTCTGCTTCACCGTGTTTGCGTGGTTCTACTGTCGAGAATTCGCCTACTGATGAGGTAGTTCCGGAGGTTCGGAGAGCACCCTCTCTTGTTTCAGGTCCACGAGAAGGCACAATGGTTAATCAACCTGTGGTTGAGACACCTTCAGCGGTTATTCCTGGTCGCAATGTTGCCACGGATTTGTCTCGGCTCGATTCTCGCATGGACATCGCTGCTGCGACACATGTGGAATTCTGGCAGAGTGTAACCGAGCTTAGGCGTAAGGTTGAAGACGTCCAGGTTTGGTATGTGTATAACAATCAACGTCATTTGAGACAGGAGGTGAATTTCAAGTTGGAACATCTTGGTACACCCGAGTCTTTTGTGAAGGGTTATCAGATAATTAATGATGAAGTTCGTGAAGGAACAGTTCGAGTTCACTCGCTTCTGGATATTCTTGAAGAAAAAATGCGTATGGGTGAAGCCGTGGACGCCCGTGCTCAAGAAGAAGAAGCATTGGTTGGTTCGATTCACTGCTCATGCAAACAAAGTCAGTTTATATCCAAAAATGGAGTTCGCATCCATTAGGATTCATCAGGTTCAGACTCTAACACTCAGTGGAGTGAATCCTTTTCGTATTCATCGATTTCCGATATCGATCATGGGGGATCTTGCGCGACACGTCCTAAGGACACGTACCACAATCAGGGAGTTATCCGCTCTCGCAAGAAGGGGCGGCGCTACCTTACGCTTAAAGAGCTGAAGCTGACGAATCCTCTTTTCAGGAAACTGTTATCGTATCGATATTATCGCCCTAACGATTCATCGAATGATCGATCGTCACGAGGAACTGGAAAAATCAGGGACTACATCAAAAGAATGAGTCTCACTTTACGGAATCGCTTTAGTAGTGAAGTCCCAATCTTGGTTCTTGACGTCCTTGCGAAGTTCGTTCCGGAGGCTGATATACTCGACATGAGTGAAGCACAAGCGTATGTTGCTCTACCGTACTTTCTGGCCGGTATGGCTGACGATCAGTTCAATTCCGTTCGCGGATCTTCCCGTGCATTGGAGGGTGGGGTAACCTGTTTGCCAGAAGCGGTTCAATAATTTATCAGGTCCTACGCAATTGATAACGATATACACGATGCGATAGTGGCTTCGCACGATACAAGACATAAGCCTGGAGAGACCGAAACGGTTTATTCGACGCGTTTGAATAAGGCGATTCACCGTTGCGGTCATGTGCATTCCGCCCAGAAACGCTGCAACATGTTTTTTGATGGTCTTGATGCTGCTACCAGAGCTTTGGTTGCTCGCCTTCGCAAAGAGAAACAGAGAGTTACCTACCTCAAATTGGTTCAATTTGCCCAAGCCTAGAAAGATACTGATCTTGCTCGACATGCGTACAGAACTCGACTGTCGAGAGCTCTTCAGATGAAAGAATCATCCTCGTTATCGCTATTGCGTGATAGAACCGCAACCTGTGATAAAGACAATATCCATTTTGCTGGAAATAACCCAGAATCGTTGGGAACTACGGATTTCCCGTCAACATCGACTCCGAACGCGGATGGGGACCCTGCGTGTTATGGAGGCGTTCGAGTTCTGGCAGCTCTGGTCGCCTATGCGAACAACGGTACTCGTCACACCTGTCCGGGCTTGAGGGACACAACACAACTTTGGGTGGGCAATCGACCATCCGATGCTTTAGACCAGCTGATATGTTTTATCTGCTACGTATATGGTCATGTTGCACCCAAATGCACATTCCCCATGCGTGACGGGTTGAAGATCATCGCACAGAACGAAGCCCTCACGCCTGAGGATCAGATTCGTGTTAGGAGTGCGTCATACGAACAGCGGAAGTTTCTGCAAGCTTATCTGCATCAGGTGTCAGCAGACGATGCCGTTCGACCACCTAGCCTTGGTAACCATGTTAAAGACGGAGTACCTGCGTATGGGGTTCAATCGGGACCCTCCGAAGTGGTCCATCTTCCGAATCCGGTGCAACCTGCTTCTAAAAACTAATCTCTGGAGTTTCTCATTCGAGAGGCGGGTCTTCTGAGCCAAAGTTGAGGACGCTCGAGGCAGAACAGCTCCGCTCCCCAGCTTTTAAAATCCTTACACGTATGATGGCTGAAACAGACGTTGATTCAAAGCAGTTAATGGTTCTACGTCAACCGTGGCTACTTTCCCGTAATATCAGTATCCCGGATAGAGTCTTTGTGATGGCCAAGAGAAACTAAAACGTTTATGCGGACCCCGGCCTCTCCAACCAGTTCATGGTTCGACAGTTGTCTGTTTTTGATACTGGAGCAGCACCGAACGTAGTTCACGCAGATTTGGTACCACCGACACTTCGCGGTAACATTCACTTTGGACCCACGATGGATATCGCAAACGCAAATAACACCCTGCTGAACACCTGTTGGTATATATTACTTCTGGTGAGATTAGGAACCTGTCTGGTACAACTGAACGTCGTTGTATGCGAAAAGCTCGCAGCACCGGTGATAATCAATTGTGATTTCTGTGATCGCTTTTGTTGAAGCTATTCGCCCTCTTGCAAAAACAGTGGAGATGGAGAACGGATCCACCGTGCCGATTGTACGGAATCCGTTGAAAAGCGGTACGCGTAAGCGCGTTCTGATACCCACCGCACAGGAGCTTACTGATATGAATCCAGTTTCCATGAACCTTCGTATTTGCAAGTCCGTTGCAATTCCACTGGAGTCACAGACCTGGGTGTCAGTTGTTACCAAACAGCATGATGTGAACGTCATTCAAACATTAACTTTACTTTACGACAATCGTCAACTTGCACTTGCGAATTGTGTTGTCTCGGTTGAACCCGAGAAACCTTTTCAGGTCTTGTTTGCTAGCTTTGGCCAAACCACCCAGTGTTTAGTCAAAAACCAAGTACTTGTTTCCGTTCTTCCGCACCCAGCATCAATCGTTCCGAGGAAGTTACCTGTTGCTGAGTTTCTCGACATCACAGAACGTAAGGAGGTGGAGAGTGGTGGTGAAGCCGAAATCGCGCAAGCGAACACCGAATACTCGGATTCAGTACCAATGGAACCCCGAAAGGGTATTGTACCGCCCAGTTGAGAACAGAAGGGCCCTTTACAAGAGTTGGAAAACTTGGATGTAAGTCATGTCCCTGGGACACATCGCAAAAGATTGCGAGATGCTCTGCGTGGGTTTACCTCCATGTGGGATGGCTCCCTCGAAAAAACAGGAATAATGGAACACCGTATTGATCTCCTTTCAGATAAAAGACCAATCGCATAATACCCATATCGGGCAGGGCCAAAAGCTCAGGAAGAAGAGAAATCTCAAGTCGAGAAGATGCTACGAGCTGGCTTGATAGAGCCCGCTCATATCGTCATGGGCCTCATCAGTCGTGTTGGTTCAGAAACTCGATGGATCTTGGCAGTTCTGTACTGATTAATGACGTCTTAATGCAGGTACCGTCAAAGAAGTTTATCCAATTCCTCGGATGGACGAATATCTCGACTCACTTGGGAGTGATACGCTGTTCACCGCCTTAGACTCCAACTGGGGTTATTGGCGGGTTCCAATCCGAGAGGATGATCGCGATAAAACCACATTTGTGTGTCACCAAGGATTGTCTCGGTTCAAACGGATGCCCTTCGCGCTTACTAATACACCCACTACGTTCCAACGTGCTATCGATATACTGTTAGGTGGATTCAATTGGAAAACCTGCTTGGTATACCTGGACGATATCATCGTGTTTTCCGATAACGTGGATGACCACTTAACCCATGTAAGCTACGTCATGCTTGTACTGTGCGATGCAGAAATAACTCTTAAGTTGAAGAAATGCGAGTTCTTTACAGATTCTATGAAATATCTTGGACATATCATTCTTCCTGGTCAACTCTCTGTTGATGAAGTTCGAGGTAAATTGCTTAAGAATGCGAAGCATCCGGTAACCCAGACGGAACTAAGATCCTTCTTTGGAATGTGTAGCGTATACCGACGTTTCGTACCCAGTTTTGCAGACATCGCAGCTACCTTTAAAGGCTCCTAACCAAGGGACAACCAGTGAGCCTGGTACCTTTTGGTGACGCAGAATCTACTGCTTTCTCCAAGCTTGTGGATGCTGGTACCTCACAACCAATCCTGGCTCTTCCCAAGATTGGGCTTCCCTATGTAATGGAAACTGATGCCAGTGATAACCAGGTTGGTTTTGCACTATTTCCGATCACAGAAGACGGTGTGAGAACTCTCATCGGATACTGGTCGAGAAGTTTAAACGTGCAGGAATGTAATTACTCTGTTTCTGAGAAAGAGGGTCTTACCGTTGTATGGGCATTGACAACGCTCCGACCCTACCTTATTGGTACTCAATTTAAGGTAAATAGGGATCACGCGTGTATCTGTTGGCTTCTGGAGATCAAAAAACCTTCCGGTCGCTTGATGCGTTGGCGCTTACGCCTATTGGATTCCGATTTCGATATCTTATACAAGAAATGATCCTCTAATGCTCACGCGATTGCGTTATCCCTACTGGGAAGTAATGCGGAAGCAGAACTGACAGCGGACCTGGATAAACCATGCTTCATGGTTGGAGACCTACATTGAGGTGCTGAAATCCTTTCGGATGATGTACGTGACAACCTACTGTCTACCGAAATCTCGGAACCGCTGGCTGGTTCATTTGTACCTATTGCTCTGGAGGAGATGATTTGTGAACAACATTTGGATTCGTTCTGCACGCATATTTGAGCACGCCTAAACGGAAGAGATCGAATACCGTTCGTGGTGAATGATTAAAAATATCTGGTTAGATTGGTCGAATCTACTCCACAAATTGTGGTACGGCACTCATTGCAACAGCGAGTGTTACATATATCTCACTATATGAAGTTAGGAGCTCACTCTGGAGGCGAAAGTTATAAAAACCCCTCAGAAAAAACGTCTACTGGCCCGATATGGCATTTGACTGCTATGAAGTTAGCCGTTCTTGTAGGGAGTGTGCTAAGAATAACTTGAAGTTACGTAAGTACTCTAAGAAGTTAACGTCATTCCCAGCTCGGGCACCACTGGAATTCGACGCCTTCGATACAATTGGAGATCTTATCCGAAAAACTCGGGGACACAAGTTCTTAGTTCTCATAACGGATCGATTTTCTAAACTGGTACGGACAGTGCCGTTGAAACGGATTTCCGCTAGTGCAGTGGCGCAAGTTTTTGTCACTCACTGGGTCTTCGTATACGGTCCACCCGTGAATCTGCTCTCAGATAACGAAGGCCAGTTCACTTCTAAGTTTTTCCAGGATGTCTTTCGAACCTTTACGATCAAAAACTTGTTCACAACGACCTACCACCCCAAAAGAAATGGCCAGGTAGCACAATTTTATCGCACAATGCTTAATGCATTAATATCCTATGTGGTGGATCACCCCAAGAAATGGGACTGATACACCGATGCTATCACGTATGCCTACAATACCCACGTTCATCGGGTTACTTTGCTTTCACTTTTTGAGCTGGTCGTGTCCCGTATCCCACCACTCGTGGCTATCGAGGCACAACTGACTCTCTCGATGTACCCTTGGCCAGGTTTATACTGTGAATCGTGGAAGCTATGGCTAACAAAGATAGTAAGGATTGCTTGGAAAGCTATGACGAAAGTTCAGGACACGTACAAGCGTAATTTTGATAGCAAAGTTCGTACACCTCTTCCAAAGGTTTCTACAAAGGACTTTATATTCGTACGCAAAGAGTACTATAATCATGAGAAGGAAAGCCATCAAAAACTTTCCTCAATTGTAAATGGACCCTCTCGAGTGGTGTCTACTGATGCAAACACCGTTGTGTTGGATATTAACAATCAACACGAACGGATATCACGCAATCGCGTCACCCACGCTTCTAATCCTAACATGGAAGTGTTTATCGCTCCTGCGACGCTTCCAGGGGTATCCCAATCGGATGAACCGCAGCGTACGGATTGTACGTCCGTGCGCCCTGCAATTCTTCCCACACCGGATCGCGGTTTAGCCGATCTTCCATTGCAATCAGATTCTCATTCCGTTGAGTCTCGTGGTACATAACGGAAAACTCCGCAAGTACTCACTCGAGTGACACCCCCACTTGAGGTTCTTTCCGCTCTTCCAGCTCTGGCAAGGATGGGGAGGGTGCTAGAGAAATCACTGTAGATGTATCGCCGTCACTGGGAAATCTGCTCGCTGGATCTCGTCGCAACGCTGCGTAAGCTCCAGAGGCAGAAACTTCTACTAAGGAACTGTACCTTCGAGTTTTAAAAGATGCTACGCCTCAATTCAAAGAGAGTAATGCCAGTAAGGAGCAGACTACTCCATTACGGGAAGACCTACTGGTAACACCAATGCTGTTTTTGAACCGTCATCTTCAACGGAGAAGTACAATTGCACTCGCGAATTTGTGAAACCTACCGAGAAAACGGTCTCCGCAGAACTATAGGCGGTTTCTTAAGTGGATTGCAACCTAAGTTGGTCGATCTCGTGGTGTACAGAAGAACGAAGCTCCATAGAATTACTGAAGTCAATTCTTAGTAATTTTGGGCACAAGTCATACTGTCATTGGTGAAATTGGACGCAATGCCCTACGCCAGGACAGCCTTTCTGTTGGCAAATACGGAGAACCTGATTACAGTGCCAGAGAACGCCGACGCGTGTTAACACGCTCCGTGGCGACCGATCGAAAACGCAACACTATTTAGTGACGCACAGTAACCTTGTGGCTCTCATGGACTTGATCCAAACCGATCAGATGGTGGCAAAAGTACTGTGTTCGGTGACCCGCCCCCTTGGTGCGGTGAGTGCAGTGTGTGAGTGTCACCGTTGCAACGGTACATCCGCGTGGATAAGGAGAACTCCTTGAATCTCTGAGGCCACCGTTCCCCAGTTATTCGCTCATGACGAACGTTCTTTAGCTCGTTGTACTCGTGAGGGTTAATAATTTAAAAGTAACTTCCCGGATTGCCGTTTTAACGTCTATGAAGTAAGTTTTCATATCTTCGCCGCGACGATATACGAAGAAGTCAAGAAGCTGTTACCGCTCCGAAAAAAGGTTATTATTGCCCCTGGCGGTGCCCTGCGCCTTAATTTGGGTTCCAGAAGAGACATCAGCCAACGGTACGCGTCATGGTGATGGAGATCACAGAAGCGTATTCACAGGAGTTCGTCATGGAACATATCGTACGTCATGAAACTCGTGATGGAGAACTGCAGTACCTCATCCTCTGGTATGGTTATACACCAGAGGAGAATACATGGGAACCCATAGAGCACCTCCCAAAGTCCAAAATGATATCTTATCACCGTAGAACTTGGTCGGCTCTCCCATCCACCTTGGATAATGCGCAAGTTGGATAACCACACTTGGTGATATAGCGCAGGACCATGATACTACTGCGACGCAGTATGTGTAGGGACTCAAGAAGAGTGATGAGTTGAGAACTCTGACAGGAGTGGAGGTTCCAGGATTATTCACCTATACTCACCGAGTTAACGGTTTCACCGAGTTAACGGGTTATGAAGATATGCATCATGGTTATGAAGTACACGAAGCAGAACTGTGAAGCGAGAAGTAAGAAGAAGAAGAAGTATGAAGGCACAAGTTTGTTTACTCTGTGTTCTGAAGATCTATCACTAGGTGATTAAGAACCAATAGGTTTCTACAATCCCGATGAGGGACTGGTACCACCTTGGTTTGACGCTCCTGGCGTATGCTGCGCTGCGAACGCTAGCAAATGGCCCACGCCATTCATACCAGGTGGAACTGGGATGCCCAGATTCAACAGGTTAGCTGGCAATAACGCGACTTCTGCAGGTACCACACTTGGCGGTGGAGCACTCTGCTCAGTTCCCAGATTCTAATCGGATGGAGCTACAGCTCCTGTAGCAGATGCTTCTGCAACATCGCCACCCGAAGGGTGCACACCCGCCATGGGGGCGGCGCCACCGAACGCGTTCGCTTCATCATCCAACATCGGATCTTCGACGCCAACCGGAGCATTGTAATCATCACTGAAGAAGAACCTATTGGGGTGATCCTCAGTAATCACGTGTGGGGCGTTGCTTAACAGTAATGCTTGAGCACGTGACGTCTCGCATCCTTCGTACTGGTCGAAATAGATGAAATCCCCAGCTTTGGTTGCCAATGAACTGGAGACCGGTCATAGGGAGAACGGTTACCCATCCCGCCATTACCGTACGCCATGGTGATCCACTTCACGTGCTCAACCACATCTAGAATGTAATACAGTTCATCCACTTTCTCTTTGGAACCGAGAGCAGTGTGGAGATTGAGTGTTCGCATTACTTGTCAGAGGGGCGGAGGTAGGCATCAAACCCTACACTGGTCATATGGTTCCCTAAGGGTGAAAGAAGCAACGCCGGCAGCCCACTCGGCGAGTAATAACGACCAGTATCCAGAATTAGTATTGATGAGCATGCGCGACGCCACGTATGTAAGACAAGGAGGGAGTTCCGGGTAACACCCTTTAGGTACTTTAACACGAGACCTTCAATTTGGTAGGGGCACGAACCGCCCGTCGAAAGCCTGTGGCTGATATCGTTCTGCTTCGGTGTTTACGTATGGGATCAAGTATCCGTGACAGGATCACGATTTCCGCTCAAAATGGACATAATCCGCAAACCTGTCGAGTGTATCTGAACTCCGCTCGAAGGAGGGGCCGTGCCCAGCAGAGAATATCGGTTTCGATACGAACGATACTCCTGTTAGACACCGAGGAGTCGAATGAAGCCAGTCGGTCTCCGTACGAGATTTCACAGAAGGTTCGGTATCTCGATACGTCAAATCTATACCCGTAAGGTACTCGGCTCGCATTCCACGCACGGCTTAGCCATTTGTACGCAGGCTTGTTCATCTCTTCACTGGCCTTATCTAAGGTTTCAACTTTGTAGTCATGGATCCTCAACAGATGTGGGTCGATCGCTATGCGACCTATTCAATCGGGGGATTCGACTATGTCAACAGGTAATCCACCGGGTAATAGACCATTGGTAAGGTACGAAGACATCAGCACGTGCTTTTCAACCGCTTCGGGGTGAAACCGTGGTGCTTTGGAGAAGCGATAACTATCCCGCAGGGGATTGCGTACGAGGAGCATATTTTTTGACACACAACCAGAAGCATTGGTCGACACCGGCGTTGGTTCTTCTGAGTTCCAGGCCACGGCCAATGGATCCAATATAGGACCTGTCGATTGTTGCTGCAATGGAGCCGAAGGAAAACAAATCATCTGGTGCACGCTCTTCGGCGGAGGTTGAGAAGGACCAGCAAAGGTGGAGGCACCCGGGAGAGGGTCGGACGGAAAGTTCTTTGGCATCCTCAGAGGAGTTGGTATTCCAAAGTATAACTCAAGTTCGAGTTTGACGCTTCGGATATCTGGCGTGCATCGCCTGATAGACGACGAACCGGAATGCCGGAGGAAAACATCGTGAGTTTTTTACCTAAGCACTTCGCTGCTCGCGAGTTCCGCCCGAAGAACGCGGAACCCCTCGGCTAAGGAGGGGGAGATGTGGTGCCACGCTAAACGTGTGGGAATCGTGAGGATGTTACTCATAAAAGTGCGACGCGATTACCGTGACGGCTCTACCATATATGAGTTGGAACCGTACGAGATGATGCCAATGGGATGGTTTACTATGTGAAGTTTCACCTAGGAAGGTAGGAATCTATAATGGATTGCAGGATGAGTCGACCCGTGTGCACGTGCGTGACAGCACCTTGCTGTACTGTTATGGTATACTCGGGTTGACCACTAAGGGTGCCTGACACTGGCCTGGCCACGTGTGTGGACCTGAGAAGGTGTGCACTATTGTAGATAACTATCATAATATATTATGGTAGTGTACCTACGTAGCTGAGCGCGACTTCGTTGTCGCGGGCACTAAGTAAAGCTAACCCGAGACTTCGTTCATTCATATCTGTTGAGTTTGGCCTGAGATATCCGGCTTGGGATTGTGACGTCGTTGAGCGGTGTACTACTCCTCGCGAAAGGTCAACGCATTCGGTTCACTCAATTCAACCGCTTGGTAATCATACAGATACTCTGTGTTATAATTGTCGTGTGATATTTACATACCGCGGGCTACTGGTATCGCCCCTGTATTGGGTATTTTTCTGCTACATCCTGTGCATGTGCACCCTCTTTCGGGTCTGTTTCTGCTTTCCGCACGACCAGCCGGGTGGTTTTTTCCCGTCCTTGGAAGGCACCCTTCACCGGGTACATTCTAAACTGCCACATCGCGTGGCATACCTGTCTTTGGTTTTACCGTCTTACTGCGTCCTGTTCACCTTTCTTTATGTACCTCTGTGATCAATCAGAAACACGTACAGAGTTCCGCCCGCATTACAGGTATACGGAGGGCTCTGTCACTGGGTCTGCGTCCACAGGAAGCAAGACCCCGGACACCTTGAGTGTGATACCCAACCTTCGGGTTTTGCACTACAATTTTAAGGAGTTTTTATAATGAAATTGAACACCGGGGTGTTGATAATACCACGCATTTTTTGTGAGAACGCTGTTGGTCGCCGAGAACATACAAGCATGATGCAGAATATGTGTGCAGTTGTGATGGGAGCCAGTCGGCAAAGAAAATCCAGACGTATTGAACTATGCTCTGATAGCTTTTGGCAGGCTTTCTTCATTAGTTTTCTGTTGATTTTGCAAGACATCTATCCACAGCAGTTCGGAAGAATCGATTCATGTTGTTAGCATTATAGCATGTAACAGGTTGGCCTATTGCGAAAGCCTAACCGCCATCAACCGCCCAGGAAGTGATTAAATTTCTAGAAGAAGAGATCTCGGCCCTGTTCGCCCCACCTCGCATCATGATCTCTGATAATGTTACTAGTTTTACTGGAAAAGCTCTGTCAGAATTCAGCAAACGTAACGGCATCACCTGGAAGACGGTGATGGTATATGCACCAATTTCGAATGGCAGGGCCAACGAATGATCGCCTTTCTAATGATGTCTATGACGATAGCATCATAGAATGCCCAGAGCCTTGGGACGAATGTTTACGTAAGGTACTGTATGGATGTTGATACCGTAATCTGAGGAATAAACCGTATCTATTAGAAATACTGTATGTTGTTCCTCCAAGCATATCTCAAGATTATCCGCCTGCTTTCTTTGTAGGCAGTGGTGACTTACATCGTTGGGAGGAACCAGAGTGTGCTTCGCGTCAAAGAGCCACATGAGCCCTGATGCACTCATAACATCAACGAGCTACTAAAAATAAGGAGTCTCAGGTAGTAAATAAAGCGTTAGTAGCTCGAGAAGCAAGTGTAAACAAAGCCAAGAACGAGGCCCCGTTTACGTCTACGTTCTATGGTCCTTATACAGACATTGGAGCTAAGCATCCTGCATATTTTCTAACTTCAAGTCATGAACGAGTAAACAGGAGTCCTCTTCAGACCCAACCCCTCGTGCTCTACAAACCAAGACCATATATATTGGATTCAATGTTAGAGTAGAGAAGCATTGTGTGTGCATCGAGAAGCAGAAAAATACAGATAGGCTGTATATTCAAGATTTTGCATAATGAGAGAAAAGCCAAACCTAATGCTGAAAGGCCTAGTCCATAACGATGATATCTGTCTCATCCGCCTTACCACGACGCTTACGATGCTCAGTGTGATTACTACTACGATTTATTGGACGTTTAGAAGAACAATGGGGCTTCAGGACCATGTTTTGGATTTCCATGACCTTAAGAAAACCAGAACCACTGTGAACACATTTCTGCTGCGAAATTGGGCAACGTACCAACCTTTATGGCTCAAAGATATGATCATGATCAGTACCTAGTGCCAAGGTATGGTAGAAGCCTCTAGTTCCATCCAGATTGAGAAGGTAGAAGCCACAAGGAAGTGAAACAATGTCTGTAAGATGGGTCTTGTGACCATGCTCTTGAGCACGTAGCAAGTTTGCATCGCGCTGTGAAAGATGTCTCTATTAATAACGAAAAGCTCGTATTCAAAATGCAGAGATACAACAGTGCCTTATGGCATTCACCCCCGGAACTATTCCCAGTAGTCATGACAAATGGAAGCATACTATGCGTGCAGCTTACCATACAAAGCTGCGTCTAGCCATAAGCCATTCGCGTCCCCGAAGCACATGCGCTGGTTTTGACGTAGCTCGTAGTCCGTAACGCTGTGATTGGGCTCTCGAGAACGACTTGTAGACATTCATAAAAAACGTCGTGGCTTCTTGAAACACTACTCATGCAACTCCGAAATTGCCATGCTCCGATTAGCCGTACCAAACCTGTACTTCACAGACTCGGTGACCGAATAGAACATAGACTAGCTCGAATGAGTACTGAATATGCGAAGGTTTCAAAGATCAACGGCGTTTTCGCGCTGATTAGCTTCGTCCACATGATCGTAGTATCTGTTTTTGAATAATAATTTTTCAATACCCAAGAGTACAACTCCAGCATTTCGTAAATCACAATGTATTTCACATAGAGAGTTAGCCCCATACAGTAGAGGTCGCTGAGGGAATAATCTTCTCATGAAGCATCTTCTAAAAACATCAAAATGTGCGGACGAAGAACATACCAAAACTCCTCTCTTACGAAATAGTCTCCGTTAACAAAACCTATAACGAATCGACGCAAACCCACTCGGCTATCAACAAAGTTAAATTTCTGCACATCATCGCATCGAAAGACGTTTAAGACAAGATTCTCTCTGGGATGGAAAGGAATTGCCTTCATTCCTTTGTAAAGATGTGGTGAGGGGGAGAGGCTTCACATACTTTCCTCTTAGCAATGGGCTTCATGCAAGCCACCTTCGCTTTTTGGTTACCATGGTACTATAAGTCAAGTTGTAATAAAAATATTCTAGAGGACAAGAACTCCACTTTAGTACGTCCCAATTAATACGAATTTGGCTTACCGTAAGCTTACGGTACCCTAAAGTTAAAAAGATGAGTCAATTACTAAGTACAGTAGCAGCTTACGAGGTTACCACGAAGAAAGAAGTGATTATGCCCAGGGAGCAAAGTGCTTAGCTGCATGGAGTTGGTAGTCAGCGCCGGGAAGACGCAAAAATTCAAGTAGTAGACCTGGAGCCAAGAGGCAAAAAGATGCAAGGTGTCGTGGCGACTATAAACAGCGCCACGAAGCAGACAAAGGGCGTAAGTTGAGTGGCTGTAGGATGAGCGAACAAGAGGAACCAGGAACTCTGTTGATTTCCTGTAGGAGGGGCAAGAAGGCAAACGCAGGAACGGTGTTGAGTTGCTGTAGAAGGGCCGAGCAAGCGAAGGCAGGACTGGCGTTTTGCGACTAGAGGATGGACAAATAGCGAACGAGAATAGAAAAACAGCGAGAGTAGACAAGTTGAAGGGCTAGCGCTGGCGCAGGGGTAAGAAAGGAAGCGGAAAGAAAACTCGACATGTATAGCCGCCCGTGGTGGCAGCTTAACTAGCGGATGTCGGCACTGCCCCACGTGGCCACTGTTTACTGGCCTCCATGGCACGCCAGTTCTTTCTAATCGTCTAATTTGCTCTTTGCTAAACTCGACGGAGAGCTGAAATCAAGAAGAGACAGGGCCTTGCACTCTTCAAGCCTGAAGGGCGGAGAGGCCAGCCGCTGTTGGTTTCAAGTGCCATATGAAACAACCGTACAAATATCTGACGATGCCAATAACTCTCACAAACAGGGCAAATTGGCTTACGTTCATTACTTCCAACAGAAGAACATCAGTGAGAACTGTCACCATGTCTGGCACACGGCAAGGTTTCCACGTTTGAGGATTCCGAGCCAATCCTAAGTGTCTCAATAACTCCTAAAGAGACTGCTAACACTACAAGCAAAGTTTTAAAGCAATTGCAATACTCCTAGGTATCAGAACATTGAAAAAACTACTGCATTTCTATTTTTTACCTTTTAATCTAAAAGGGTCAGTTAAAGCATCCTTTCCTTCGAGCAAGCCTTGCAAGCCATATAATAGCGGAGGCAACAAGTAACTATTTTGCAACAGTGATTGCATAATGTTAACGAGGCATTCCTTAATGAAAGTAACAATTGAAAACCCGTTAGTCAACTAAAGATTGGTAAACCTGGTAAGGTCAACGGTAAAAGATTACAGAGTGTGAGATAGTAGGCTTAGGCTTCCACACCAAAAAAGCTCCAAAGCACGATCCGGTCGACTACTAGTCAACGGGGCATGCCTTCTGTGCAATCCATTCGGAAGAGTACGCGACGCGTGAGGACGAGCTCTAGCACCGGGCGGGCGTAGGTAGGCTGAGCAGAAGCATCCGATATGCTCGCTCGGGCACCCAGAATAAAGACGTACGGCTTGGAAACCGAGTAATAATCTGGGTTAGTCACTCTAGCTGGTCAGGATTAGCTGGTGCTACTTTTCGGAAGGTAGTGCTTCTGGTGTACTTTCGGAGGTTGGTGCGGAACGAGGTTAACTAAGTATTGCACCTCCATCTACACCCGTAATACAACTTCCACCCTTCTACTCAGTAAGGAAAAAATTAATGAAATATCTAGCTCATATTTCACGAATGCCACCAGCCACGTGGCCACCTTCGGGAGCGCGGGCAATCGCACACATTCCATTTTGGGATGTATACACCCGTGAACGAAGCCATCCGTGTAGCCATTCTGGACAGTAAGCACTTACTGTTGAAGCAAAACACAGAAAATAAAAACGTCTTTTATTTAATCTTTGGTGAGGAGGTACTTCTAGACACTCGAACCACTCTAATTTGATTGAGGAAGAAAGAGAGAGAGACGCGGTCGGCCGCGGCAACTTTCTTCCTCTTATATAGAGTTTATAATAGTGCATAGACCTCAATAAAGCAATAATTTCATGTTCATACTATCTATCTGTTATTACTTTCATACATTAAAGCAATGCAGTTTAGGAATTTTGGATTGAATTCGGGTTTTATCCCAAATTCCTATAATTTGCATGCTTATCTTGCCATCAAGGCGAGAATTCATAACAATTACTCCCCTCTTAAATTATTATTCGTCCTCGATTAATCCGTTCTTTCCGTTCCCATGGTGTACGAATATTTGTATGGATACGGAACGATAAGGCGATCTATATTCGGAATGAAATCAATGACTAATGGTTGATTGTTTTCCAATTTTGTCAATGCAGTTGCAACTTCTGATTTGAATGTATTCTTCTCTTCTAAATGTCCGAATTTCGCAACGGTGAAGCAGTAGTAAAATACTAGGAATTCTAGGAATTCATCGTTAACTGTAACTGATAATGCTGGTTGAATTCGTTTGACAATCTTCACCAGTATTTCGAACTGTTCCGTAGTTTCAATAAATGGTCCGACGATGTAATAATATCCCAAATAAACGTGCATCAAGTTCCACATATAACCTGGATGATCGTGGGATTGAACTAATTTTACTCCCCAACTTTCAATAGATTTCCCGGCGATAACCAATGAAAGGAATTCATTATTTGGATTTGGAGTGAAGAAATCAATGTCAAGACTCATGAATGATAAAGTGTTTGGATGTGTAGTTGTCAATAATCTCCGGCTTGACGGTGGTGATGATGGTGTGACTATCCACCCAACGATTCTCGGTATCGTCCCGGTTTTTATAGTGCACGAGGTATTCGAGCTTGCTCTTTTGAATGCGGTGGTTTAGTATCTGATCAATACTGAGGTCCTTCTTCTGGATGATTCGTTCTCTTTGCACCTGCTTCCTACTGTCTTCTGAATTGACGTTCTCATGATATGGTTTCAACAATGATACATGAAAGGTACGATGAATTTGTTCCAACTCCTTTGGTAATTCTACTTCACAGACTCTGGATTCTGCGAATACTTTTTTAACTAAGGTCCTAAAAACTTGGGAGATAGTTTTTTTACCTGACCAGACTTTAAGTTTAAATTTCGCGTATCCAGGAGTACTTTATCTCCTTCTTTGAAGACTTGTTCTTTTGGTTTTTTGTCTGCGTCGTCTATCATTCTTAGATTACTTTCTCTTATAGCTTAATTTGCAATTTCAGTGGCGTACTTGATTCTTTCTAAGAATTTGTCCGTAGCTTCGACTGTTGTTGGAACTTCCTCATGGTGTAAGATGTCTGTAATATGCACAGGATGTTGCCCATATTGCAGGAAGAATGGGGTCATCTTTGTTGCTTCATTTGTGTGATTATTGTATGCAAATTCAAGACCAGGGAGATATGTATCCCAATCTCTTTGAGTGTAACTAATGGAACATCGAAGCATTTCTTCTAACGTTCTGAAAGATCGTTCTGATTGACCATCAGTTTGCAGATGAAATGCTGTTGATAAGTTCAGTTTCACTTTCAAGGTTCGCATTAGTTCTTTCCAGAAACTTCCTGTAAATCTTGATTCTCGGTCTGATATTATTTTTCGCGGTAGTCCATGGTGTTTATACACCTCTTTATAAAATACTTCTGCTGTATCTTTCGCATTTAAATTGGATTTCATTGGTATAAAATGCGTTCTCTTTGATAGTTTGTCCACAACTACTAATATGGAACACATTTCGTTTTTGGTTTTTGGTAAATCGAATATGAAATCCATTGATATGACTTCCCACTTTTTGCTGGGAGGTGGAAATGGTCGTACTAAACCTTGTGATCGTTGATTACTACTTTTAGAAGTTTGACATTCATAGCAGTGTTTAACGTATTCCTTAATATCGTTATTCATCTTTGGCCAGAAATAAGATCTTCTGATCAAAGCTATAGTTTTTTGAGAACCTCTATGAGCGCCCAGTATAGATGTATGACAATCATATAGAATTTGGTCTCTTAATTCCCCTTTTGGAATACATAGACGATTCTGAAGGTATAGTCTATTATTTTTTCTCTCAAATGGTTCTTTAGGGTCATTCATTATATTTCTAAAGAACTCATCTTGCATATAATCTGATATTAGTCTTTTTAATATTTTTTCTTGTACTTGAACTGTTGTTATATTCATCAATTTCTTTATAAAATCAACTGATACTTCGTGTATTTCTTTGTGTTTTCTTGATAATGCATCGGCAACCTTGTTTAGTTTGCCTTTGATATATTTGATCTCGTAATCAAATTCTTGCATAAACTCAACCCATCTTGCTTGTTTTCTTGACAAACTCTTTTGCTTTTCTAAGTATTTTAAGGGATGATGATCAATATATACTATGAATTTGGCTCCATGTAAATACGATCTCCATGTTTCTAATGCATACACAATAGCGAGTAACTCTCTCTCATGCGTAGAGTAGCCTTGCTCAGTTGCAGATAATTTCTTGAAGCAAAAGCAATGGGTCTACTTAGTTCATTTTCTGCTTGTGATAATACTGTACCAATTCCTGTTTGAGATGCGTCTGCAGCTAACTCATACGGTAGTGAGGGATCTGCACATCTTAGAACTGGCGTATGACTTAATGCATCTTTCAGTTCTTCAAACGAATCATTTTCTTTTGAGTTCCATATAAAAGGATTCGTTTTCTTAGTTAGGTCTGTGAGGGGTGAAGCAATTTTTGAAAAATCCTTCACAAACCTTCTGTAATAATTACACAATCCTAAGAAGCTTTGAAGCTCTGTCATACTCGTGGGAATTTCCCAATTCATTATGGCTTCTGTTTTTTGTGGATTGACTTTAATTCCTTCTGTTGTAATAATATGTCCTAAATATTCGATGGATTTGTCCATAAACTTACATTTTGATAATTTGACATACAATTTATGCTTTCTTAGATCTCAAATACTTGTTTGAGATGTCTGAGATGCTCTTCTGTGGTTTTACTATATATTAGTATATCATCTAGATATACTAATACGAACTCGTCAAGATGTTTCCTGAATAGAATATTCATGTATGTTTGGAAGCATCCGGGAGCTCCAGTAAGACCAAACGGTGTAACTAGATATTCAAACTGACCATATCTAGTTCGGAAGGCTGTTTTCTCTATATCACCTTCTCTCATTCTTATTTGATTATATCCAGATCTGAGATCAAGGGCTGAGAATACTTTTGCTCCTCCCACTTGGTCCCAAAATTTCATCAATTCTTGGTAATGGTACTTGATTTTTTATCGTCTGCTTATTGAGAGCACGATAATCAATACACATTCTTAGTCCTCCATCTTTCTTTTTAATAAAAAGAACGGGGCTTCCCCAAGGACTTATACTTGGTCTTATGAAACCACAAGCTAATAGATCTGCAAGCTGCTTTTTCATTTCTTGTAGTTCCACCTTTGACAACTTATAAATTGTTCCCATTTTAGGTTTTGCTCCTTCTTCGAGATCTATCCTCATTTCAACTTCTCTATGAGGAGGTAATTCTCTTGGTAGCTTCTCTGGGAAAAAATCTTCATAATTTTTTAACAGCTGTTTTAACTCAATGTTGCTTGTACTCTTAATCAAATTTGATTCACTCTTTGACTTTAACATAAAACTTTGTCTAGACTTTAACTTCACTTTAGGCTCAGACTTAGACTTGTCTGGGCTTGCCTTCACAACAACATGATATATCATGGATTTACTTTTCCTTACAAGCCTCGCGAATTGCTTACTGGTAAGTAGGAATGTCGGTCGGGATGTGGCCTCATACCTACCAGATTCTGCGTCCAGAATAACTTGCTTACCTTCTAAGTTAATGAGCATGCGATTTGACTTCCAATTTATAAGTGGATTTATCTCTGATAACCATGACTTGCCTAGGATTATGTCATACAGTATCAAATCTACCACATACGGTTTAATGTCAAAGCAAACGTCATTAATTTTTAGAGTTAGCACACTTGAACTCCTGTTCATAGAAACTAGAGTTCCATCCCACAATTCTGCTTGTAAGTTTGACTTATTAACTTGCAGATTTAACTTCTCTGCAAACTCTTTTGAGACTATAATCTCCTCACAGCTACTGTCTACTAAGACTTTAAACTTATGTGGCTTTAAACTTTTTACTTCTCCATTGAAGATTAGTAACTTATTTTTTCTCGAGACTTTTCTTTCTTTAACTGGAGAAAATGCGCATATCTTTATAGTTTTATTTTCTTTATGGTGGATAGAAATCCTATCCTTACTTCTCTTTCTGTGCTTTTGACGATTTAGGTAATCTTTATGAGTTGATTTATTGGGCTGCGCTAATATAGAAGGCATTAGCGCTTTCTTTAGTTTTTTGGCTGGTTACCTTCTTAATTTCTCTTATAATGATTTCTTGCTATGCAATCTTTTTTCTTGCATATGAAACAAAGTTTATCTTCTAAACATCGTTTCTTTTCTTCTTTTGATACGAAGGGTATCCTTCTCATATTAAGATTTCCAATTTGCATTGACGTTGGCACATTGCTTCCAGAACTACTACTTCCCGAACGATTTCCTCCCCAGGTATCGTTACGGAATATGTGATCTATTTTATCTGCAATCTTCATTGCTTTTTGAATACCAGTAGGTTCAGACCTTATTGCTTCAATTTTGGTTCTTGTTTTTAGTCCTTGACTATAATGAAATAATTGTTCTGATATACTCATGGTTGGTATCTGTAATAACCATTTTGTGAATTCTTCGTTATTGTGGTGCAATGCCCCAAAGGGGAAAAACACCGAAAGACGTTCGGCATCTTCCTCTCACGAGGTGAACCCAGTTGGGTAGAGCCCTCCCAGAGGTGTCACGGCGAAGCCGGTTTGTAAGACCAGGGACACCTGTCGCGACTTGCGCAGGGAGGTGAAGGCGAAGAATCGGTATCCGCGTGAGCGGGATGTGGTCCTCGGTAGAGGTATGTTTCCACGTAAGTGGGGGTGTGTGAGCGGATGCGCACACGAGGGCCGCGGATAGCGGGAGGTGCTACCCTAAAAAGGGGGAAAAGGAAGGGCGAAGAGGAGGAAGAGAGGACGATGTGAGTCGCGAGAGCGACGAGCAGATACGGCAATGCCGGTGGACAGGACTCCCTATACAGGGCGAAACACCAATATGATTGGAACAATTATACTCCCGGTGATGGGTTTCTTTAGATGTGCAAGGGGGTTAGATGTCCCGTGGTTTACGGGGTTTCCCTCCAAGGAGGAGTAGAGTACGCGCGCAAGCGGCAACAACTAGAGCCAATTCCCCAGGTTGGGGTCCCTTCTTGGGGAAGGTTTACTGGTGCGACGGCAGTGCGCCGTCGCACTAAGTACTAGCTTCCCAGAAATGGGTGTGAAAATAATAAATATTATTAACTAAAATACTCCACATTTCGTGGCAACATCCACTACTGTGGCCAACCGCCAATTGACCCAAAACCGTGTCCCACGTGTCCATATCCACCATAGTGGGGCGTAATTCATATACACACTACACAACCGATAATATCGGGAAAGCGTTCAAGTACCCAGAATCCCTGCCGGAGGGCGTTGCACTTCATATCCCCCCCCTAAGACGGGAAAACGACCGCGGACGCGGAGGATTCCCAGACGAAAATGGGTGATAAAAGCGCGTGCTCTGTCTCCGGTTCTCCGGTAAATCCCTCTGCACCAGAGTCATCAAGCACACAAACGACAACAACAGCCACCCTCCAAAAGGGAAAAATGAACGACGACAACAACATCAACAACCACAGCCAACCTCCGAGACTTCTCGGGCGATACACCACCGGTTTCCGGTCAGTTCCCCTGCCTCGGGGCGATCGAAATCCGGTACAACCGGGGAATATGGCTGCCGCAGCCGACCATCCCTTCGCATTACCACCTTCGGTGGTGTCCTCCGGAACCACTCCGGTGTCCAACTGGCCAACCTACAACACCCTGGTGGGGCTCAACCCGATGAATCGGAATCACGCGTCGCGCCTGCGCCTTGCCCCGTGGTTTCACCCGGTCGCTGTCCTCCATGAGGGATTGGTCACCGCGTATGCGGATGGCTCAGACACCCTTCCGGGGGATCTGCCCAGGGCAGTCACCACGTTATGGGATTGGCGTCACCGGATTGCGATTCCGCGTCACCATCTCCGAAGAAATTCGGGCGAGACCGTCGCTGCAGCACAGACCGCGTTGACGCGCATGGCGTACCAACGGCAGAGCCGGGCTCCATTCGATGTACCGGTCCCACCGGAGTTTGGCTTCGACGTTAGCTACTTCCGCACTCGCGGGGAGATTAGGTACGGCGAGAGCCTGTTCCGCCTCGAGACCCTCGCTTGGAGGAATTTTCCCGCAGCGCGGCAAGAAGCCCTTTGCTGGGAGCGACAGATTATTCGGGCGGAGTTCAGGTACCTTCCCCGGCAATACCGGTCCAACTTTCTCCAAAACTTCATCCGCTACGAGCGGCGTTGGCAATCCCGATTCGGGTATTTTATCCCGTATCAGAACGTGGAGATAGAGCGGATTGCGCCGCCTCACCGACTAGGTCGGTATGTAGCACTCCCCGAGTGGTGGCGCTTCCATGAAGCCTGCTGGGGGTGCTACATAGAACTCCCGCCGGTACTTACGTACCTCGGTTCGCTGCTCATGCAGGATCCCCGGTCGGGGTTGTGGTCCGTAGTGGTTACGGAGTGGGCGGCCCGCACTGCGGCTTATATCCTCAACGAGGCGTACGACCAGTATCGTCTCTGGTTCCTTCAACCGCGTGTGCGGGCAGCGATCCGAAACCTGGATCTTCGCACCCTCCTTGGGGGCCAGGCCAACAATGAAGAGGTCCTCCAATTACTTGGGTACATCGACAGCGTTAGCTGGAGTGAGGTCCTGCTGGAGCAAAGCGGTCATCTGGAGGGCGGTAGCAGTAACACCGGTGGTCCGGGACTCGGTAGAAACACCGCCCTTGCGGGGGATTTTATCTACTTCGACCCCTGGGAGTTCCGGGAAATTTCCTCCGAGGAGGCGCGCGAGCTTCGCGATACGCCCCGGCATGTGCCGGAAGACCAGACGGTGGAATACGTCGATTCTGACGACTACTACCGCGCATACGGCGGGGATGACCCAATGGTCGATAACGAACCGGAAGAACCCGGGGAGATGGACGTAGAGGAGACCGGCACTAGCGCGGAAGCTTTCCCAGAGGGGGTATCTCTGGCCGAGCCGGCTGCTGACCCTTCGGCGGCAAGTGCCCGACCTTCTATCCCCAGCGGGGTGACTGCGAATGAAAACGAGATCATCGCACGTTTCCTCCGGGGTGCCGGTCTTAGCGCTGCCGAGGTATTGGGGGATATCACCACCATGGCGGACGCGTTGGCCTACCGCCTTGCTGGGGGTTACGCCGCGGACGATGGGGGTGAGTGAACCCTCTAGTCCAGTTTCCTGGTTCTTCTTTCCCTGGCTATGCCAGTTAGTGTAGTGTAGTATTGTGGGGAGCTGGCTGCTCCCTTGAATAAACTTTCCCGTTTAGAACGGTGTTTCTCGGTTGAGTTCCCCGTCTTCGACGGACTTTGCCTTGTTATCCTTTCCTTTCGCTCTCCGCTCGCGCGGCAACGTTATCCAACTTGGGCATTAACCAGCGTGGCTGGGGCTGCAGTTCCCGTTTGACGGTGGTATCGCAGGACCTGCGACCGTGGGAGGTTTTCGATTGGCTCCCACGTATCCCCACTGGGGTCATACCCGTACCAGCGGACGCGGTATTGTAGAATACCATCCTGGTCCCAGGTGTGTCCGACAAGTCGGTCTACTACGAACTCTCGTTCGTAGACCTGCCGGCCGTGCCGGGTGGTGGTTGTACTTCCCTGCGGAGGCTGCCCGCTGTGCGGTATAATGTCCCTTAGCAGGGTGTTCGGCGATAACTCCGGCGTTGCCGTGCGCTGTGATCGCAAGAACGTCCAATACGAACGTTTCTGCTGTTTTGGCGAAGTGCCTTGGTAACAGGACGTAATTGACCTTGAAAATCGCTTCTTCGACGTGGTTATTCAA
Organism: Gracilariopsis chorda; assembly: GCA_003194525.1. Classification (NCBI taxonomy): domain Eukaryota; phylum Rhodophyta; class Florideophyceae; order Gracilariales; family Gracilariaceae; genus Gracilariopsis; species Gracilariopsis chorda. The sequence goes on from NBIV01000072.1 coordinate 157,957, forward strand.
ATTTTGCAATCTATGAGCCAGTCTCTGGCTTTGCACCAATTGTTAACGGCTTCGTCTCTTGCTTTTTCAGCATTGGCAGTCCCGTTGATACTACTGAAAATGCACAAACTATGCAAACGATTAGAGCAGATGCCAGGCCCTATGTATGACTGACTGACTACCCCCTAAATTACGGCGAGAAATGACTGACTGACTACACATCCCGCGAGAAAGTCAATTAGTAGTCACATTAAACGTATACTTGTGCAGGTTGCTCACGCTGCACAATTAGATCCATCGATGAAGCCCGCCGCCGTTGCCAGTCTGGGTACGCTTGTCTGTTTGTGAGAAAGGTACGCTCAGTGATTTCGGTCGTTTGGAAGGGAAGCATTCCCGGTCCTTACTGTCGAGTACTCTGGAAATGACCGAGCTTATACGCGTGTACTTGTCCAAAGAGCTCAAGGACGATATAATGCCGCAGACGGGCTTTTGCATCCTGCAGCGGATGGATTTAGACGTTTAGTACGTACCGTAGAACGAGTGATTCGAAACAAGTAAAGATGACTATAATGTGACTTCATCTGACTGACTGCCGTCAAAAAAGGCATGACTACTGACTTCGAAGGCTTCTAAAAACGTAGTCACAAATACGCCCCTGGCGGATGCACTGTCAGTTGAAGGCGGCTTTAATTATCTGATTCGCTGATGGGCTGGCGTTGATATCCTCGACTCGCCTTACATATGCTGCGTAATTGGTTTCAACCTTGATGAGATCCGTTTGTGGAGTTTTTGCCAAGAATGCTGTATTATAGTGACATCTCAAAGGCCTACGACAATAAGTCGTGGTTACATCGCAACTATTTAATCAGTATAAGTACTGAGGTCATTCTGAGAAGGACCCTTATCGTAGTTCTAGTCATCGGCAGTCGCACTGCAGCTCTGAGCTGTCGATCATCAGGTAAACATGTGGTACCAACTCGCTCGCTTGCACTCTCTTACAAATTGTGCCTGAATGGTATTGACCAGCCCGTACATCGACATGGTTCTACGCTTGACGATATTGAACGATTTGAGGTCTCAATGCGCTTTGCTCACCACAAACGCAAGCGGTAAAAGCAGATGACCGCGGGAGGCAAAACAGCAAGCACCAAACATCAGAAGTCCTACTGAGGCTCTGTGGTGCTGTCAGCTGCAGATGGAAGTCACAGAGAGTCACGATAACATCTTCGGCGGTGTGGCTTGGGGTCACCACACCGTGAGCGGCCATAGCTCAATCGGTAACCAGTTCGTGTGCTTTTTGTGTGGACCTGGGGTTCAGGGTTCGAACCCCGATATGCCACTCTTCCACCCGGTTCACTACATCACCGTAGATACAATCTTGTCCACGATTTTGTTCATGTTCGGTGTAGAAACGGCCTAGGTAGACACTCTCTATACCACAGGCTCAGATTCTAACACTGGATTGGTCAAGCACGGAGCAGATTGTGCTTTGAATGGTCAGTTGATGGTCGAAGTGTGCTCACGGGAAGCCCAGTCGAGTCAATGTGGGAGGATGTGCTCGCAATGGCATCATGGTCCGTTAAGAGAAAGGCTAGCCTTCCTTATTAACTCCCGAAAGCTCACTGAAAGAGCTATTCCGCTTAATTCTCGTTTCACGGTAGCGTCTTATCTTGTTCGCGACCTCCGTAATGAACAGTTCTTGTTTTGTTTTTCCCTTTTGCCTTTCTTTCTGCAGCAAGCGCCTTTCAGAGAGATAGTTTCCGTATCCATGGCCACGTTTCATGCGAACTGAATACCACTTTCAACGCCTCTTGTTGATCTGTCAAATGCTTGGAGTGTTTTCGACTCTGTACACAGGATCTATGAGATTGGCTTACTGCACGAAAATGGAAACAACTCTTCGATCATAAATGACGAGACTCTTTTGTACTCAAGGCTGCCCAAGATTGACGCATACGCTTAACAAACCTCATTTGTGTTTCCGAAAGGAATCGGTCCATTCAACGTTCCAATAGCCACTGCTCCAACTTTGATATTTCCATCGACGAACGCGAACGATCGAGCTCCCTCATCTATGTTGGAGGAGTCTCCGGATATTTTGTGATTGGCGGACCGTACCGTTTCCAGTTCAGCAGATGACAACATGAAATTCGCAGAATGGAACAGAATCTCGACCAGAATAACTAGAAGATGCATGGACTATGAGGCAGTCGTTGTAGTGCAAGTAAAGAAAATAATCCCGAATGGTTTGTACACCATGTGGTATGTCCGGGCTACAGATATGCTCACACCAAATAAAACTTTGTAGGCCGGGCCATTTGAGGGCTTACCAAAAGTGAAAAATACCAACGAATATGAAAACGGATTTATCAAGCGTCGTTTCAGATACTGCCCGTTCGATAAAAGCCTATGACAAAACGATGCACGATGTACGTGAGTTAGACCTACCATTTCGATCATGTAGTATATGGCGCATCTCCAGCGTTGGAATTTGGAGGCCAAGCTGTTGGTCACCCTACTTTCAATCACGTTTAGTTCTTCTTGAACGGAAAGAACTTGATCTCGCCGCAGAACCCATTTCAGAGGTCGCTCTGGTGAGTGGAACAGGCATTCGCGCAAGGGATCTGGGTTTATCTACCACAAAGGCAACAGCGTTTGTCTTCCCGTTTCACTGACCTGGGCTTAAAACGAGTCACTGCAGTTGACGGTAAAGCATATGTCGCAGTGCAACAGTGGTAACCGAATCCTAAATAAAGCATATGTCGTTGTTGGGCGTACGCTGCTAATTCCGAAAGCGTGGCAGGAGCCCTATCAAGGACTTCTCACTCTGTATGTATTCCAACTTCCTAGCCGGCCAGTTTTTAAATAAAGCTGTTTCACCAAATCCTTAACGTCCTTTTTTGACCGTAGAATCTCTCCTCTCGCCTTGGAGGGCTTTGTCGTGATACGATTATTTTAACGTTATCCCGGTACTCCAACTGGTATGCTAGTATGCTACTCTTCTTCCTGCAAACAGGACGACACGTGCAGTATGTATACGTTCTCACCAGTCTGCGAGGACAATTACACTGCCACTCGGGTTGTATAATTCCCCTCGCTGCCAGGTGATAACGTGTACACTCTACTAGCCCCATGGCGTGACTTGCGGAAACATATGAAGGAGTGTTGTTGTGAGGACACGCAATTTGTACGGCTGCACTATCGGCTGTTGTAATTTAGTGTCAGTTGCATTTGTAATCTTGTCCAACTCTCTTGATTACAAATGCAGACCTCTCCTAATTACGTACATTTTAATTAGAATTGTAGGACTATAAAGAGCGGCCGGCGGCGCTGACCCGAGCACCACCGGCCGGAGGAATCAACACCCTCCACAACCTTTCACATGGTAGCACTCGCTCAACCCTCCCCGCCGCCTCTCCCCTCGACAACCGCTGACCAACCTTCAACCGGCGCTCCGCAACGCTCTGTACCGAACCATTCCTTGGACCCACGGAAGCATCAACATACAACCTTTCTCTTCTCGCTGATAAACGGCTTTCTTTTTTCATCTTGTATCTTTGTGGTATTTGTTTTTCTTCTTTTTTTCATCTCTTTTCGTCGAACGGATAAAGGCGTGGTAGCTTGCAAGCTGAGCACCGGTACGGGAATCGATTGGGCACTTGAAGTAATCTGCTAGATTTGACATTCCTTCCGGATAACCGGCTCTGCTGGGGGAGGCTCTGTCTGCTAGTGGTGACACGGTGTGTCGTCGTTTGGCCCAAGCTACCGCATACGCCGGTGGAGTTTTGTACTATCTCCTTCAACCTATCGCTCCGCAGAACGCCGCGCAGCATTCCTGCAAGAGGCCAGAAGGGGTCAACTGGTGAAAACTTATCTTCAGTTAGTAACCTCCCTTGGAAGCTTCGTAAGGATTCAAGGCACTTTGCTTCTTTTCGCGAGAAGCTTAGCAGGCAGATCAAAGCGACTCACCGGGAGAGTGTGACCCGGTTCCAGGGGTTGAACCCTTAGGGTAGCGGAGGTAGTTTCTCCTGTCAGTGCGCCCGCTCGAAGGAAGACTAATAAAAGGTACCTCGCTAGCCAGAGGTCAAGCAGACTAACAAAAGGTACCTCGATAACCAGAGGTCAATTCACTCTTTCTCTACTCACAAGGCATCAACATGAGTGAGAACAGAGAAGAAGGCAAGCGCACTATTCCCCGCCTTAAAGGATCCTCGGACTATTACACATGGAGGATCTACATAAGGGACTTGATGAATGTTGACCAAGTTCTCTTCGTCTTAACCGAACCCAGACCATTGGAAGGCGAGAGCTCAGCCCAAGCCCGCCGCCGATGGGATGATGCGGATCGAAAAGCTCGTTCGATTATTGTTCAAAACCTTGGAACACAACCAGTAGTTGCCGTTTCTGAATTACTGGAACGCGAACAATGTTCTGCGTTGGACGTCTGGAGGAAACTGGAGGGTACGTACAAGAAGGATAACATCCAAACCAAGATGAACCTTCGACAGCGCCTGAACAATCTCGTTTTCAAGGACGATGGAAATATCCTTGAACATCTCCACGAAATGGAAACAATCTTTCTAGAACTGGCACGCCTAGGAGATGCTCTCAACGATAAGGAGAGAACTGCTTGCTTACTCAGAACTCTACCAGACTCTCTTATGGCTATCACACTACTTGCAGACGCCAACGATATGGAACATGACCAAGTTGCTTCTTTGATAAGATCAGAAATGGACAGACGCAAACACAGGGACTCGAGAAACCAAACAAGCCCCGCACCTCCACCACCAAATACACAGCACCCCTACATGGCTACGAGAAAGACATCCTTAATTTCCTCCGTGAAGAAAAGGAAGTCTAAATCCATTAGATGTTGGCATTGTGGAAAACTAGGTCACATTCGTTCCGAATGCCGGTTGAGAAAAGAAAACAACCCCAACCAAAACCATCGCAGGGGTCCCCAAGCCAACAAACACAAACACCAACCATCTAGTACTGGAAACAGGAACTGGGACTCCAACGGAGGATCAAACAAACCCTCAAGTCACTACAACCGCAACCCCCAGCCCCGAGGTTTCGTAGCTATTGCCGAAGCTAAATATTGTTCAGTGAACAATGGAACTACAACCTGGCTGGATTGTGGAGCGACTCATGTGTTTGTAAACGACAGAAACCTCTTCTGGGATTATGAGCCTGTGGAAAATGAGTCCGTCCGAACATGCGACAGACAATCGGAAATAGTTGGAGCAGGGACAATTATGCTGCCAGTAGGAGACGGAATAAGGTTACCTGCGAAGCACACACCTTCGTTTGACTCAAACCTTATTTCATTATACGTCTTATCACAGCACACAAACGTTTCCTTTTCCAACGAAGACTCCTTTCATGGATTTGTCCTAAGTGACGTCAAAAACGGGAAAGAACTTCATCGCTGCAAAGCTAAAAACGGTTTGTACCCACTACCAAAGCCGATCGCTCCATCGACAGCCCAAACCGCACAAGTCATGCCCGGAAACACAGCAATTGACTGGCATGAAAAACTCGGACACCCCGGCAAGGACAGGTTGCTTCGCACAATCCCGCAATCTTCAGGAATTCCTAACCTGCCACCGACGGAAATCGAAAACATACATTGCAGTCCATGCATTGAGGCAAAATCGAGGCGATCTCCAACCCAACGCTTGCATTCAGTGGCAAACCACCCCTTAGCTTTGACACACACAGACCTCACAGGCCCAATATCCCCACCTTCGTTACAAGGATCAAAGTACATGCAGGTACTACTTGACGACAATACAAGGGCATCATCAATATACTTCCTGACTAAGAAAGACCAATTCACGCAATCAATACGTTGGTACAAGGCTCTCGCAGAAAACGAACAACCCCAAAACCGTTTGTACCGCGTTCGCCTCGACGGAGCTGGTGAGAATAGGTCTAATGAGTTCATCCATTACGCATTAGATAACGGGATCCTCTTGGAGTACACTCCTCCGCATGCACATGAGTCTAACGGCGCAGCGGAGAAAATTATCCAAGACTTATGGAAAACGGCCAGAACTCTGCTCTTTGCATCAAAATTACCACTCGAATTATGGGAAGAAGCGATATCGCATGCAAACTGGCTGCGAAACCGCCTTCCAAACTCACGACTCGACATGAGAATCCCCTACAAAGAGTGGTTTGGACAAAATCCATCGTTCGATACATTACTGAAGTTTGGACAAGATGGCCACGCCTTTATATACAGGTCGGAAACCATTCCCAACAAGAAAATACTCCCACGCGCCATCTACGGCCACTTCGTTGGAATGGAGAGCTTCCAAACACTGTATCGGATATACATACCTTCCCAAAAGAAAGTAATCATGGTGAGGCAAAGGGACTTTAAGATGGCCAAGAAAATACTGCCTTCCATCAACGAGCTTCTCGACTTCTCGTCCTTGGGCAGGACAGAAGCAGAAGAACGTAATGACGAAGTGGATGAAGAACACTTGGACTCAGCTTTGGAACATTGTCTAGTGGCACACACTCGTTCAACAAATAACAGTGAGCTGGACAAAGTACCAAAGACATTTTCCCAAGCAAGGACAATACCAGAATGGGCAGACGCAATCGACCGAGAGTATGACGCTCTCATCGAACGCAAAACATGGAAGCTCATTGACCGAAAACCAGGAATGAATCCAATCCCATTCCTTTGGACATTTACGGCAAAACAACTCAGCGCAAAACCTTTGGATATCCTTCCTAAGGCACGTTGTGTAGCGCGAGGGGACATGCAGAAACCGTACATCGATTACGACCCTGAAAACCTTTATGCCCCAGTCGCAAGACTTGAGACAATAAGGTTGGCATTGGCAAAGGCTGCTGCGCAAGACCTTTTGCTGGAAACAATGGATATCAGCAACGCCTACCTGTACGGCGACCTCGATGAACCATTGATCATGGAACAACCCCAGAACTCGTCTGGAACTTCATACGTTCCGGGAAAAGTATGTCTACTGCTGAAATCATTATACGGGGCAAAGCAGGCTGGACAGATCTGGGGATCGTTTCTACACACGACGTTGATCACACTGCAATTCCGTCAATCGAAAACGGACTACCGTCTCTATATATATCGATCAAGCAGTGGGATACTGATCCTCGTCATCGTTGTGGACGACATATTGATGTCGTCTGACTCGAGGTCTCTTCTGGACGACTTTAAAGCCGAAATGAAGAGACGTTTTCAAGTGAAACTATTGGGAGAAGCCAAATCATTCGTCGGACTTCATCTCAGTCGGGACAGACATGGCATCAAGGTTAGTCAGGAAACGTATGTGGATAAGCTGCTACGAGAATATAACCTCGGAAACGCAAACCCTGTGCAAACACCGTTGCACCATGGCTACTCTATCATGGGTACAAGCGAACAGGAACAGAAGCTGCCTCCTCCACTCCACCGGAAATATCGGAAACTGGTAGGACAACTGATGTATCTAGCCGTGGCTTCTAGACCAGACGTCATGTTTGCAGCTTCAATGCTGGCGAGACAGGTTCATAAACCTTGTTTAAGGCACTTAGCTTTGGCAAAGCGAGTGCTTAGATATTTAAAGGGAACAAAGAACCTTTGTATGCACTTTCCCGCAACCAGTGTATCACCTTTGGAAGGTTTTTGCGATGCGGACTGGGCAGGATGCCGAGAAACAAGGAAGTCAACGACGGGAGTACTGATCAAAGTCAACGATGCTCCAATCCTATGGACTAGCAAGAAACAGACAATCGTGGCTTTGTCTTCGGGAGAAGCTGAATACGTTGCTTTATCGTATTGCGCTAAGTTAGTGACTTGGATCCGAAGACTATTTTGGGAGCTTCATCATTGCCAAATTCTGCAAGAAGAGCCTATCGGAATGTATCCCGTCTGTATCTATACAGACAGTTCTACGGCAAACTCTATTGCGAAGACTTCGAAAACGTCTGAGAGAAACAAACATATTTCTCTGAAATACCATCATGTCAAAGACCTTGTGAAGTCTGGAATGCTGAAAATACTTGAGATCAGAACTGATTCCCAGCCGGCTGACATAATGACAAAAGCTGCTAACCGAGAAAGCTTATACCAACTTTCTGTTTTGTGCGGACTACAATAACTGTTGAACATTTATTGACCAATCTTTTTTTGTTTGTTTCTTGTTTTGTTTTTGTTTCTATGCGTTTTATCCAGATTATCTGTTCTTGAAAACACTATTTTGGACTTAGATAAGTATTACATTGCTATACCTTTTCCTAACTATGCAGCTTTTTATCCTATATGGTTTTTGCTGATATTTAGGTTTTTAACGGTGGCATTAATGATGCGCAAATAGCTTTAGAGTTGTTTGCGAGGGACAGTGTGAGGACACGCAATTTGTACGGCTGCACTATCGGCTGTTGTAATTTAGTGTCAGTTGCATTTGTAATCTTGTCCAACTCTCTTGATTACAAATGCAGACCTCTCCTAATTACGTACATTTTAATTAGAATTGTAGGACTATAAAGAGCGGCCGGCGGCGCTGACCCGAGCACCACCGGCCGGAGGAATCAACACCCTCCACAACCTTTCACAGTTGTGAGCTCTGCACCCCTGATTTGGTTTGGCGGTGATCAAAGAGCTTACGTTAGGTAATCAAAAATACTTGGCTGTCGCGGTTTTTCGCGCTAGAGTGCTTCCGAAAAGTATCACCTTGTTCGTGTAACTCAGTTTGAACAAACCCCAGCAAAAATAGCACGTCTTTGCATGTTCTCAGAGTTGGTAAGATATGCAGAATTACAGAAGGTGCCCTTCTCTTTCTTGTTTGCCAATAAGAATGCATAGTAAGAACAGCTACAAAGTTTCTGAGGTCTGGATTGGATAGCCGACCGTTTTGGTCTCTTACAGCTGACCTTCCACGGACACCAACATTCTCGTATCATGTTTGCTGGCGCTTTTTCTATCAAAACTATCGTTCTCATGAACGCCTTGCAATTTTCGAAAAGGTGGTGTGGTAAAACGGAAAACGTTGTGTATTCTTTGTTGAAGAACAAGAGCTTTGGGAAAGACAGCGCTACCACGAACTGCAAAGGTTTCATGAACAAGTAGATGGTGCTTTGATGATATTCTACCTGCTCGGTGTTTCTGTGAGGGATTCGAGAACGTTGGTCGACGGCGAGGAAAACAGTGGGAATTACTACTCCAAAGATGGCGAACAGGTCTTAGTTTCAGTGACAAAGTTGTCAAAGTTACAGTGAACAATTATGCGTAAACGAAGGTCGAGTACTACTTTGCGCACCTTTCTGATTCTACATACAGCATCTGCTGAATCTGTACGTGTAGACGACAATGCTTGGGGTCGCAGCTTCAACACGCCATTACAGCAATGCGGGCGTTTCTCGACACCCCATTCGCCCGATGTTTGTTTGAAGTGTTCAAAGTGCTAATTTTGGGAAGCACTCAGGGCCTTTCTAACTTATCTTGTATGAGACAGCGTCGGAGAGAGAGAGAGAGAGCACCGCGCATATCTCACCCACGCCGAAAGCAACTCCACAACTCACAGCGCCCTCTCGCGCAGTGCGGTGCCGCCCCACCCCCTCCACTCCTTGTGCCCACCGCTGCGCTCCCAATCTTATATCAACCAACCCCTTCCATCCCACACACCCTCCCCTCCCCGTCCCCTCAACACGCACTCAGCTCCTCACTGCTCTCGCACTCATCTTCTCTCAACCCTCACACCTTCATCCTCATACCCCACCTTCACTCACTTCACCTCCTCCCCACCCAGCACTACCTCCCCGACCATGTCTGCCAGTTCTCTGCCGCCCATCAATCTGCCGCCGTTCCCATCTCTCATCAACCAGGTTCGATCGACGCTGCCGCCCGTGCAACACTCAACACGTCTCCCCTCCGTGCACTCGCTCAACTCTGATGTGCAGAGACCCAGGTCGTACCATCCCACAAACAAGAGCGACGACCCCCTAATCTCGCACATCCGTATCCTCGCCTCTCAACCGCCCGCCATTCGCGCCTGCACCGAGCTAGTCGCGCAGGCAAGCGATTTGTCCCGTCCGCACGCTTGCAAGATGTGTCTGTCCACATTCCGCAGACGCGACAATCTAATGGCGCACATTCGCGCCCAGCACAAGGGCCAACGCCCCTTTGAATGCAGTGTGTGTGGATACCGATTCATCAAGAAGGACCACGCCCTCAAGCACCTTCGCGCCGTTCATCTCAAGGCAAGGCCGCACATTTGCACACACTGCAACAGTCGGTTTGGACAGCGTTCGGATCTTAATAAGCACGTTCGTGCGGTGCATCTGCGCATCCAGCCGTTTGCTTGTGAGCATTGTGGCAGGAGGTTTTCGCACCGTGGCAACCAGATTCGTCACCAACAGGTGGTGCATGAGAAGAAGAAGCCCTTTGCATGTGCTGCATGTGATGTCAGCTTTGGTGAAAAGTCTAACCTGGTCAAGCACTACCACGCCGTGCACAGGACATCGCCACCGTCGACACCGCCCACGTCATAAGACGACACTGAAACGCAGTGCAGAAAGACATGTTGTTGTTGTACATAGCATAATATAACAACACCTACGTTTAGCCTTACACAAACCAAGCCCAATCCGCGTGAAGCAGTTAGATAAAAGAGAAGGGCGTCAAGCCCTTTGAAGCCAACAAGTCAGATCACAGCGCCGTCCCGTACATAATCTTGCCACAAGGTCATGGACATGGACATGGGTTTTTGGCACTGTCCCGGGAAAAGAATTAAAAATAATTCATGTTTACTAAGCGAACATTTAAAAACAAATCTGGTAGAAAGATTCCGAAGTGTCTCTTCCGTGGGATCGCTCAAAGAGCGACCCCAAAATCGTGGACAATGGACAAGATATATTTCTGTCCATGTCCATACGTAGAAAGCTAATACTCAACCAGTAAAGGGTAAACTTAACTCAACCGTGGTGTCCACTGCGCATGGGCGGTTTGGCCACGTTGCTTCAGAGCCGCGCTGCTCCAGAGCAGGGCGGCTCCGCAGTGCATGATTATAGAAACAAAACCGCCATACAGAGTCTGTATTACAGACTGCTACCTGAGTGCATGCGAGCGGCAGCACCGCATGGTACAGCAGCGCTCCAGTTCAAAACATTGGGCGCGAACGTGCGCCTCTGCCGCTGTGCCTGTCGCCCTCGTCTCGTTGGCCACAAGTCTTCCCCCTCGACACCGCACAAGCGCGCCGCCATGTTGCCGCCGCCGCAGTATTTGCTGCTGCGTCCCACACGGGAAGCGCTCCGGTGAACGCCTCTGAAAGGGTTGAGAACGGACGCCGCCTCTTCTCCTAAGCCCCTCCCGCTCGCAAACAGCCGCTCCGAAAGGCGTGTCTTCCGACGCCCTTCCACGCCCCCCGAAAAAAAGGTACGCCGCGACGCCCGATGCGCGGCGCCGCGCCCATGGTGTGTTTCGGGGCGCCGAGGGGGAGAGCGCTTGCGCAACGTCAGGACCAGCGGGTTTCGTCAGCGTGACGCAGTGCGGTGCACGTGTGCCAAGTGGCATGAAGCGCGGTCTCATCAACAATTCACATGCGTGTGGCGCCCGCTTGACGGCAATTGCATAAAGGTTCCAGCCTGAGTGCGCGTTTACTCGTGATCGATCTCTTCAAGCGCGTGGCCTGCGTTGTCGCCACGACCCGCTGAGGATGGCGCCCGGCGTTATTGATTGACCCTTTTTCCAACCTCAACGCACTTCCCCCTCAACAACCGGTTTGTCCAGGTGGCACAGGGTGCGTGGAAACGACCGCTATTGACACCCAGAGGGGGGAACCCGATCTCCTGTTCTCGGTCGTTTTGTATCTACGTTTGCTCTTTCGTTCCGTGTGCTGACCAGTGTTTTTCTTGTGATGGCGTGTTATTGCGTGTGTGTGTAGGCGTTTGCGTATTGTGACATGTGGTACCTGTGAGGAGTTGCACGGGAGAGGTGCATTGTTATTATTACAAATGCACGAAAGCTCCGAATTGGAACTACATATACGCTCTCCCAAAATTAGTGCATGCCGTAATTAGAAGAAAGACTGTGTTAACGAGGCGGCCGGCGGAGCTCACTGCGTTTTCTCCCGGCCAGACACCTTCACACAGTACCAAGGGTATCCCTATATCCCTAGCTAGGGATACCATTATTGTGCATCACACTGCGTGGTTCCCGGTTGTGTCGTTTGTGAAGTGTTTTATCCTTTTTGATTTTTCACGAAGAGGTAGACATAGTCACGCCTTGCGCTGTAATCCGAGCATATTACGGAAAATTTCGCACGAGCACATCGCGATAGCGCACGCAGGCGCCACCTCAGACACTCGAGGTCCCGCTGGGGTGTATTCTGACATCTCGTGAGAGTTGAGCGGGAGCGCAACGCGTTGTTTAGGAGTATGCAAGGAAGAAGTGCAAGCTTCGTTGCGTTCTTCGGTAGCGATCGGATCGGGGACTTCCGGAAGACCAGACTTCTCCCTCTGGCTTCTTCCCCCGGACTTGGCCACGAGGCCTATAGTCCTTTTAGTTTATTGCGCGATTTTTGGCGCGCATCTCGGGAGATACGCGCACTTCCGAGGTGCGTGCGGGGTTAAAGTGCACGATAGAACGAAAACACTAAAGTCAACGGAGTGCTTACAGTCTACCGTTGCCACACCTGCACCACGAAACAGTCCTTGCAAGCCCTCCGTCTCCACAATCTGTCTCGTAATCACAATCGAACTCATATTGGAAGCACGCCCGTGTTCGCGCGCTGCAGCAGGCGCCATCAGTGCCTGTCGTCTCGTTTTCACCACGTCTGCAGGCAACGCATTGTAACGCTGCGAGTCCACCCGCCCCAATTGTAGCGCCGAGATACAGTGTTCAAGCTCACTGCGCGATGCGAACAGGCTGTGTGGCAGAATGGAGCGCTTCAGGTCTTTCAGACTTTCGTACGCTCTCCTGTAAATGGCTGAGAACGGTGCGTCGCTCAGTAGTGTTGGTGCTAGTCCACGCCACCATACGCTGATACCGCTGCTGCGTGCTATCTGTCGCAGAACCGACGGTTACTGTCGCGTTTGAACCTCCTGCCCGGGCTTGCAAACTGGTTCTCGTCAGTTCGGGCGGGCTTGCCGTGGTGGCTGTGGCTGTTCGTGCTGTAGCGCCTGCGAGAAGCGCGGAAGACGTTTCTGACATATCCGGGTACCACAATTGAATCTGTTGTCTAAACGCGCCGTACAGCGTGAACTACATGCCCGTGATAGGGATAGCTAACAACAAAGTGACGTTTATTCCGCCCCACAGACCGCGAATTCCATCTTGACGAACGACCTTTGGGGCGTCGTCGAAAGATACTTCCACGTGAAGCGGATATCCACACGGACTTGAACCGACGATAGAACAGACATGCACCTGAAGTCGCACGTTGACCACGTCTAAAGACGTCACTACTGTGGTGCCCATTGTTGATGAAATCGGCTTGCGGAAAACCGGCATGGCTCTACTGCCAGCTGTGTCAGAGTTGTGGTCGGGCGCCTCAACCGTTCCGTCGCTGGAGGGGCTAGACTACATTCTTGCACTTGAAGCAAGTGGTTAGCGATTGCAGAGGGCACACCGCCGCTGTGGTTCAAGTCAGCAGAGAATGAAGGCTAAATTGCTAGCGTTCAAGGCGGCGGTAGGCCCGGTCATGCAATCAACGCCGATTAGGCGGTGCGACCTTTTCAATTGTTACAAAGATGCGCCTAACCTTTCGCTTCGGCGTTCAGATGTGTCACGCACCCTGCGATTCAACAGAAGCACCCGGTAACGAACTGATAATGTTCCTTTTCACCTGGGTATCTATATAGAAAGGGAAGGCAATTTGCTTCCTCAGAGTTACGAAGATCATATCGCTAATCCTCATGCCTCGCCCACATTCAAGAAAGACTATGTTCCTTCTTCGTATATGAAAAGGGATGCTTGCTAAGGCCAGACTACTAAACCTCATCCCTTTATCCCTTTATTGTATGCCACTCTTTCGTACCATTCCCCGATAAATCTTGTTCGGAGTCTGACAAAGAGATTTTTCAAATTGTTAAGATGCATGGTGCGGCATCCGAATCTATTGCGCAATCACCGCAAGCATGCATTTGTCGTGGTCTACGTGTTAGCCAGCACATGCTACCATGTCAAATAGCTTTTAATAGTCTCTCTCTCCCTCTCTTTATAGGTGCCTATGTATAATTCCTACATAGCGCAATTCGTTTCCGTTCAAAGAAACGTTCTCTCACCAGGTAGACAAACACTTTCACAGGCCATCGTTTAATAATCTCCGCAATTGATAAATCACCATGTTCACGCAAAGAAGGGAAGCACACCCGCCTAGATACGTTCCTCAATGGGCATCAGAGCAAGAAATGCTCTACGACGTTCAGCACTCAAGGCCTACACGTGCAAACTAGTCTTCGTTTCTATAGGTGCGACCCTAATGTGTGTGGACAAGGAGTGTGTCCTACAGCCAGCTGAAATAAAGTAACCTCTGCCACCCTCCGAGAATCTCGTTTTTCTAGTTCTTGTGGCATACATTGAAGCAATGGCCGAGTAGGTTCTTGATTTTAACTCTTCTTCCGACACCACCATAATCAATGGGTACAGCAAGCTCAGCCTCAATCGGAATATCAAGAGCCTTCTTGGCCAGAAAGTCTACGAACTCATTTCTCCTCAGTCCACAATGAATAGGGACCCAAACTATGTCCATCGGGAAAAACCGAAACAAGTTCGTTATTTAGTCGTTTAAAGCTCAAAAAGAGTCCTTTCCTTATCTCAGTCCAAGTGCGTGAATGCGCACGAGAAGATCATTATTGTATATTGTTCTTGTTATTCTCTTAATATGTTCGGCGCACGTTTCTGACAGAACGCTATGAGATTTGCGTGGACAACCAATCTTTGAGAGCGGGCGCATACTTTTTCGAGTAAAATGCAATACTCTTGACGTCCTCTATTCTCGAGCTCCTGTTTTCAAGGTGTAAGTCAAATGACGCCCCTCTAAAGATATCCCGTGTGTCCGGGAATAATTTCTGAGAACCCTCTTTCTTTGCTTTCATTTCTGATGCGGATACATTTCCAGTCCACCGTTCTTGCAACTGAATATCTTTGGCCATGTTCACCGTTCAGCCGCGTGTCTTCGTTTTCACGAAAAGAATTCAGTACGCCCGGTATTTAGTTCGAAACGTTTTCCTGCTCAGCAGCTTGCTGGGATCCGTGCTTGTATTTGTTTCTCTTTTTTCTGCTCATTAGGGCGTATGCGCAAATAAACCCTTCAAGCGCAGCAGTTTTTATTCTATGCATCCCATGGCAGATACAGTTGTTTTGTATGCGTCCGACATCTGACTGATGTTCATTGTCGTTGGTGCAGTGGGAGGACGCTCGGTATAACAACAACAAATACGGCACAAGTCTGGCAGGAGCTTCTCGTTGCTCCGAAAGATTTGGGGCGGTTTAAGTAGGGATACTACGCGACCACTCGGTTACCAGAGAGACTATCGTTGTAAGTTTGTGCACGTACATGTTGGCTAGCTTGGTATCAAGTTGTACGTGTTCCTCACCCCGCCGTGACCTTCTCGTACGTCACCCAATCTACATACCCCGCCGTCGCGTTAGTATCTTTCTTTGAAAATCGATACTGACAAGGTGCAAAAAGGCAAAATAATGTTGCGTTATCGGCTTCCTGCCATTCGTTGGCGATGTGTGTCACAGCTTTCGCAGTTTCAATGTTCCAGTAGCCTTGCGCAAACATTTTGTTCAGATTAACTGTGAAGTGCAATGCTCTCAGAGAGGGATTCTGGGTACTTGGTTGATTTCCCGAATGCTTCGGTAATGTAGTCATTGCATGAACTACGAACACTAACGGTAGATTTGACACGTGGGATACGGAAAAGTCAATTGACGGTTGGCCACAGTAGTGGGCATGAACCACCAAAGTGGAGTAATTTAGTTCATTTTATTTATTATTTTTGTACCCATTTTTAGGATGGTTAGTACTTACGGCGCCGGAAGGTTGCCTTCGCACCACTAAACCTTCCTGAATAAGGGAACCAAACCTGGGGAATTGGGTCTACACCTCACCGCCTTTGCGTGTTCTCTACTCCTCTTTGGAGGGAAGCACCGTCACATACGGGAAGTCTAACTCCCTTGCCTACCTAAAGGACCCGAGTATTCGGATTTTTATTTCAGCATTCTTGGTTTTCGCCTTATATAAGGTTTATTTACCGCCACTGCCGTTAGTCTTCGTCACGACACTCGTGACTCAGCTCCCTCTCTCGTTTCCTTTCACAGTGTGGCTTTCCCGTTACCTACGGAACGTGCTCGCGCGTTTTACTTACGTGGAAACCTCACCTCTCTAGAGGACGACCAACCCCATACATCGCTTTTGCGGATACGCGATTCTTGCCTCAGCCTCCCTGCGCAGGTCGCAACAGGTGGTCTCGGCCTTACAGCCAGACATAATCGTGCCACTCCTGGGAGGGCTCCACCCCACTGGGCTCACATCTAACGAGAAAATATCCCGAACGTCTTTCGGTGCGCTCCCGCTTCCGGGCATTGCACTACAAGCTGCCTGTCTCCGATTTCGCTTTGTTAATGCGTCCGCACGATTGAAGGTTCCAGGGATCCAAGTGATCTGGTCAACATCTCCTGATTCGAACGCATCTCTTATCATTATTACCTTTTTTTTCAGTCCGTATTCCTTGTTCTCTTGCAACGTCGTGATCATGTCGAATTGTGATTTTGAGTCTACAAATATGCGATGCGGTATCGTTGTGCTCAGAAATATGCTCTGTAGTGAAAGTTACATGTCGAAGCCGCGATCTTCCGCCTCTGAACAGGCTAACATCTCCGCACCGAACGAAGAGTATGTTATTGTTTGGTTTTTAATGCTATTCTAGTATAGCGGGTGGATTATGGGTTCATCGTCGAACATAGTTCTTATTTTGAGCATGCTTATGATACCTGTTTGGCCGCAAAGATTCTCATCTCTGCTGTATGAGGCATATCAGAGACTAATCAGTGATGCATGTTGTATTCTGACGGGTCTGATGTATCGGATCTCCGGCTCCAACGACTGTATCTTTAACAGCATCGCATTTGCGTCTCTGAGGTGCTTCAATCTAAGATTCCCTAACTTTTGTTGCATGAAGGAGGTGACTAACGAGGCTTGAAGTAAGACAACTGATCCCATGTACATCAGTGTTCCTGCCATGGGTTGATATTGCTGAATTGCCTCTTCTGTTGGTTTCTCGATCCTTACGCGTTTGCGTGCTCTAGAGAGAGGGTTTGGGTGTATTCTTGTCATGGTTGGGTATATGGAGAGTGTAAGATTCGCGTCATCGTCTTGTAGAATATCGGACCCTGCAAATGATATTTTTTCTCTTATACGAATATTTCCTACCTTGAATTCTTTCCGCAAATCCACCATACACTTCTCGATTCGTGTGATGGATCTAGCTACCAGTAGATCATCTACGATCTTGGCAATAATTAGTATAATTCTTCCTATGGTGTCTTTTTTCAAGAATAACTGGTTCAAGCCGAAGACGCGCTCTAATCCTGCTTGACCAAGCATCCATGTCTCAATGTGCTTCGCCCACTGTCGGCCGGCTTCTACTATTCTGTACGGGTGTTTGGTGAGTTTTCACAATATACCTTTCCTCTTGCAGAATTCTGGTGGCGGTCTCACAAATGTTTCTCGTGTAATGGGTCCGCTTTCCAGATACGCACCTTTGAGATCTGCCACACCGAATACGAAGCCAAGACATAGTGCAATACTCAGAAGCATTCGAACCACCAACGTGTCAGCGTTCGAGCAATTTCCCTGGATCTCGTCTTTCATCTCGTCCCTATTACCATTTGTAACCAGCCTGGCTTTCAATTTGAGTTGGTGTTCTTCGTCTTGTTTGACCTTTTACAATGTGTGAGAGGATATAATGTTTGCGGTTTTCGGTACGTCTCGTTCCTCGACTTCCGTGTATCCGTGTACCCAGTTGTCATCATGCTCCTTCTTGATAGCTTTCTTCAGAATCCATAGCGGTGCAAATTGCATCTCCCGTTTGGTGACTTGTCTCGATCCAATGCCCCCTTGTATGTGTTTGAGAACGTTCTGCTCGTCGGATTCTAAAGAGCATTGCATGTCTATATTCGGGTTGCTTTGTAGTGGTAATGCATAGCTCCCTATTTCCTTCTGTGCTCGCTCTGCTCCTAGAACTCTTGCCCTTTCTTGGGAAATCATTATGGCACCACCAACTGAATCTTTGCTAGAATCGAGAGGGTCGCGTGAAGAGAGTGTAAGATCCATATATTCTTCCATGAGGACCTCGGATAACTCTTGCGCTAGTTCGAAATTAGGTCGTAGTCTGAAATCTTCGTAGGCAATCTTAGATATCGGTGCTTTGTCACTCGTCCGTACTTTCACCAGGTGTTGATGGGTTTGTACGACCTTACCTTGTTTCCAGACGTCGGGCTGGTTCTGTGCGGTTGTGCGGAAGAAGAAAAAGATGTCGTCACCTGGTTTTATAGCCGATTGCGGGATTTTGAAATGGTCGTTTGATTTCAATAACCGATGAATCGCTCTGGTTGCTGATTGCTCTCTGTAAGCAGTCAACAGCTCTTCTTTCACGACCTTTCCTGGTGCCCCTAAGATGGCGGGGGCGTACCCTTTCGCCAGCTCAAAGGTGCTCATGACCTCTGACCCGCTGAAGCAATTAAAAAGGAATATGGCTTTAGACAACAGAAGGCGGTCACTTCCACTGCTGCTTTCGAATTGGAGTTTCTCTAATATCCGCTTCACGACGCCGTTCTTCCTTTCGACGATCCCTGTTTTATTATGTCTCCTAACGTTTCAAGCCTTGTAAGATATTACCTGGTTGTGCAGAAATGTTCTACAGCTTTAGAGTTCATTTGGCCATCAGCCGACAAGGCATCTGGTCTGCCATGTCGGTGCAACCATTTACTCTCGTGGACGGATATTATAGTCTCCGCTTCTATGCCATGCGTGATCATGGCTTCTGAGTAGCCTGTACCTTCTTCTAACATGTGGAGTACAATATATTTAGTATTCTGGATGGAACAGAACATGAAGTCAATTTATATCTCCACGTTGAATGCTTCGTTGACGTGTGTGATGGATATTTTCCTTGATGGAACTGGCATTCCTGATCTTGCACATACTGAGCAGTTCTCCGATATGCGCTCGAATTTATTCTGTAGTTCTGCGGAATCATATCCTGCCCTTGGACATAATTCCACAATCTCGTCCGGGTGCCCGTGAATTTATCGATGTAAACGTTTAGCTAACGTCTTCAGCCTACCTTTCCCTACTATTGTGTTCAAGAGGGCCTTCACCGACGGCACAATCGCGATTCTGGACAGCTGATTAAGCGTTTCTTCTTCGGTGATATAAATTTCAAACTCACATGGTTCGGTGTCTGTGGGTCTCTTGACACTCAGGACGGGTGTTTGTTGGTGATAGTTGGTTACGCTACATTTCTTCACATCCAGTCCAATTGTCAAAGGCAAGTCGTCGTCTACAACGTAGAACGTGAGATCTACGGTCTTATCGTTCATGTCTTGAATCGATAGCGTCCATGAGTATATGACAGATTCGGAGTCCATGCCCTCGTGTTCCCAACCTCGATTATAGACCTTCCGAGGCTGTACTGGCTCAATTGGAATCTGTAGCAATTCACATAGCAACAATGCGGCTTCTATACCTCCAGATGACACTGGATTGCTTTCATCCATTATGAGGTTCGAATCTTTAGTCGAGCCCAGATCCCTTACTGAAAAAAAAGGTTTAGCATCTCCTTTCCTGTCCTTCTGTTCGTTCGAGCATCTTGGTTTCTTAGACTGTTGAAATCTCGTTTTCTTTGAGTTTTCTTCATTGCTATTTCCTTCGTTAGGGTATGTTCCGGGCGTCTCTCTTCCCATTTCTAGCTGATTCTTATTGCGTTCTTCTGTAGCGTTGCTTTTGAACCGAAGGGGTTTCTTGGGATTGCGGATTGTGTTCATCATAGCCTTAGCACATTCCACACGTTGATCGGACACTTTTTCTTCGTCAAGATCCTTTCCTTCGAGTTCATCTTCGCCAAGCACGTTGACAACGTCTTCAATTCCTATCCATACAAAGTTTCCATCTTCCTCATGGTTACGATGGAAGTGCTGGATCGCGCTTTCTAGTACTTCTAGACAACATTCGACGTCGTGGTGGGAAGATTGTTCTGGGTAATTCGCGTGTAGTTCTTTGAGGGATCCTACGATCTTTTTGAGACGATGTAGTTTTACGGAAAATACAACTTAGATCTCCCATTTTTTGGTCTTGCAGACGTTCAAGACACTGTTAATCATGTTTGAGAAAGTCTGAGAGGCCAATCCGGCATTTGAGAGACATGCTTTGGCTAGGTTTTGGCTCTCGCTTGAGTCTTGATCGGATTTTGTGAGGTCGAGATAGGAAATGGCAGGTCCCGTAAAACAGTCCAAATAGTCTGCTATGGACTCTGAACTTTGGCGTTCGCAGGATTGCTCCTTCTTGTGTAGCCTTGTTATTCTGCGCAGACGATCCGTTGTAGATTCTTTTGCAACATGGTTTACAATCTCCTTGATTATCAAAAGTTGGCAGACATTGTCTTCCTTCTTAATGCTTAGTCTGAGCTTACCCTTGCGTACTGCTTTCATCAAAATTTCCTTCTTTCCAAATTCTAAAGGCCGGTAAGGAGTCATCGAAAGCGTTCCAGCCTCAGACTTAGCCCGATTGTTGCCGTAGCTCGCACGAGCTTTTAGGTTCTCTGCCCATTCGAATACGGCTTTGTGCCATATCGATTTGTGTGTCCCATGTCTAAGCTTGGGTTGCTTCATTATGTTAGTACCGAAGTCGTCCTCTGGGCCCATAACTGTTTTGTATGCGTCCGACATCTTACTGATGTTCATTATCACTGGTGCAGTGGGAGGACGCTCGGTATAACAAGAACAAGTACGGCACAAGTCTGCCGGGAGCTTCTGGTTGCTCCGAGAGCTTTGGGGCGGTTTAGGTAGGGATACTATTCGACCAGTCGGTTATAAGAGAGACTATCGTTGTACGTGTGTGTACGTTCATGTTGGCTAGCTTGGAATCACGTTGTATATGTTTTTCACCTCGCCGTGAGCTTTTCGTACGGCACCCAGTCCACAACAGTATGTGCACGTACAGCAAACATACCGTAGCCACATATTTTGGTAGTACCTACTTTCGAACTGCATCTTTTAGTGTAATGACGGGAAGCAGAAGTGCACCGAAAGACGTGCAGGATCTTTCCTGGTTAGAAGTGAGCCCAGTTGGGTAGAGCCCTTCCAGGAGTGGCACGATTATGTCGGGTTGTAAGGCCAGGCCCACCCGTCGCAACTTGCCCAGGGAGGTCGAGGCAAGAATCAGGTATCCGCAGGAGTGGTGTATAAGTGTGGTCTTCCTCTAGAGAGGTGAGGTTTCCGCGTTAGTGGCACGCGCAAACACGAGCCGTGGGTAGCGGGAAAGCCACCCTGTGAAGGGAAACGAAAGGGGAAGCTGAGGTATGAGTGTCTTGAAGAAGACTAACGGCAGTGCCAGTAAATAAACATTATACAAGGCGAACACCAAGACAGTTGGAATATCAATCCAAATACTCGGGTCCTTTAGATAGGCAAGGGGGTTAGACTTTCCGAATGCTATGGTGCTTCCCTCCAAGGAGGAGTAGAGAAGACACAAAGAGGGTCAGGTCTAGAGCCAATTCCCCAGGTTGGGGTCCCTTGTTGGGAAAGGTTTTCTGGTGCCACGGCAACTCGCTGGCACAATAAGTACTAGCCATCTCCGAAATGGGTGTGAAAATAATAAATAAAATTAACTACATTACTCCACTTTCGTGGTTCATGCCCACTACTGTGGCCAATCGCCAATTGATTCTTTCTGTCCCCTGTGTCAAATGTACTATTAGTGGTGGTAGTTCACATTACCGAAACATTCGGGAAATCAACGAAGTACCTGGAATTGCTCCCTGAGGGCATTGCACTTCTGGTTTTGTTTATTTGCATAGATCTACTCCGGTTTATCTTTGGATTAGTGCCCTCATTATGTTTCTACGAGTTGACTGGACATCTCAGATGTGAAGGTCAATGCCCTCAAGGAGGGATACTCTTCGCACTTGGTTGATTTCCCTAATATTTCGGTAATGTAGTCATTGCATGAACTACCACCACTAATAGTACATTGGACACAGGGGACAGACAAGAGTCAATTGGCGGTTGGCCACAGTAGTGGGCATGAACTACGAAAGTGGAGTAGTGTAGTTAATTTTATTTATTATTTTCACACCCATTTCGGAGATGGCTAGTACTTATTGCGCCAGCGAGTTGCCGTGGCACCAGAAAACCTTTCCCAACAAGGGACCCCACCCTGGGGAATTGGCTCTAGACCTGACCCTCTTTGTGTCTTCTCTACTCCTCCTTGGAGGGAAGCACCATAGCATTTGGAAAGTCTAACCCCCTTGCCTATCTAAAGGACCCGAGTATTCGGATTGATATTCCAACTGTCTTGGTGTTCGCCTTGCATAAGGTTTATTTACTGGCACTGCCGTTAGTCTTCTTCACGACACTCATACCTCAGCTTCCCCTTTCGTTTCCCTTTACAGGGTGGCTTTTCCGCTACCGACGGCTCGTGTTCGCGCGTGCCACTAACGTGGAAACCTCACCTCTCTAGAGGACCACCACCCTCATACACCGCTCCTACGGATACCCCATTCTTGCCTCGACCTCCCTGCGCAAGTGGCGAAGGGTGGCCTCGGCCTTACAACCCCACATAATCGTGCCACTCCCGGGAGGGCGCTACCCAACTGGGCTCATCTCTAACGAGGAAAGATCCGGCACGTCTTTCGGTGCACCCCTGCTTCCGGGCCTTGCACTACAAAAACTAAATCTGCGGCATCGTATACAAACTTTATCAGTTCATCAACACACTATGTCAACCATTTACCAATCACACGCTGCTCAAACGCTACACATGCCGTCAATTTCTAAGCTTCAGCAGCCTTTCTTCGTCAGGAAAGAATCAACTCCTGTCCAACTAACCCGGCAAACTACATATTGACGATAGTTTGAGGTCCATGAGTCCAATTTATGACATATTTTACCAGTAGCAGACTTTCAAAACCCTTATACACATGATAAAATTTAAGGCTATAAAATTTTAGCAACTGTAGTATTCTATAGTGTCTCTTATGAGAGAAAAGTGGGACACAAGCCAGGGAAGAACATTTTTTATGTGCGGAAGAGATGTTCTAGTCATCCATAACCGTAGATGAACATAGCGGAAAAAATGGGATTTCATGGCAACTACTTTCAAAAAATAGTTGCAACATCACTTGAGCGTCTCATAAAACCATTTATAGGCATTCGTTTTGACGACGCACATGGAGAGATAGCTGAATGGAGGCCGCAGAGCCATCCCTTGTTTGCAGCCTGCACCACACGTTCCAACGTTATCTATTAAAAAAGAACCTCGCTATACTCGCGCCTCATTGGCCAGGTAAAACAGCGCAGCAGGTGACTGCATAGGATCCGATAGATACATTATAGCCGTTCAAACAATAATGTAGCATGGAGCCACATTATCGGGAACGAAGATCAATAAAATGGTCATATCTCGACAACGCAGGACCCAAATGCAACGGCGCCAAGTCCACAAACCCGGCTCCCAATTGCTTTCTATCACGAGAGCGCAACTTTGCTGTAGCAAGTCGCAAAGTCATCTACGCGGCTTCTGTTTAACCCCTTTCAACAACCCAAATACGTACATTTCATAATGTGAACAAGATCTTTACAGCATCTGGCGTCTATTTTTCAAATATCTACTTCGTTGCTCCGTCACCACTTCCACTTGCAATCCTCTCATTATCCACCGTCAGCTGTGTCTGCATAAGTGCTGCCAACTTTTGCGCTCGCGAGTGCCCTTCATCACGACGAAGCCGGCGGTTTTCATTTAAGCGCTTGCGCAGAATTGCGCACTGTCGTGTAAGCTGGAAAAGACGGGTAATATCCGCCTTTGGTTCCTTGTGGTCCGCTGTCTCTTTCGTGGCAGCTTTAGAGGCAGTAGTATCTCTCTTATGGGTCTATCGTTCATTCAAAGCCTCCATCACCGTGTCATTTGTGATGGCACCAAGAGTATTACTTCTGACGTATCTTCTTCCCTCCACAACCACGTCTCGTAATCGGGTACTGCCGCTCTGGATAATCCTCCCAACAAAAACTGTTACTGTGACATTACTAACATTACCTCCATTTCTATCGGACATGTACTTTCTTAACGGCTCAAGGTTTGGAGAGAGAAGTTTGGGGTCCCAAATGCCAGTCTTCTGAACGGATATTATGATCGGTGCAGTATATTAACTTTCGTAGGCGTTTTCTTTACACTGCCTGACATCAAATGCGTCGAGTTTGCCTTTCTGTTGGGCTTCACAATACATTTTCTGCTGCAAAAAGGATTTATACGAGAAGATGACCGTAACGTCGAGCAGCTGCGTTACATGCGAGGTATGAGATGGAAGGGCAAAAGAAACTACAGAATTGCCCTGAAACAGGTTCAGGGTCTTTTACTGCACATGCGCCCTGTACAGCAATGCGTGCACGCATATCTTATGGCGAGGTGGATCATAAATGATTCATTACCGACATGGCATCGGTTCAGCTCACGTATAAGTGGAACCTCGGAAATACTGGGTCCAATTTGATATGATTTTTAATTGGTATTTTTAGAACCTTCGGGGATAATTTGTGTGGTATCTGGAACAGATGGACGCGTGGCAAGCGTAGGGATATTGTTCATGGTTGGTATGATTCACACGTGTCGTACTGTGCCGTGGCTGGCAGTGCCGCCAAGTGACAGAGTTGTGTGGACCACAAGTGTTACAAACTACAGTAGTAGTATTCTTAGTTTATTGTGGCCCAATAGTACCTAAGAGGGGACGCCCTAACCGTTTCACCCTGAAGACAAGACAAGTTGTGACTTGGCTCTGAGTTTATCGCCTGCGCGAAATTACCAACTTCTGCTGGAGTATCACCGTGTTCGGTCTCGTTACACTCACTCGTACAGTATTACCAAGGACCGCAGATCTGTCTGACCCCGTGGATTCACCCATTGTTCACTGTTTTTAGCGTTTTGGCTACTTCCCATTGTAAAAACAGATAGCCGTTCGAGTCAGTATTGATTTTTGCCGTGCTGGCTGAACAAGCAATAAACGACACCGCTGGGTCTTTTTTGGCTTTCTGCACGACCCGCCCGGTTGTACTTTGCCTTTAAATATCTCCCCTTTTTCCGTTTTCCTTTTCTGGACTCTCCGTGGACCAGAACAACGCACACACGGACCTATGTACTACCTAGACCAGTTCGTAATTCGATTCTCGGTATCAACTCTGTCAGTATCGAGGGCACGCTCTCTGGGGATGGATGTTGAGCACTTATTAATTTTCCAATTGTTTGGCTCATCTTCATTACTGTGTCACGGCTTGGCCAGATGCCCGGTAGCAACAGACTCTGCCCGTGTTATACGGAATTTCCACTGTAGTGGATAGGATTATGCTATATATTTATTTATTTACCTAATTTTTAAAGTATGATACAGCTTGTACTTAGTGCGCCGGCGAGTGGCCGTCACACCAGTACACCTTCCCCAACAAGCGTCTCCAACCTGGGTAATTGGCTTCAGACCCCACCGCTGTTGTATCTGCTCTACTCTTATTTGGAGAGACGCACGGTAGCATAAAAATTCAAACCTCTTGCCTATCTAAAAAATCCGGGTATTCGGTTTGTTTTTCGAACGGTCATGGTGGTCGGCTTGTATAAGATTCCTGTACCGGAAGTGCTCTTAGTCTTCATGACGACACTCATGACGCAGCTCCTTTTTATTGTTCCTTTACAAGGTGGCTTCACCGCTACCCACGGCTCGGTGTCTCGCGTGCCACTAACTAGGAAGCCTTACTTTTCTGGAGGACACCCACACACAGCTTCTACAAATACGTCATTCCTTTCTCGACCTCCCTGCGCATGTTGCAACACATGGTCTCGTCCTAACAGACCGATATAGTCCTGCCGATCCTAGGCGGGCTCTACCCATCTGGGCTCACTCCTAGCGAGGAAAGACCCCGATCGTCTTTCAGTGCACTCCCGCTTCGGAGCATGGCAATAACGTTTGTATCGGTAAGCCACCTTGTTTCTACACCCAAACACCGTTTTTGTACAAAGGAACTTGTCGCTGCGCCTATTTCACAAGAGAGCAAAGCTGCAAACACTTTGTGAGGATTTTTCGCCTAGTGAAAATGCTCCACACGCTCAATAACTGTCAAGAAGAATAAGCATACGATTTTTCTTGCGCAGATGTTTTGTCTCATGTACAAAACATTATGCCCATTCAAACACTATTTCCGTGTCAGCCCGAGGAGTGTTTAGTTGTAAAAGGTAAGATTTCGGCAACACTGCATGCAAGAATTGCAGCTGGCTATGAACCTTGCCGTAATGTGGTAATGGTCATGGAAATACAACAACAGGTTTATACGTCTTGCGGCTTTTTGACACCACCGACATGGTTGTCACGCCATCCAAGTGCTCTTTTGCGGTCAACGATTTTTGCACAAGTTGTGATCCTTTCCTTCCGATTTCTTTCCGAAGAATGCAGCCTTACATGTTTGCAAAAGAAGCGCCGGACACGTGGGTGTTAAATATGTGTTCCGGGTGGTTGATTTTATGGCTCTTTGAAGCTGCCTTCACACGAGCTATATGGTCGATCAGTTTTTCTGGTGCGATAGCCTCGACTTCTCTGTCCTCTACTATTTGCACATAATGTGTTTGTAGTTTGTTTCTCTTTAGAAAGTGATGGACCTATCCGGAAGACGGGGGATTATCAATAAAACAAATTTGCTCTAAGCGGTATGGAGCAAGAAGTGATACATACTGTTTCAAAAGATCTTGCATCCCCTCTCTGCTAAGGGGTATGTTATTTTCTGCAAACCCAAGAAGAGTGTGGGAGATAATTGTTTTCTCTTGTAAACAGAGTTTGGTAAGATGTTCACATTTCAGAATAGTTAGTAGAATTTCGGATGGCTTTCGAGGTTGTGGTGCCGGTACTTTGCTATTTCAAGCTTCAAAGACGCGTCTGAGAAAACTGACAGACACGTTGTGTCTTCTGGAGACGGGTTCTCATGAAACGTGAGATCTATAAGCTACTTGAAAGCTCACAGTGTAGATGAAAAACCGTTGCCACTAGCTTGCGGTCTGGACCAATCTCTTGAAGCTTTTAGGTTCGACAACCCGCAGTACCTGCACACTCCGCATTACCGCCATGAACTACCTAGTCGGCTGTCACTAACCCACTAGCACCATTGACTGTAAGACAAGATACTATACACAAGTCCTTATGAGGGCCTCCGTTCTATAAATTTGAAAAGGAAGCTAACAATTGGCCGAGCTATATTGCACAAAACATAACAGTTCTCAAATGCATTTCAACACACTAAAAGTTAGCGGAAGTATTCACCAAACCCCTTTTACGCAAGCAATTCACCGATTTTCGCGAAAAAGTCCAAGTCGAACTTCAATTCGCATGAAAAGCGATGCAGCAAAAACGGGACTTGTCAAAAACCACCACGATCCCTGCTGCGTCACTTTTCCGAAATATCAAACATTTGAGTAGAAAAACAAAGCCCTGAAGAAAGATCTCGACGAGAAAGACGAAGGCTGAGCTTTCTTTTTACATTCAGCTCCCTTACTTTTGGTAATTTAATCTTGTTGAATCTTCACTGCCGCTTCTGCTTGAATTTATAGTAATGAATCTCGTTCCGTTAACGAGCGACGCCGGGTATATTTACGGCCAACAATGCTATACCTGTTTCTTTAATATGCCAATTTTTCGCTATTAGGTTATTCATGCTGTTCAAGGTTTTAACCATAGTTCCTACGCTCGTGTAGTTCTTGAGATAGTTGTCATTTAAGTTTGACGCGGACCTCCGCCACCGCGCGGTTTCCCAACCCCGGCCAGTCTTCAGAGCTGAAGTCTAAACGTTTCTATGTTGATGCCAAATCGTTGCCATCAAAACAATAAAGAGCGCCCGTTGGCGGGAGACCGCCTCGTGGGAGAGACCGTACATCCTTCTTTTCACTGACTGCAGTCAATGGCTGGCACATTAGCGAGAGTGCAAGAAGGCAATGAGAAACTGTTCTTCACATTGACCCATGAGGAATAACACACAGTACAATTACGACCGCGATCAGGGGAGGAGTGGGGGGGTACGTATGTATTCTCTGTGGCCAATCTTGTTGCCCAGGTATAGAGCAGATGCAACCACCCACACCACTTATCCGCACCGTATATCAACACTCCTGGTATGAAATTGCATTACATCAGTAAAATGTAGTACTATAGTGTATTTCAAGAATACCACTGGAAATGTTACGGTCGTCCGTTATTCAGACTTTATCCAAACGTTGCATCGAAATGGGAGCTCGCTCCTTTTACATACCCTTACACGTTGCTCAGAAGATCTGTATTCATAATTCAGTTTTAAGTGGATGGTACGGTAACGTATAAGAAAAGAACTCTTCACCCTCAACCCAACACCGGGGGGGCATTAGAGAGCATGCCCGGATTGAAATTTGTATTTCCATAAGATCTCTTTATCTAAAACAGGTTAACGCCTTCTATAAATACAATGAGCACAACAGCGAATATAACTCTTATCCACGAACAACGTCAAACAGTAGTGCCAAGACAATCACTAGCAGCAGCTATCATCAACATAACCATACCTACTACACGTCAGAACAAAACAAAGGACCTCTGTAATGTCCTCAGGAAACAATTCACAACAAATAAATCCTTCCCCACTGTCTACTGACATGTATCACCTATTAAGCGGCATGTACGGCGATATATCGGGAATTTATCCGACTTCAGGATCAGCGGAAGTTTTAGACATGATTGACCCTTCTCTGCTGCGCTTCTCAGATGAAGAATCCGAAGCATCTGCGTGCTCAGAATCCCACCAGGTCCGAAAACGTAGGAGAACGGAGTGCAAAAGTTGCTTGAGCCCATTTAGAAGCCGTACCGAAGCTGCGGAACATCAGAAGAACTGTCCAGTAGCATATACCTGCGAGAAGTGTCACTTCTCGACAACGTCTGCCGCAAAAATGCAACGTCATCAAGCGAAGCATACCGCAAAGCAGTGTTCTGTATGTAACAAGACGTATTATTCGAGAGGTTCTCTGGACAGTCACATCCGTCGGAATCATAGACAAACGCAATGCATTTGCGAATATTGTGGAAAGGTGTATTCAAACGAAAGCAGTTTGGGAAGGCATATTCGGCAAAAGCACCCAGACATGATTCAGGGGCAATTTGAGTGTTCACACTGTCACCGTAGCTTTTTCTCAGAAATCGGCTTGAGAAGTCATGTTTCCCAAATACACCCTAGGATGTAGTAAGAAGAGGACGTAACTGTAAAATTTGTGAATGTGCATTCAATAGCGACACTCGTGACGACTTCACGAGGCATATTCGCGGTGCGCACGGAATTCAGTACGCATCGTACGCGTAGGAAGCAATGCTTGCACAACGAGAAAACACACTGCAAAGCTAAGGTTTGCAGCGACAGAAGAAAACGAGTAGACGTCCGCCGACGAGCACAAACGATAAGACTTTTTGGTCCAAACTCATTTGGACTCCATTGAGTATTCTCCTCATCGGTTGCGCTCACAGTGCCGAATGATGTGGCAAGCCAACTAAGATTCGAATTTCAAGCGGTTGCACCAAAAAGTGCAGAAATGCTTTGCGACCAACGCACAACCTCTGCCACGTCATGCTCCCAAACTAGGCTCCAAGAAAAGACCATCCCGATTTGTTCAATATGTAAATGTGCTTTCCTAGAAGACTTGCTAGGTGCAAAGAGCAGAAAGGTACCATATGCGCGATTACCATATAAGCATGAACTGGCTCAGAACAGTTCGCAGCTCTGCTTTTCACTCCAAACACTTTTCGATGACCCAGATGGTACGCATCGATTCGAGTAGATGTTGCATCTGATTTCAAAGAAAGCAGAAAACGAACATTCTCGAATCTGTGGCTACGACGGTGGCGTCGTAGCCAGCGTCGACTGCAAACTCCGACAGTATGCATGACTATCATTTTCTAATTTGCATATTCTGTTAAATGTTTCTTTTTGTATCTTAGTAAAATTTGTAAACGCTAATAAAGAGTCACTTGCTCTTCTCAGTTCTTTGCCGTTTTCAGTCAACACCGCATATGGGCAACGCAATTGTTGCGATAGCTTGGCAGCAGCGCTCAAGCAGATGATTCTATTCCACGCTAATTCTTTAATGTTTGGCTTTGGGTGCACGGTTTTCTTAGGATTAAAAGCCTTCCTCGAAATGTTAAAAAATTGTTTAGAAAATCTAGACCTGTCCGAACTGCGACAAAGAGCTTGTTTGTCGTTAATAACATGACTTGAGAACTTCGGGAAGTAAATCTTCCAAAT
The DNA here is from genome assembly GCA_003194525.1 of Gracilariopsis chorda. Taxonomy (NCBI): domain Eukaryota; phylum Rhodophyta; class Florideophyceae; order Gracilariales; family Gracilariaceae; genus Gracilariopsis; species Gracilariopsis chorda. Next base: position 188,474 of record NBIV01000072.1, read on the forward strand.
TAAGAATAGAAATATGGCTCTTTGAATACTAGGCAGCTTTTCTACGTTTTTGTCTTGTGTTTCGTGCTCTTGTGGTCTGGAGAATTGTCGATTCTTGAACATGCATCTTGGAGCATGTTGAGTAATCAAACAGCTGAACGCCTTAAGTTCTGCATTTCTGTGCGGCAGCCTAATGAAGCACTTTAACACTCTGGATGTCAAGGATCTTTTCTTTGGCTTCTGTCCTGTGCGGGTTGCTCGTTGGCCCAGAGTGACTAAACGATCTGAGTACCCTCCATAAAACATGTTCTTCTCACTCTGTTTCTTCAGAGACAGTGATACACTAGAGTGATCAACAGAATAGAAGTTGCCATCGTCAGTTAGTTAGGATGGCCAGCGTTTAAAGTAATTGGCGGGCTGGACTTGAGCCACGTTGCGCATTCCTTCAGCGCACGCAAGCATCTAGAATACTCGCCAAAGAAGCATAGTGCATTGTAGTAGCATGTAGTTCTCGCTGACAATGACCAAAAAGCATCTAATTTTCAACTTTTTATATCAACGACATCACTCTATCTACCGCGTTACCAGCTATTTCAAGGGCCATGCTGCTACTTTTTAGATTATCGTATACCTAGATATGGAAGACGGTACGTGTAGTTTTGTGCTAGTTTCGCAGGGGAACGGAGTCAACGGATCGTTTTTTGCGGATTACAACCGGTACTCAGCGTTTCATATCAACTGTGCGACAGGTATTTCGACAGAAGCTGACAATTCGGTGCTAACTGCTTTGTCAAACATCTTGACCAGTTGATGATGTAACGGTCAAAGCGAGTGACCGCTCCAATTGTATTTGTCAATAGGCCCCTACCGAATGGTCGTCAGACTTTCGGTAGCTACTTAAGGAAGCCTTACCTTTCCTTCCCCTTCATGTTAGCAAAAGAAAACCACGTAACATAAACCATACTTGCCTCGTAGTTGACAACAGTCCTACGCGGTTGTGGTTCCTTACGTAACACAACACACAGAGCTCTTTGTGGAGCGACAGTCCGCATTGTTCATTATATTGCTTTTAAAACCCAAAAAAGCTGTGTTGGGAGTCTTCTCCTACCGTAATTTTGCAACGTTCATCATTGCTTTCTTTAACGCAATGCAAATGTATTGGCGTTTGATCTCTAAGTACTGGGAAGTAAATTAAAAAGCTTCACAATAACCGTCAATGACAACTTATATGCTTCTTTGTACAGCCTAATTTCTTTTTTTTCTTCTGAACAGAAGCATTTGCCGCTGAGTACTTCACTTTCAAGTTTGCAAGATTTGTATTTAAACTACATTTTGCCGATTTTCGCACTTCCCACAACCCAACCCAATTGAAATTCAGATTGTGATGTCTGTACACGAAGTTTGTCTATAGAAAAGCTGTGTGTACTGACATTTTGATTCCTGCTAGAAGTCAGTCTTTAGAAAAACGAAAATGTCTTAATTACGAAAACGAAGAACAGGTTTTGTTCTACATCAGCCACTGTTTGGCAAACCATTGGCCTCAATTTTGTCACGACTGGGCTACAGACGTGTCCAACCAAGCAATGATGAAAGCGTGTCCAGCGATATTAGTAGTAAGCTTGCACAAAATTAAGTCATTGCTTCAGTAAAGCAAGTGGGATTGCTAGTAGAATACCTTACTTCTTTGGAAGAAACGAGAGCCTCTTGCGAGATGGTTCTTTCAACAGAGATCAGACTGCACAGATATAATTTAAGGGTCGTTCTATGACTTTGTTAATTTGTGTCCGGTTAACTCTTTTGACCCGGCGAGCTTATGTGTACTGAAAGACATAAGCTTGTAATATGATTGGGTAAAACACTGTAAACAACTTAAACAATTCGTTGCTAGACTGCCAAGTACTCAAACTGTTTATGTCTACTGAGATAGACATAAGAAAGGGTAGATTGCAACGCATAATTAAAGGATTTTGACAAATGTGTACTGTTTGTTATACAATTGCATTCTGAAACACTAAATTGTAGCTTTTTGCTGAAATTTTGATTGGCTGTTTCTTATGTCTATCCTAGTAGACTAAAAATGTTTTTAGGCCAAAAGAGTTAATTCTGAATTTGGAATTTTTCAATTTTGGTCTAGTTTTGTACATTGTAGAAAACGAAGGACAAAATCAACAAAAAAAGAGCATGCAGGTGAGTTAAACCTTTTGACTCTAAAAATAATTATGTCCACAACGCTATACGTAAAACAAAACGAATCAACCACATCCATTTGTGCTTGAGATTGCTCCAATAGGATTCGGATTCAGAATCATACAACACATTCAAACGGTGCCTTTTGTACAAAAAGTTTCTTGAGTAAGTCTGCTTCCGTTGTTCATCTGCTGTGATTCTCTGCTTCAAAGGCAGTAACGAGTTTCTGCACTGCCCATGTTTTTCGTAAGCATAGCATAGTCGGTGTTCTTGTCTTTTGCCGTCGTATATTTGTGCTCTGTGCGTCTTGTTTTGCTAGTGACCTCTTTTTTCTTAAGCTACGTTTGCTTCTAGTACTTTACTACTGTAATACGCGTCATTGAGCGATTTTAACAAGTTGGTCTGGGTTGTACTCCACGCCTATCTTTCCCTCCGTTTTTATTCGTTTACATTGCTTTCTTTCTAAAATTACATCATTGTATCACTTGTTATTGCGCCTCTGGACTGTTATAGATCGAAAATCACGTTACCGGCTCAGTTGCTTGAGTGGTTCTTCTGCGCTTAGGACTCAAATCGCTCCCGTCTTATTCATCGTGTTCCTGCCTACCGCTAGACTGCGTTCGTACTGTGAGCGCCGCGTGCTCAGGTTCATGGTGTCGGCCGTCAAGTACGGTATTATATAACTGCCATTATTCTCTTGTGCACAAAAAGTCTGTTACAGATTTCTGTCGTATTGTTGTGCTCTATTTTGTTGTCTTCGTACAACACCCAGTGCTGCGTTTCGTTTCTCATTCATAACAACCCCCTTCTTGTAACGGCTCTTCTGCTCCGGCATTCCAAGTTTGCCAGTTTTACTCTCGCTGTGTTTTGCTACTCTGGGTTGGAGGGTTTTGTGCTAGTTTGTGGTGCTATTATCGACTTCATACTTGGAGCTTATTGGAATTGTGTTGAAAGTGTGTTGGAAATAGTTCTTTTATGTTTTACTTAGAGATTGGTTTTTGCGCACTACGGCGATTCTAACGAAGCTTTGTTTGTGATTTGAAGAATCGTTGGAGTATCGTATTGTGTTGAACTCCGAGAAGTTCTGTAATTGAGCGCTTGACTACCGTACACATCTATTCTGTGTTAGTTGCAGTTTTGCAGAGGTTTGAGTTTTCGTTTGCTGGTGAAGTTGTTGGTTTGAAAACAAGTTCCATCGCTTCACACCAATGAAAGGAGAGAATACTTTCGAAAGTACTTGTGCACGGCAGCCCAAGGAAACTACTACTCAGGCGACACACTCTGGTGCGATCAGTCATGCAAGCTGTACAGGGAACAAATATGCACTTCTAGCAGGACGTCTAGCAAGTAGTGCTGAGTAGTGCTGAAGGAACGTCAAAGATTTGCGGTGCTGATCTTGAGGAAAATTGTAACACTGAAACTGGAGAGGCGGCACGATGGAAGGTCTGGCTGGTTCTGAGGAGAGAACGCCAGACTTCATCTCCTTTAATAGAGTCTAATGGCTACAATCGATACATCTAGAAGATCCTGACACTACATTACGGGACACTAACGTCGGAGACAGAGCTTGTAGTCTGTCTTCGACTGAGCTCCGTGGCCCTACAGGTACGTCTGTGTTACAAAAATGTAATAAGTGTAAACGTTATTGCTCTTCCAGCTATAACAACCCATAATGAAGACGTTGTTTGTATGAAATGTGGAGGTACGCCCTGATATTGTTTGCAGTTCGGCCTCTCCATCTTTAAAAAGGTGACTATCGAGTATCTATCAGAGGGTGGGAATCTTGAAAGTAACAACAAAGCACGGAAGAAAGCCTACAAGACATATATATACGAGCGTCACAGATTTCTGGGAAAACGAAACAGGATTCAGGTGCCACATTGTGTATTGGAGGACGTTCGAACAGTCTGGTCCGACCGAGCTGGTGCGTAAATGGGATTCAAAGCCCAGTAAAGTTTATTAAGGGTAAAATAGCCTGGCGGTTGCAATACTCCCAGTAACTTCATTTCTTCTCTTGTGCCGCTTGATGGATCCTATGGATGCCTGAGCAAAAGAAACAGCATGGTACACGTCAGGGCGTGTTTCGCGGTACCTTTACTTGTGGTGATAAAATAAAAACCAGTTCCCATGGAAGCCAAGCTTGCATTGTGTACAAGAATAGTTTTTATATCCTCCTCGCTTCCTTGAAATTGAAAGAAGCTTGCATAAGTAGCAGTGAACGCTCTTTCTCTCTTTTGTTTCGAGCAAGATATGCTGGCTGTTATCGACGTGCCTTCCAGAACTTGGACAAGATGAATTGCCGCTCGTAAAAGAAAGCAGACGTAAGGACGCCTTCGTCTGCTTGTGTGTGTGTGTTTATATGAGCTCGCGTCTCTAATTCCAAGACTACGGTAGGGGTTACATTGAGAAGAACCCCTCTCTCTCTAGATACACCAACAGCTTAAGCTGTTGGCCTCCGTGAGAGACCCAATCGCCTGTCCATTTCGCTTCCCTCGTTGACGGAAGGAAGACGGGTACACCTCATGAAGGCGGATCGGCTTGTACCCGTCTGCTTTTATTCCAAGTCCCTCCTTACCAACTGCAAGATAATACGTTTTTTCATGGTGCCATCGTCGATGACAGCCGTTCTGCGTGTATTGATACACTTCAACAGTGCATGAGCACTCAGTACGCAGGCATCTACAACTAACGTGAATATACTCATTGTAACCCGTCTCTCCTTCCTCATTGTCGCAGAAGTAGATCGAAACTGATCAAATCTATCAACACCATTCATAAATAGATTATAGGCGATGATGAGAGGCGGGACTTGTAAAGTTGAATGACGGAGAGATTCATTGCCAGTCCATCGCTGGAGGGGGGCCAAGCCGTGTAAACTCATTGTAGAGTGCTCGTCGGGAGAGTGAGTGGGTACTGTTGGCGCTCCAGCCAGGTCATTTGAGTAAAACGTGACAACCGATCGATCTCCGAAAACTATAAAACCGGTTGTTTCTGCGACCCTTAGAACAGAAGAAGATCCAGACCTCTTCTCTTATACCCGTACAAGACACCATTTCCCTTTCTCAGCGTGACATAAACTTTCGGTTGCTTCCTGTCGCGCCGGACGATTGATGCCGTCCACATTACTGATCCTTACAGTTCCCAGCACTTTGCACTCGCCATCACACAAAATAGACAGTTGACGCGCAAGAAAATGATGAGTGTAAAAGTTATCCATGACCATCAGGCGCTCCACGCCAGGTGTCGGATGCAATTATGTATGATGTGCCACTTGCGCGCACCATAGAGCGGATGGATTGCTTTAGGAACAAGCTTGCCATCAAGTTTTCTTTCAACTGCACCACTAATACCGCGAAACAAGTTAGTGTACCTCTGAATCTGAGTGTGGCCTAATTTGTTTCCTGAAACGTTGTCTCAGAAACTATGCAGATATGCATGGACCACCCAACAACAGCAATAAACCGTATTCCAACCTTCACGAGCTTTGATTTCATGTATGTTCGATCTGCGGTCCGTCCCTTGCCCCGTATTGTATTCTCATCAAGAGAGCTCACCCCAACCGGAAGAGCAAGTGTAGCCGCATTGCGCGCAAAATGTGTCAATATTTGACGGCTATGCCAGAGCGGATCGGCTACTGCAATATCAGGATTGGATGTGGCATACAAACGTAGAGATGCCCTGTTGCAAAGAAGGCATCCCTGCTAATTATCTTTCTAAAAAACGGTATCTCCATCAGTTCCGATTGACACTAATAATCTCGCAATCGATTCCACCAATGAACCGATGTTGCCAGTTCGAGTCCATTATACGCTAAAATCTCTTCAATGCGAAAAACACTCTTTCTTACCCCTGTCCGCAGTAATTCTTTACTGGTCCCTGCTCGAAAGCACTCAATATAGACAAGAATTAGAAAACGATTAAATAAACCAAGTTCTTGCCTATGGGCATATGAAAGTTTTATAAGCTGTGACTTTGTGAGGAATAGACCACTATTCGTGCTCGATTACATACAGTAAGGAACCGTCTCTAGTAATGTTTGGGGCTAGACACACTCAAGTCCTAAAACATCGCATTATTCATCATTTTCTTGTTTTAGATACACTTCTATAGCTTCATCAAAGTTGCACTCACCTCCAATGCTACAAGGTTCATAATTCTTTTGTGATGTGGCCATAGATAAAACGGCGTACAGGTAAACACTTCTGTTGGACACAAAAACGCATTAGTCACTTGTTTTGGTTGTACCTTTGTCTTTCCTAAAACGCTTATATGGTGCAAGGGCACGAATGTTTTAGTATATTAATGACATCTCTTTTGTTGATTGTGGTCATTGATCTACTATTCAACATGCACAGCTCTTGAAGTCACTTGAAGAATACGTGCAGCATCTTCAATCACACTTATATGCCGATGAAAGTATTGCCATGTTTGTTGAACTAATTGGAGTATAGTTTCTTAAATATCAACGTCAGCCAACTAGCGTAGGCTATTTCTTAGTTTTGTAGTAGTATATTTAAGGCGAAAACAAGTACTTGCCAATTTTCGAGCCATTATTTTCTCGCTTGGATCTTTTGTTAGCCGATAATACGTCTGGCTAAAGTATACCGTTGTAGTTATTCGCGTTCAGGTTCAAAAGGGTTCAGATGTTGTTCAATTGACTGCGAAAACTTTTGGGCTGCAGACGGAACCGAAATTTGGGTTCCACGTATTGCAACGTGACATCGTTTTACTGGATGTCGTCAGATTTCGGGTTCACTGTTTCCGCATAAATAAAGTCATAGAAATGCTGATAGAAAAAGAAGGTAGTTCTTGACAGCAAGCCATTTGTACAAAAAGCAAGAATTGTATTCTGAAATTTCTACTTGCAGCATGCACAAAATAAGATGTTACCCTTCGTCACCCTTCGGTACCAAATGCCACCAGCTGTCCAAATCACTAAAATCAAAGATGAAGATGATAGGCCAGGTTTCTGTGTTGCAAGCCTCTCTGAGCCGTATTCTCCGTCACAAAAGTCCTAGCCATGGTAGAACAAATGTGAAGATCCCATTCACATTCTAGTGTGGACACTATAAGACTCGAAGCCTCCCGATGGGCGTAAAGCAAGCAAAATTCATATGAGTAGTTTACACGATATGGTGTGAGAAAGACAGGTCCTGCCAAATTCATAAGCAGTGCTCATATGCTTTACGATAAAGTCAACCGACTATAAACCCCAACCTAACTACCTCCTTCAATCTCGATCTCACCATAATTTTCTGAAGAAACATGTAGCGCGAAAAAACCACAACGGAAACCAATTCACGAGTAGAAATGGCCAGCCATCTGTGAAATCGTTCCGTTCGTCCCAACTAATGGCACACCACAATGGCTTCTTCTTCCAGTCCACCCACTCTCTATCAATGGTTTCAGATGGCGTTGTTTGAAATATTCACACATGGAAGTTCTTGCCATCAACTTGCTGAGGAATATGGAATTCCTTGGTATCGCATACGAAATGCTTATATCAAATGTCTCAACGTAACCAACGATGTCATACTAACATCCACAGAACAGATATGTCTGAAAATGAACAAACCAGGCAGGCCAAAAGTGTTATCCGACAATGAAAAACATGACATCGCAGAAATGGTGCGAATGTACGCCAATAACAACACACCTCTGGCTAAGACCTGCCTCCTTGACCTTGCCGCATATTACATTTCGACCCTTCCACTTCACCGCCAACAAGAAATCTGCTTCGTGAACGGCCGCCCATCCGAGAAATGGGTCCGGCTGTTCTGTGAACGGCAGGAATTGAAGTATCAACCAATCCAAGGTATAGAGTACAACCGTGTCGCTGCCGTTACCCCAGAGAATATTGGGCGTTTTATGGCAATTCTTAATGCCGTGATGAAGAAGTACAGCATAACAGATCCAAGCCAGGTGTTCAACATTGATGAATCAAGGGCGTCGTTCGGAAAGATTCTTGGGAGGAGCGGGAAGAAAGCAGTTGGGAGTAAGGACCATAGAGGCCGTTTGATTCAGAAAGTGAGCAAAGTCAAAGGAGCAGGAAATCGCGTCACGGTAATGCCAGTGATTTGTGCTGATGGTTCAGCTCTCAAACCGGTCATTTTGTTCTGGGGAAAACAGGCTCACTACCGCAAATCGGAGAGAGGCAGCTACGAAACACTTCACGACGTACTGCCACCTTGCCACTTATACCAAATAGAAACACCGGGGATTGATATAAGAATCTTTCACGACTGGGCAAACAGATTTGTGGATGAATTCAGAGCGAAGCGAAGCAGCAGCACGTATTGTCTTCTTATCTTCGACGGATACAAAAGTCACTTACATTTCAGGAGCTCGCAAATTCCTTGCGACAACAGAATCATTGTCGTCGCTCTTCCAACACACACGTCTCACATTCTCCAACTCCTAGACGTTTCAGTCTTCTCGTCGTATAACACCGCTATACGCAGTGAAGTGCACAAACTTTCTCGGCTCAAGACGGTAATTGACGCATTTGACATCGCTCGGATTGTTTGAGACGCTCTGTCTGTTTCTTGTTCTCTTCGAAACATTCAGAGCGGTTTCCAGAATACGGGAATCTGGAACTACAGTCTTCGGCGGGCAAGCGCAATTTCCCTACGCAGGTTTAACAATGAAGGTAACCGGTCTTCTTAAGAACACTTGGAAGAGATAATGAAGTCATTTGACAGTCAGAGTAGGGCTTTGGCAGGTGGTGCAACAGTTCTAGAAAGTGGAACAGTGAAGATCAACACAAAATATGGCGGCCATGTTAACGCCTCTGCAGTTTTAGATGTGTTGATGGAACGCGAACGTCGTCGGAATGAGCCTGAAACAGAAGCAGAAGTGCGCCATCTGAAAAGCCTCGCATCTGAACGTGCCGTACGTCGATTGTGTTTAAATGAGACATGTGAAGCTCGCCGTGTTTCTGCACGTGCTCGAGCTGTTTGCGGTAGTTTAACAGTATGTAATGCTGATAATAGCTCGGCGAGGAAGAATGACTAAGGCATGAAAGATACGTCTGCATCTCCTCCACTGCATCTGATGCTTTGAAATGGAAAGCAACTTGGAATGATATCGGTATGGTGTCGCCGCCGAACGCTGAAATAATGTCTTTTTGTTTGCTATCAATTGAAAGTGAGCCAATGAATGTCGAGAAAAGAATTGTTTACATGCACGAATCGTAAATGTTGAGCATATTTTATGCTTAGGCGCGTTCCGAGCTTGATATACAACTTAAGACAGAGCTCTGCTGGGGTTGTTTTCGCAGATTCTGTCATCATGTTCAAAGTACATCGGCTTCGTTCATATCTTTTTTCTTCCTCTGCGACTTTGACTCAGAAGTGCCAAGAGTTCTAGCTGCTAAATAGTGTGATCGTGGCCCAGTTTGACAATGATTTTTTACGTCTTTGGTCTCTCAATTCAAACGCACTTCATCACCTGGGAAGGTTTGACAAATAAGGTAATGAGCGGTTACATGGTTCCGTTCACCAGAATATTTAGAGTGACTACAAGAAATAGAGGTGACCAAGTTGTGAAAATATGGCTTAGGCTTGGTTTATTTTGAGTAAGCCATTGAACCCTGGTATCTTGTACCGTTGGAAGGGCTGTTAGATAGTGGACATCCTTTGAGTGCGAGGGCGTTGCTCAGTATTCGCCTGGCTCGTTCTTTCTACAACACAACTTGGAAGACATTTGGCTTTGCAGGAACCGCTTACACAGATCCTTCAGCAGGGAATAGGACTCCACAGAATGTACATCCTGCCCATCAAGTTTGATAGCTAGCAGAAGAGAGTGCATCGCATCGCACAATTTGTCAAGGTTGCATGATAACGATTCGAAACCGTTCGGAATGCGTCCATCGAGTGACTGGATGCTGAATGCATGAAGAACTATCGCATGTTGGAGGACGCACTATTCCTCGCTTTCCCCATTGCTTGGGCGAGAACATCTCCTACCTAGCAGCATTGGGCGTAAGATGTGGCCCATGCTCGACTTTGCAGTACAGAAGGTTCTCAACAAAAGACAGCGATTGTGCGTAGTGTCTTGTAGGGTCTTTCTACGATGGATGACCATTTATCAAAGTGTTCATGAGCTCAGTTGCATTTGGGAGAAGCAACTGTGGATCCTGATCTGAATATCGTTGAACGTTTAGACTGAGTGGTGCAAGGGGCGAGAATGGAAACTCCGTGAAGTACGCCGCTGAAAGCCGCGGTTCTCATGTACGACGGTTCAATGGGTAGCATGTACGCAACATGTGCCAGATCGAAACTGGCTTACTTGAGGAAGCGGATGACTAACTATGATGGGGCGAACCCGTGAAGTTGATCATGACTTGCTTATCCAAAGAAGGCGTCCGCTGAGCCTGGGTCGCTTCCTTGTGCATTGTACCATGCGGATGTATTCAAGTGTCAACAAGAGCCACCGACGGGCTACAGAAAAGATGAATCGTTTAGTTCTCGCTTCATGCACTGAACCGTTTGATGTTGATCTTGACTTGTATACAACGAATATCGAGTGTGGGCTGGTTTGTTTTCATGGGTAGGTTGTCTGCACATGTTTAAGCATGAAGAGCCTGTTTCCTACGAGAAGTTTCGCCCGAAAAGGAGAGCGTGTGTGTTACGAAAAGGTTTCCGTCGAGTGAAGATGCTAATTAGAGCACATTCTCATACCGTGGTACGTCTACATAGCAGCATGAAGATCTGCGCTATTAGTGGTCATCCGCGCTTTGCTAGTGCGTGGGTAGGAAGTATACTGGGCGGCAGCAACTTCTTGAGCTGTCTTCCTTGCAGCTTTGAGGATGTCTTTCCAGTATTGTTGGAGTGATTTGGTCCAAAAGCGGGCGACGGTTGATTCGTGCTTCTGGCAAGGTGGTTCCAGAAAATAAACTGCCCGCGAGCCCCCGTACACCAAGTTTTCATTCTCTTGTGCTCTGTTGGCCTCAACGAATGTAGAATCAAATCGCTTATTATATTTACTGCGAACTTCCTGCTCGCAAACTTCTCTCAGAAAACTGCCCTTCGCAGAAGCCGGATTAACATGTTCGAGTTTCGAGCCACGGCACCGCGCCCAACGCTGACTGCTCCTCATGGAATAAAACAAAAAGCTCTTGCCCGCCAGTGTCACCATCGTAAATGGAAACAGGTAACCCATATCATACAAGAACTGAATAATAAACCAACGCCAAGCCATATAGAATATATCACCAAAGAAGCGACAGAGGGATCTTTGCGTCGGCTGTGAAACTGGAGGTTAGTTGAACAAGTCCTGTGCTTGCTGCACTGAGTACGGTACCAGCACGTGACATTCTGCCCTTTGTCCAAGTTACTAAAACCTGGCTTATTCGCCTTGGCCGTAGTCTCAAATGGCAAGCGGTCTTCGTCTTGCGGAATTACCAACACTTTGTAGCGGTTGTTCGAGAACACGCGCTCTATTTCGCACTTCGCCGGCCAGAGTAACGGGACACGCAGGATTTCTAAGAGTAGAAGAACGAATGGCGTGCCAACGAGCATGAGAAAGAAAAACGTGATCCCTGCGAAGAATAGCAAACCTGTGCAACAATTTTTACTCATACTTGTCTTCTCGACGGTAGCAAACTTCTGGAAAGTGACGGCAAGGGATTCTTGTAAAAGGTACCTTGGACGGGCATCGAAGATGCGCTCCTGAAAAGCAAGCTCTTGTGCGAATACATATGGTATATTGAAACGTTCTCGTGGACCAATGACATCGAGGAAACAGTGCATGGTGCAAACAATGATGCAGCCATCGAAGAAAGGAGTTGAAGGATAGCAGCTGTGAGAGCATAACTCTACCGAGGTATTAGAATTACTACTAATGTATGCACAATCAAGTCTTATAGATATCCAGTAAACTTCCAAATTGATTGCACCTCTGTAATGTTACAACACTATCACATCTCAGTGCGAAGATCTACACAAGCATTGTCCAGCAATTCCTGCTTGCAAATGACTTACACATAGGAAGTTATTTCTGCTATCCAAAACATGCACCACACTCCAATGCACCCATAGCACCCTGGCGAGAATCCTGAAAGGCTACGCTTCTCATATTACACAGCTTATGCTACGAGAGAATTCTGCAAATTTGCCGTAGAATTCTGTATCATTGCTGGCAGAATTCTTTTGCTGAAAACTTTGTCAAGTGTTGGCTCAACCGTGTTAAGCAATTACAGGCAAAACGAAGCTTGAGTATTAGTATCCGCTGCATCGTAGCACTGCAGTGCAGTGAGCCACACTTCGGCATGGTTCTTTGTCGACAGAAAGACCAGTCTCCTACTGCTGTTAAAACGAGAGCACTTCAGTTGTCCCAAAAATAAATCTTCTTCGGGAATCATGTAACTATCATATATAATAGATTCACCATTTGAATGTATGTAGCGTAATAATCAACCGTAATTTACCTTCGTATACCTCCGTTACTCTTTAGGAGGTAACAAGCCGCATCTCTACTACGGACTTCACGTTCAAGTTCAACATATTTAACGAAACTGCTTGCTTGCTACAATTTCGATTTCAAAAGGCCCTTTTGCTGCAACTATTGCAAGTAATGGGTCGGCCTCATAATAAAATGTACAAAAAACGCAATCACTATGGCTAACACCTATTTTGGCTTGCTTTGTCGTACTTTGGCAGCTTGCAGAACTGACACACTAAAGAGACTTCGAAGAGATGTTTGGTCGGCACGGCTCTCAATACGGCGAAATATTCTAAGAGAACATAGAGCACGTGATTCATAAACGCCAGAATCTTATCACCAATACTATTAGCTAGCACGCAATGTAAAAGAATGCATGAACTATATACGATAAATACAACGCGCTTACGAAATGCATAGACCTTATTAATGGCACTGTAATTGGCATGGCGAAACCAAAACGTAGTCTAAATCAGCTTGTAGTGTATAACGGGCACATGAAAAAGCACTCTTTGAAACATCAAGCCTTTATCACGTCAATTGGTTTATTTCAACATGTCTTCGGACCTAATGAAGGTTTGTGCCATGACTGAACACTTTATGTCAAGCATGAACTCGATGATATACTACGGGCAATTTTTGAAGTAGACGGTGTTCGACACTGCATTTATGGGAACTTGGAATATAATGGCAGATGGTTCTTGGACGTTCCTGTTCAACGAGCTACCTTGTCACCGGTAGAGGCTGCGAATGAAATAACGATGTCTTTCGTTCGCATCAGCGTTGAATGGTTGTTCGAAGGGATTAAGATGCATTTTCTATCTGTGGACTTTGAAAAAAAGATGAAGGATTTTAAGTCGCCGATCAGGATGTTTTACATCGCATCTTTGCATCTTTGCAAATTCTGCAATTGTTATTACTGGAATCAAATATCAAGTTAGTCTTGCGTAGAAACTCCAAGCTTGGATGAATATGTTTATTAAGAGTACTCGAGTGAGAGGGCCAAGGAGCGACGGCAAAGTATACATCTTGACAGTAGCTAAGGGTGCAAGGCCAGCAGACAGTCCACAGCCCCGCTGGGGCCCTCCGCCAGCAAAAGCTACGCAGGTTTCAAGATTTTTCTGCAAAAATCATGGACTATGATGTAATTAAAGGTATTGATTTGTACTCATGTACTTGTTACGGTTGAAGGACTCAATTATCGGTTTAAAGTTCTCAAGATCGAGCTTTTGCTGCTCAATGCGTTCATCTTGGCGTTCCTGGCGTTCTGCTTCCCTTTCGAAGCGTATGTCTTCACGCTGCTTTTTGCGTTCGATGCAGTCCGCAACGACTCGCTTCTGTTCGAAGGAAAAACGTTCTCTTTCGAAAGCTATTTGTGCTAGATCGGCCTTTTTCATGTACAATCCAAAAAGATCCATCTCGGTGCTATGCACGTTATTTGACAAATGCCTCTTTTTGTTCTTCCTAGCAGTTGAAGGAGTAGAGTCCTTATCGTCCGAATTCTTGGCACTGTCCCCCGCTGCGCTGCTCTCACTCTTCCTTCAATTTGTCTCAGCATCAATCAACGCTTGACCCACCCTCCCCTTCTCTTCTTCTTTCTTTCGCTCAGCTGTCTTTGTAGCCCTCTTTGTCACCTCCCAGTCGTCCTTCGTTTCACGCATCGTCATAAGGAGATTAGCTAGCTTGCCCATCTCTCCACCCCCTACATCTGAAAATCGGTGATTGGCATCAACTTGCATGCCGTAGTGCTCCTGCATTCGCTTATATCTATCCTGTACTGGGTTTCATGTAGCAGGATTTTCTTCAAAGGCTGCATTTGCGTTAACCTTTGCGGCAACGCTTTCAAACCGTTTTCTAATTTTACCATATTTAGGCGTATATGCCTTTGGTGCTGCCACTTCCCTTGCAGTGATCAGATCTTGAACTGCCGTAAACCTCAAATTACGCCCCAGCTTGCCTGTTGTAGGCGCAGCTTCCGTCAACACCTCTGCCATCTTTGCTTTGACTTCATCAGTATTGTGTTCAGTAGCCACGCCGTCGCGTACTATTATTTGTGTCTGGAATGTTGGCGAGAAAACTTGCATGCGTGGCACCAGTGTTGCTTACAACTGCGCTCACGGGCCTTCAATAACAACTCACTTTTCCGCTTCTTTCGTCACATGTGTAGAATATAATACTACAATCTGCCTTTCAATGTAATGACAGTTGTAGAATTCTGCAAAAGACATTGCTGAAATGTCCTTGAGTAAGCTCACTAATATCCGAACGACAGAGTTTCCTTGTTTGACTGGTTACGGTCGTTCTAAGGATCGTTTTATGAGTTGCTAGATTTCAAGAAATGTAAAAGTGTCACGCCCTCAGCTTTACGCTTTCATGATGTAGTGCACGCCCTTCTTAAGGGGGGGGGATTCCAGGCACTGGTTCATAATTTCCGATACATCGGGGATGGCACTTACTACACTGTTATGAACAGGACCAATGCGGCGACAGTGGACATACACGTGGTGCACGGCATAGCCGGAATGCGCCGTGGCAACGGCTCGCTCACGTGTCACACGGGTGGTGGTACTGTAGTGGATACATGGTTAGAAATATTCTATTTATTTATTTATTTATTTAGTTATTACACTGGGTAGTCTACTGTACTTAGTGCAGCGGCAACCGCCGCTGCACCTCAGTAAACTTCCCCAACAAGGGTGTTCCTGCTTAGAATCTTCCCAAAGAAGGGTGTCTAACCAAGGACTTGGCTCCTAACATTCACGCCTTCGGCGGTACTCGACTCCACCACGGAGAGGTATCCCGTTTCATACGGTTTGTTCAACCCCCTTGCTCGCTTAACAGAACCCATTTCTGGGATACCAGTCTACTCGCAGTTGTGGCTTCGCCGTGTATACGGTTTCACCCGGCCCTGTCAATATCCATCGAGTCCCTCTTGTGACTCGCCCTATTTTCCCTCACTTCCCTATTCCTTTTTTTTTTTCCTTTTCCTCTTTTTTGTGTAACCCCCGCTATCCGCGGCTCACACCGACTCATTGTCTTGTGCGCCACCGTTTGGACTCGTGCCTCCTACTTGGAGCAATACACCGTGTGGACGGAGCTTCTCTAGTTTGCCAGCTACCCCTTCCTACGCAAATCGTGAAGGCTGACCTCGGCTTACAACCGACCTAGTCGTGTCATCCCTGGAAGTGCTCTGCTACTGCGTTCACCTCGTGAGAGGAAGATCCCGAACGTCTTCGTGGTTTTTTCCCGTCGCCGGGCATTGCACCACACATGACGGGGTTCATTGTTTGAGTTAACACTTAAAACCTGCCCAATACTTTCGTAGAAACAATTCAGTATCCTGACGCCCACTCAATGTCCTTTCAAAACTCTGTTGAACCTGCCAATAGTCATGGCCACCTCTGCAGCACTCGGGGCAGACATTTCGATCATGTTGGGCTTCTTGTGTTGATTCCGAATGAACGTTCTTCTGTTCTTCTTTCCCTCGAATGATCGCGCCCGTGAAAGTGCTGAGCTAACCAACAATAAGGAATAAAATCTGACATTGCCAGTGGTGAATATTATGATACATACGACAAAAAAGAATTTGTAGTAACAGCATTAGGTGCAATCGAGAAACAAAAATTGTGCAAAATCAACTCTTACTGCGCTAATTGCAGTACTTCAAGTATTTTATACATGTTGAAAGACAAGCTCATCCGCCAAACGTACGCAGAGAAACAAGAACTCGGTCTATTCAATCTCTTCCGCAATAACTCTTATCTGGAATATTTACGTTTTCGGACTAATAAGGAGTTGCTTCGAAGCGGCAAGCGGCGCAAGCCCCTTTGCATGGACGAGTTACAGCGAATTTGGGCCTGGAGTTGGCTACATCGGTTTACCGAGTCAGCCGACATTGGGACTATTACAACACATCAGGATTACTTGGCATTTCAATCTTTCAGAATACAATGAGCCGAGATACCTTTCTCAATATTCGTGCCACGTTGCCGTTATATGCAACGTACAATCCAGAGATAGCTGTGGTAGACTCTTTTTGGCACAGCCGACAAATCTTGGAACACTTTGCACGAAAAGCGGCAACATTAGCGGTTCCAGTTGGCGTTAGTTGTCTTGGTGAACACACCCGTTGTAAAGGACGTCTTTCTGCGAGGTCTTATATGAAAAGTAAGCTTGTGAAGTTTGGCATAGGATTCTATGTAGTGCAATGCCCGGAAGCGGGTGAGCACCGAAAAATGTTCGGGGTATTTTTTCGTTACAGGTGAGCCCAGTTGGATAGAGCCCTCCCAGGAGGGAAATGACTATGTCGGGTTGTAAGGCCGAGGCCACCAGTCGCGATTTGCACAGGGAGGTTGAGGCAAGAATCAGGTATCCGCAGGAGCGCTGTGTGGGGATGGTCATCTTCTACAGAGGTGAGGTGTTCACGTTAGTGGCAGGCGCAAACACGAGCCGTGGGTGGCGGAGTAGTCTCGTCTATCTTGACGATATGCTTATCTTCTCCAGTAATCTGGATGATCACCTGGAATATCTTCGAGAAATCATGGCCACGTTTCGTGATTCTGGAATCAACTTGAAGTTAAGGAAGTGTGAATTCTTTACACCTTTGGTCAAGTTCTAGGGAATGTTATCCATTCTGGACGGCTTCTGATCGAGGAGGCTCGTGTTACATCCCTCAAGGAGGCTAAGCACCCAAACACACAGACTGACCTGTGCTCCTTCTTAGAACTTTGTAACGTCTATCGACGCTTCATTGGCTGCTTAGCCAGGATCGCTGGACCACTTCACGAACTCCTGAAGAAAGAACAGCCATCAAAACCGGATCCCCTTACACCCGGTCAAGTGAAAGCCTTGATTCTCTCAAAGAGGCAGTTACTTCTGCCCCGATATTATCTTTACCCAAGAAAGACCTACTATTCACCATAGATACGGATTCTAGTGCTTACCAGATCGGTTGTGCTTTGTTTCAAACCACACCCGATGGGGAACGAAAGTTAATTGGATACTGGTTACGATCGCTCAACGTTCACGAACGGAACTACTCTGTATCAAAGAAAGAATGTCTTGCCTTGGTATGGGCCTTGCGAAAATTGCGGCCATATCTTATGGGCATCCGCTTTACCGTCAACACGGATCATTCGGTCTTGCATTGGTTGATGTCGATAACCGAGCCTTCTGGACCTCTAATGCGTTAGAGGTTTCTGCTCGCCGAGTTTCACTATGAAGTGACCTATAAGAATGGTAATCTCAACGCTCAAGTGGATGCATTTTCTCAGTTAGTAAAGGCAGTTGAAGCTCTCCCCGTCGATGAAGACAACAAGGAGGTACACTGCTTTCTCCTTCGGGAGGATGACCAAGATTGGGATCTGGTGTCAGACGATGTCTGTGATGACCTACTCGTTTCGAACGGAGAAGACCTGGAGTGGTGATCCTTTAGCCGGATTACTCCCGAAGAACTGATTCGCGATCAGTTCGGAGATGAATTATGTACGAAGATACGAGCCCAGTTTAATGGGGGTGCTGGTATCCCCTTTAGAGTCAATTCACAGGAATATATGGTCTTCACAGTTTGTTCTAACCAACAAATCGTGTTTCCTCATTCGCTGCAATCGCGATTTCTACATCTATCCCATCACTCGAAGATGTCCGCTCACCCTGGCACCAGGAAGCTTTACACGACGCTTCGTCGGGATTTTTACTGGAACGCATTAGAGATTGATTGATACTAATTGGTGAAAAGTTGTACGCACTGTGCTCGCGAACGAGTTAATGTTCGTCGCCATACGAAGAAAGTGACGTTGTTCCCGGCACGGGCTTCTTTGGAATTTGTGGCTATCGATTTTCTCGGAGAGTTCCTCCGGACACCCCGTGGACGTAAGTATTTGCTTTCGATCATGGGTACGTTCTATAAATTATTCGGGACAGTTCCGTTAAAAAAGATTACCGCTTGCAGTGTCGCAGAAGCTTTTGCCCGTCACTGGTTCTTGTCTTACGGCCCGCTGGTTAATCTTCTTTCCGATAGTGGACCACAATTTGTGGCTTGCTTCTTTCAAGACGTTTGTCGAGTAATCGATGTGAAGAATTTGTTTACAACAACCTATCACCCCCAATTTAATGGGCATTTGGAGCGGATTAACCGTCCCCTTTTATCATAACTCCGTGCTTATATGGTTGAACATCGAAGAAATTGGGATATTTTCACAGATGCAACTACGTATGCGTATACTACGCAAGTCCACAGAGTTACTGGTTTATCTCCATTTGAACTGGATCCGCTCACGTTCACCACCCCTTGTGGTGGTCGACTCTCAACCGACATTGCATAGGTTTCCGTCCACAATGGATCACTACACCCAATGGAAGAATTGGCTAACTATGATTGTACCGTTCGCTAAGTCGTCTATGACAAAAGCAAAAAGCGCTTATAAGCGTAATTTCTATGCTCAGATCCGCCGAGCTCTTCCATCCCTTGAGAAAGAACAAGTGGCCTTTACTTGAGAGGACTACTATAATCCTGAGAAGGGGAAATGCCACAAACTTTCACCCATCGCGGCAGGCCCTTATAAGGTCGTTAACGTTGACAATGACACAGCGGTACCGGAAGTTTGTGACAATCACAAACGCTTTTCTTGAGATCGAGTGGTTCAAGCCCCTACACCCCATACGGGGGCAGTACTTCCCCTTATTGGAGTGGACGATACTGTGGTAGACAAAGCTGCACAGACGTACATTGGAATCACCCCTACAGAGACACCGATCCCTTGGCGATGTATTACTGACATACCGTCGTTCTCCTCAATGCATTCTTCTGTTACGAACTAATTGTTTCATACTCGCTCTTTAGTGCCTGTTAACACGCCGCCAGACGTCGTGTCGACTCCCAATGTCGTTCCACCTAAGGAGGGGGAGGAGATTGCCTGCTCTGACGAGGAACATTTACTGCTGTCACAACCGTTGTCTAGCGCTCGTGATACACAGATTTCTGAAGTGGAACAGCCCCTTGGGGATACTCAAGTCGGCTCAGCTGAGATTGCTCTGAATGTCAGCATCGCAACACTTCATTCGCGTGCTAATGCTGAAACGGATACTACAACCGTTGCGGGGGATAGTGACCTTGTTAATAAGATTTCGCGCTTATCAGATGAGAACCTTTCGCTTCAGACTGCTGAACTAGCTCACCCCGTCAAGGACTTATCAAGATTTTCTGATCTCTCTCGCCAAGAATCCTTGACGCAGTTGGATTTGGAAAATGACATCCCTGACTGACAGGAGAGAGTGGACACAGAAGCTCTAGTTAATTCTAGTTTGGTTACCCTGGATACTCCGTCTTCCACAGATCACAACATCACTGACATTAGCTCGTTATCCCAGCTCACTGTGCGCTCTAAAACAGCCATGGCAGATCCCGGTCTAACCAGCAACCGTTATTTGGATTACAAGGCACACTATGACGTAGAAAAACTTCTACCTAAGATGGGTCATGCAAAGTTACCATCACCACGTAGTGTCGGAGATGAGCATGACTTCCGTCAAGACGGCCAAGGACACCAGGAGATGGATAGCGAACGTTCAGTCACAACCCATTGTATGGTAATCTACACTGCAACGGCAGGAGCACTGTCGCGTGGCACGCCACGCGACGTTCCACGCGCCCACACTAGTGGCGGTTCGTGGCCACCAGTGCGCATTGCTGGCACCACCCCCATCGGCCCACCGCTATCACTATTAAGTGATCTCGGTACCACTAACTCACCTCTCTGGTCTGAACCGTCGCAGCCCGCGAAGCGGGACCACCCTCAATTCACGGAATCTAGGCCCCTCTTACTTTAAGAATTTCGGCAGCTCTCGATGAGGAAGGTAACAGGTACTAATCAGAGTTCCTCAACTCCGTGTTAGACGTTAGAAATACCCTGCCAGGTGGGCACACCACTGGTGCAGCCATGGAATCTATCGGTGAACCGGACGCTTGACGACACTGCGACGCAGGACGTTTATCCACAGGATTTTCTAGTCGACCACATCGTGGGACAAATTCACCACCCCAGTGTGTTCATACAATACCATGTCCGCTGGTACGTCTTTCCACCATCAATGAACACGGATGAACTAGTTGACCATCTCCCCCGATCTGTATCGTGCAATACCATCGTCTTAACCACTCGGCCCTGCCACGGAACATTGATCAAGCCCTCGTAGGATAGCCTCACGCCGTAATGGAACGGTTTCACCCACAATGGGGATTGAAGAGCCTACCACTAGTGCAGCAAAGAAGAAGAAGAAGAAGTAGGAGCTGAAAGGGATTGAAGAAATGAAGCCTTGAAGAAGAAAAGAAGACTCTTGGCAAAGAATATCAAACGGCATACTATATATACATGGATACTCCGAAAAGGAGGAGAACAAGAAAAACTTCACAAAAGCACATTGCACTGGAGTTCATTTCTATGTTGCTACGGCTACTCGGGCTCAAAATAGCCAACTAATTGGTAACTCAACAAATCTCTATATCCTCAAAAGGTAGGTCCACCGGAACCCAGTTGGCTCCCATCATCCTGCCCTATTCTCGACTAGAGTGCACCTCGCATTTTTTTGAAGTCACTTGACACTATGTTGGATAAGCCAGCCTCCTGGAGGAACTGAGAGATCACTGGGGCACGCAGGGCACCATTCATCGTTGATGCGGCCGGTGCACCTGATATGGACGGAGCTGGAACCAGTGCAGCCTGAGGAGGCACAAAAGCTGTCATTGAAGCTACAAACACTGAAGGCCCTGCTCCATGGCCCACCAGATCCCCCGGTGCCACGAGCACGTTTCCGTAATCCTCCTCAAGAACATCATCCAACATTTTATCGTGCACGTCGGCCACCTGAGAGAACTCGGCTGTAACGACAAACCAAGTTGGCTTTCGCGCGGGGGTGGTTCTTTTTTCATCTCGAAGAGTGAAGGCCTCGTCTCGAATAATTCTCACCCGCGTCCACAGCTCATGTTATATGAAACCACCCGCTAGGGGAGTCCTCCTTCCCGGTGATCGGTCACTTGTATCCAGCTCATCGTTGCGAGCCGCTTAGTCTACTGTAACTGTATTCCAATCGGTATTGTCGATAACATTGAGGAGTCTCACCACCTGTGAATAGTTTCCATTGCCGCCGAGCGAGATTCTGAGATCAAGAGATTGGATGCAACGAAGAAGAGTCGGTGAGATATACCAAAGAGAACATTGGCTGTAGACCTCTGGGGGAGATATACCGCCGTTCGCACAGCCCATTCCATGCTCACAACAGACCTCCACCCCGTGACCGGGTTGCTCACTAACCGGCTACTCAGGTACGTGATGTGAGTCGGAAGCTCTCTGTAGCCTCCCTGGCTCACCTCAGTAGAGGACCAGTGGAATGAAATCGGAACGCATCTTCCACGCATGTGGTGAGGGCGAATCCTATTCCTTTCACTGTTCTGATAAGGTATAATAAGTCCCCAACGAAGGCGGTTTGTTCGTTCGAAACGGATCATCCTTTGAAGGTAAGACAACCGTGATTAACGTAGAAGATATCGAAACTTGGCACGCAATAGTAGACGCGTCCAATACAGTACGTTGTTGTGCACAGCAACACCCTGGTACTTTTCAACGGTGTTTGCGCGACGCACAAAATTCTCTCCATATTGGATCTCTCTGAGATTTCGGTAAAGGGCCACGTGGAAACGGATGTAAGTTGGAATTGGACGGCCTGAATAAGTTCGGTATAGCCGCTGATGCACCACCTTGGTGAAGGCTGGTCGCGCATTCGCGTCAGTTTCCCCATGATAGTGGATAATGGCTTGAGAAGGGACGGGAATCCAGTGCGTCCAGTCAAATGGTGAAGTCATATAGACATGAAGCTCACCCGGTAACCAGATTACACCATCGGCATATTATTAGATAATCATCGTGAAGCGGACCCCCTGAGATTGAAACCAAAAAGCTCGTAAATATGGCACTGCGTTCAGTCGAGAACCGACCGCTTCTAACTCTTCATAAGAGGCCCATGGTCCCGAAGAGCGGTTTCACGGCATGAATTGTTGTGAAGGCCACTTCCACGTCTGTGGATTCGGGCATTGAGGCTGCATAGCAGGTTGATAGACCTGCCGGGCCGTTTGGTAGTTCGATGGGTATAGCGCAGCAGTTGTTGCAGGGTGACCCGCTTGAGGCAGGGCAGTTGTGCTGAAGCCACCTACGAATTGCGGAGGATTCCAGTGCATCGCAGGTTGAGATCCAATGTTCTTGGGAGCTGCTGATGGGTTTAGAGCGTTTGAAATCCCGCCTTGCCACTGATTAGCCGAGTTGTTCGGATTGATATTAATCTGAACCCGAGGAATCGGAGGTAAAGCTGCTGATGACGTTGAAAGAGTGTGTAACCTTTGAGGCGCAGATGTAGCCGCGTTGCGAAGAAAAGATCTTTGCTGGTCGCGAGAAGACGAGACAGTATCGGCCATGCTGAGGAGATTGTTAGCTAGGCACGCGCTGCGGTATCGACCGTTGCCTACGGGGACGTTTTCGCGCCTAAGGTGGGGATATGTAGTGCAACGTGTTGGAGGAGGTTTATCGAATATTGCGACTCATATATACGGAGTTATGGCATCGCGGCGGAAGCGTTCGATATATAAATCAGAGGTCAATTACTCGACGCCGAGGTTACTTGCACATTTTAGTGGACATTAGTTTACCTGCCGCCTTGGCATACTTAGCACACGTGTACTGTTGTTTGCACCTATTATTTACGAATAGGTATATTCTATTTAGCTAATTTAATATAGCTGTCTGACAGTGGGCCGGCGCCATCTATACTCAGACTTATGACAGTGAACCCACTGCATGGAAATAAACACAACAACCGAGTATTTGGCTCTGACTCAAGAACTCCTGGTGCTTGGTAAACTCCATCGGAGGGCCAACGCCTGGTGCAGGAATAGTTATTTCACCTCCTAGTATCTCGAACTGCATTCCGCGTCGTGTCATTCACCGCTCTGCGTGTTCCATCATCTTTTCTATATTTTCCTTGATATAGGCAGCACCCCCATGTTCGCCGGTGATTCCTTATTTCTTTCTCGCTTGTCTCGCTCTTCCATTCCAGTTATACCGTACATCTGCACGCCCGTCATGACGGTGAACTTCGGACTTACACCCAACTAGCGCGCCCACCGCAGGGGGCTCTGTTTACTGTTGCCACCGTTTGCTGAGAAGGATCCGAACGCCTTCGCGTGTCTTTCCTTTCGAAGAGTATTGCACCGCAGGTATTGCCAGCAATCACAAAATACTCCGATTACTTGGTTTGATCGACAGTATTGACTGGAGGGAGGTCTCACTGGAACAGAGCGGTCGGCTTGACGGCGGCAGTGGCGGTACGGGGTGTTCAGATCTTGGTAAGAACACCACCTTTGCGGGGGATTTCATCTACTTTGATCCCTGGAAGTTTCGGGAAATTCCCTCGAGAAGGCGAGGGAGCTCTGCGATGCACTGCCACACGTGCCAGACGACCACTCGATTGGGTACGTCGACTCCGACGTTTACTACCGCACGTATAATGCGGATGACCCAATTGTTGATATCGAGCCCGAAGAGCCGGGAGACCTGGAACTAGATATTGCCAACGTGGTCGTAGACGAATGCCCCGCGGGGATGCCTCAGGTTCCCTGTCCTCCAACGGTGATTGCTTGGCCTTCACTGCCCAGCGTATGGTAAATGGATGTCATTGCCCGCTTCCTCCGCGGAGCTGGTTCAAGCGCTGCTGAGCTTTCGGGTGACGTCACCGCGATGGTAGATGCATTGGCTCACTGCCTTGTGGGTGGTCCCGCCCCAGATAATGGGGAGGTGTCGCACCTCTAATCCAGTATCCTGGTCTCTTTGCTTGGCTTATGCAGTAGTGTAGCTTAGCATCACACCGAAGCGCGAGCCTCCTGAGTACATTATCACGTATAGAACGGTTTTATCTTCTTAATTCCCGTCTTTGACGGAGTCCTTACAAAAGTGGGTGTACTCCTCTTTTCTACCTTCCCCGGCTTGGCGGCGTTTTTATCCCACTTGGGCGTGGCACAGCGTAGCTGGTATGCAGTATCCTCGCTTTGGTGATATTGGACTGCCTTCGAACGGTGAAGGTGTTCGATGGGTTACGTGGTGTCCCAGCTTGGTTCATATCCGTACCAACAGAAGTTGTACCTTAACTCTTGTTTGTATACATGCCAGCCTTCCCGTGGTATGGTGAGCTCGCTTGTTGGGGGTTGCCCGTGGCACGCGATATTTTCTCTCAAGGGTCCGTCAGGATGCAACGGATAAGTACTGGCTTCGTTTGGAGGATGTGGTGCAGCGTGCAGAATAATGTCCCTCAAGAGGGTGGCTTTGTGAAAGGGTTGGCGCGTTTCGCAGTAATTATGTCGTATCGCTAGTTGGCGGGGTTCCTCCGTCCCAGGGTGATGGTAGTCCAGTCGAACCACAAGCTTGCGGGCATCTTGCTGCTTTGGCAGGGTTGCAGAGGTCATTCTCTGCTAGGGCTTTCTGCGTCACGCAGTGATTGGTGTGGGGCGCGCAATCTCCTTGCGTTCACGTGACTACCACGACATGTGGTTCTGAACCGCCTTCTTGCGTTCCGCCTCCCTTGGCGTGGGCCTTACGCTGCCCGGCTGTGCTGTGCACTGCTGTGTTGGCACCCGGTATACGGCAGTTACTTCCGGTCCGTCATTGTTTTGCATCAAACTCCCTGATGGAGGGGGTACAGCTGGCACCGTGAGGATCTTCCGTGTTCCACGGTGAGGTTCAGTATTACTTTTTCGTGTCTCATGGCTCAAATCCCTTGCGACGGTAATAAATTCCCATCGGACTGATGTTTCCGCTTCCTCTTCTTAGATGGAGCAAGGGGCGTAGCAGTAAGATATCACGCATGGCGGGTGTAAATGCGCGCCGAAGGGGCGGTAGTGTTAGGAGTAGAGAAAAGTCCGTTTGGAGCTGAACAATCTGGTCGAGCCAGAGTTTCCAACAAAATCGGTAAATCTGAGAGGCCCCGAGTAGAATGTAGTAGAGTAGTCGGTCTATTTGGTCCTGGAGTTTCCGGCGTTGCTGAGTCTGTAGAGACGGGTTTGGCTGTATCCAGGACGACCTCAGACGAGAGAGGAGGGGCAAGTACAAGTCGATCACGGAGAATCCGCTCGTTTTCATTGCCCATTTCCAGTACGACAGTGTCTGAGTTAACAGAAAGCACCTTTAATAGTCTATTCGCTACAGTTGAAAGCTTGTGACACTTCTTTCGTTCCGGTTTAGAATATTCTTTCCGTATAAATACGTAGGTATTAGCCCGTATGCGGGGAGCATTATTTCGTAAACGAGCGTCAAAATTCCGCTGTACGTGGCTTGTGCGCGTTTCATAGATTTTCACGCTGCGAGGACCAGTTTGGTAAGCAATTGCTTCCCTTCCCGGCAGCAACAACCCACACATGAGAAAGTTCCGAAGTGGCTTGAGACTCTTACGCCACGGGCAGGGGTGAACGAGATAGAACCAATTCGAATGGTGATACTTTGGTAGTCCGGTGAGCTTGCCTAATGTATGCAAAGTTTAAGGCATTTTTATACAAGTCCTAAGTCTTGGGGTGATCAGCAACCTAGGAATTGAGAGAGGCCAACCAAGTCTGGTAGAACCGTTCGACTTGCCCATTACACTGATGGCAGGTAGTTGTGAACAAGTTCTTCACGTCCAGAATGCGACAAACATCCTGGAAGAACTTGGACGCGAACTGCCGTCCGTTATCAGAGAGCACCTCCACAGCAAGACCGTTGACAAAACTACAGTGCATTACCAGAGCCTTGACCACCTTGAAAGCGGTTATTTCCCGGAGAGGGAAAGTCCAAACAACCTTTGAAAAGCGATCAGTGGTCATATACAAGAACTTTTTGCCTCTCTTAGTAGTGAAGAGAGGTCCGAGAGTATCGACCGCAATAAGCTGTAGTGGTGCCCTAACAGAGAATAACTTCATTTTCTTCGGGTTCCTGCGAAGCGTCACCGTTTCTTTGAGCATTTGGTTCAAACCACACATTTGCGTAGCAATCAACCGCCTTGGGGGGCCAGTAAAAAGCCCTTCGCATGGTGAGGTAGAGCTTGCTCCTACCTACGTGGCCACTGAGCTTTGCAGATTGCGAGAGATATAACACCCGCGACAGGAGGGAATGAGGTACCACAATATGTGGGGGAGTTTCGGCCAACTGAACGATGTAGCCGTTATCGTTCACCTCGAAAGGGAGGTCTTCACTACCGTTCAAACGAGCTCAAATCCTCATCCAGAAAGAGTCATCGAATTGTTCTCGCAGCAATTTCTCCGGTGGAACCGGTACAAAACTTCCACATAAGAAGTTCTCAAGGGTCTTGCAAGATGCGAGTAAGTTGTCAAAGTCAGCATCCTCATCCCAATCTTCTCGGCATTCCTCGAACTTCCACTCCAGGTCATCCGGTTCTTCAGCCATGAAGCATGGAAGGTTTTCATCCTCCGTTGGTACTGCTTCCCCTTTTGTAGGTAGAGGCGACAGAGCGTCGGCCTGTTTGTTGAGCGCACGCTCTTTATATATGACTTGGAAGTCATATTCCACAACGCGGAGTCTCCAGCGCATAAGGTGGCCCGAGGGATCGGAAATGTTCATTAGCCCCCTCAAAGAGAGATGATCTGTATATACGGTGAAATGAACTCCTACAAGATAGGGGCGTAGGGTGCACAGTGCTTATACGACGGCGAGATACTCTTTCTCAGACACGGATTAATTCCGCTCGTAGACATTGAGTGAGTGTGAGCAATAACCAATTGGCCTTTGGTCCCCCTCTGGGGTGGTTTGAACAAGAGCACATCCAACTCGGTAATTGCTCGAATCCGTGTCCACGGAGTACGGAAGTCCCAGTTTGGGTAAAGATAAGATAGGTGCTGACGTGACAGCCCTCTTTAAGGAGAGAAACCCTTCCGACTGCTCGGGCGTGAATAGTCTCAATGGTGGGGGATTTTCTTTGCGTAACAACGCGTTCAAAGTTGGTGCAATATCCGAAAAGTTCGGGATAAACCTTCGGTAGACGTTCCCCAGCACGAAGGAAGAGCGAAGTTCCGTTTGAGTGCAGGGTTGTTTGGCCTGAACGAGGGACTTGACTTGAGCCTTCTCGATCATTAACCGTACTGGACGGATAATGTGTCGCAGATACTTGACTGCACCATTGAAAAACTCGCACTTCATCAACTTGAGGGTAATTCCCGCATCACAGAGTACAGTCAGAACGTCCCTTACGTGGGTTAGATGGTCTTCCAAATTATTTAAGAAGATGATAATATCATCCAGGTAGACCAGGCAGTTCCGCCACTTCAAGCAGTTCAATAGGCTATCCATTGCACGCTGAAAGGTAGCAGGAGCGTTGGTCAAACCAAATTTCATCCACTTGAAGCGGTACGATCCTGCGTGGCAGGTGAATGCAGTCTTATCACGATTCTCCTGTCTAAAAGGGACCTTCCAATAACACCAATTAGCGTCCAAAGCAATGAACATGGTTGTGTCTCCAAAAAGCCTATGAATTCTTCCATAATAGAGATGGGATATCTGTCTATAAATATTACAGTATTATGACAGTGATAGTTGGCACGGAACCCCCAGGTTCCTTCGGCCTTTAAGGCCAGTGAAACTGGAGATGCCCAGGGTGATTGAGTGGGCTTTATCACACTTGCGTGGAGCATTTGGTCCATTTGAGACTGCTCCTCTTCTCGGGCTTTCAGTCCTGCCCTGTAGCGGGGTGGTGTAATCGGACATGCACCTGGTAACAAATCTGTCCGTTGCTCCGTAGCATTCATCTCGCCGGGCGAGCCATCCAACATCGTTGTAAATTCCCGTAGCATTGCGCGGAGTTTGTCGTGGTGTGAATCCGGCACATGGCCGAATTTTATATCTTCGAGTGCCTTTATGGGGTCCACTTGGTCAGAAATCGCTGTAGCAATGTCTTTTAATACATTTATGGCCGTAGGTTCCGAGTTTATTGGGGTGTTTGACGTTAAAAAACGGTTCTTTCCTTCTTCTTTGACTATAGTTCGTTGGTGGTGGGGTGGCTTCATCAGAAGAGGTGGTGATTCCGAGAACGTTTTCGGTCTTCATCTTAGTCCGGAGCACCCCAAGGGGGTGTGGAGTGATGCTTTCAATTGCTTGGTTCTTTAAAAGATACTGGGTCATTTGGCCAAGATTGGCAACTAGTATCCGGAAAGGAGCAGCCGGGGTAACGTGAACAATTCCGTTTACCAGCATGAGCTGGTATGTATGGCATAACGAGGACAGAGGTTGAATAACCCGAAGAACATTTTGAAGGCAATTGACTTTGACCAAGATTTGGGACTTAGGCGGTATAGAAACCGAGGCTGCAACTCGAAGTTTGATGTAATCGCGAGACTCGTGCAGTGGTTCCTGCGCAGCAGGTGGTGGGACTTGCTTCTGTGAAAAATGCTTCAGCGGGAGACGGACCATCGAGACTGAGGATCCGTCGTCGAGTTCGACCTGCCTTAGGTGGGGTCTGATTGCGTCGACAAATATGTCGCAGTAATCACATCCCAGTATGACTGGAGCGGCTAATGACTGACAAACGATAAAGTGGAGCTTCACCACAGAAGTGCCCAACCACACCACTATATCGACGGTATCCATCGTTTTTAACAGATTACTCCTCGCATCTGCGACGTCGGAAACCGTTTCAGAACGGATACGAGACTACGTCTGTGGGGATAGCAATGATTCTACTATGATATTGTGGCCTGCCCCTGTGTGAAGGACTGTTAGAAATCTCATCTTAAAATGGGTGTCAATGCCAAGTTCAGCATAAACCCTGTAGTTGAGCCTGGCCATGACCAAGAATCTATCCGGGATCCGGGGTTTTTCACTCCGTATCAACGGGAGATGCAGCACAGAAATGTGTGCAGAGTCCGCTTCCGCGTTGTCTTTCCTTGAAAGAATTTTCACCAGGCAGCGAGGCGGCGACGTCTCGGGCGTTAACAGACCCATCTCTGAGGGCTTCTCTCCCGAAAGGGAGACGCCCTCAGTTAGTTTTCCTGGCAGGGTCCCCCCTTAGGAGGTTGTCCAAGATCCTCGAACACGAGAGCTCCATTCCGGGGGCCAGGGTTCTTATCCGCATAAGTGGTGGTTGCATCGGACATTTGCGCCACTTCCCGACTTGGGTTAGTTGAAGCCAGCCACGCAAGCGAAATATGTGGCAAGGCATGCGAGAATTCCGTCTTAGGTCGTAAGTAGGAAGCCGTTGGGACGGACTGGTTCTCCTCTCGTGTGAGAGCATCGTAATTTGCCAGCACTTTGGCCATGTCCTTCAGTGAGCAAAGACACTGAGTGGACGTATGGCCATGGGTGTTGCAAAAGTGGCAAATCAGAGCCGATCCAGCGACGCGCCAGTCAACACCTCAGGCCTCAGAGAAGCGTACCAGAGGGCGGGTATGATGTCATCTAGGTCGTTGATGACGATATTGACCGTTCATAAACTGAACTCATTGTGGCGGCTGAACGCGATTGTACCCCACGTACAATACGGGCTTGTCTTGCGCCGTTTCAAAATTGTCCTCCGTCGTTGACGGTGAGTCCGTGGCTGCACCATTTATCTGTGCTAAATGCACGGTTTCGTATCCATTTTGTGGGGTTCCATCCACTAAACGTGAGGGAGATGAGGAATCACTATCCAGGAACAATGTCTTGGTGGGCTTAGACCTATGATTCGGAGGTCTCGCTGGAAGTGCTTCCCCTTCCAATCGAGCTTGTTGAACAACCTCGAGGTAGGTGATTCTCCGCTTATCCTCGCGGTAACGAGTGAAAAGATTAGGGATTGCTTGGTGAAGACCATCGTTGAACATGGTACACCGTTCCCTTGCAGGGTATCTATTCCCATAACTCTGGAAGGCCTTGTTAAGGTGCACCAAGTAATCAGTTTCAGTCTCCCCTAAGCGCTGAGGTGTATCTCGCAAAGCGAGGATTGCCCCCTGAATGGCAGTACTGGTGGCATAAGAGCGTAATAAATATTTCACAGCCCCGGTAAGCAGGTTACTACTCCCTCTGAGGCATGGGATGATCCCCTGACAGACGTGTACTGATCATCTGCCACTACCCATAAGAAATACGGTACTGCCAAATACGCTTGTCCCTCTTTCATTCCGAGTAATACAGCTTCCACTACAAAGCGAGAGAGAAAGTCCAACACCGTAATTGGGTCTTCTACAGTAAAATACTGGTTACGCGGTGAGAGTTGCATACGTTTACACACTCTTTCACCTTCCCCATGCCACGGGTTGTACGTCCTACAGAGGAATTTTCGAGGTGATAGTGTCGGTATGACATTAATTCTCGATACAACAGGTTCGTCGGTTTTAATGTTCTGAGGCCAGAGTGCCTTCTCCCCTTGCTGCTGGTTCGAATCACACCTTTAGTGGCAGATCACCGCTTCGAGCGGGAAGAATGGCCTCGTTTCTCATTCTCCGAATCGGAGTCCGAGAAACTAGAAACATCCGACCAGTTTCGGGATGAATCTGATGATGTCATATAATTATAATCCAAGTGATCTCGTTTGTATTTCCGCTTATTGTGGCTTTTCTTTCTTCCCGCATGCTGGTTATGGTGTAACGCAGCTGGTTTCGAATTATCCGGGGACGGTTTATCCATGAGGATAAACTGCTCTAACGTCTCCAGACGGGCATGAACTCAATCGAATCGAAATTCAACTCCTTCTATGAAGGTGGCGAGTTTCCCCAAACTCTCTAAAATAGAGTTGAAATCAGACCGTAAGATACGGAGATCCTTTGCAACCACCTTTGCAGGGGTTTCCATCAATACCTCAAGGAGGGTTTGCAACTCCCCCACAAGGGTGTCGTGGGCGGTCCACAAAGCGTGAACCTGAGATTCCAAGGAATTCCCCGGGAGGGTGTTATTGCCCGTCGGACGGGGTTCAGGTGTGGCGGTGGCTACAGCCGGAGCCAGATAAGCACCATCCGAGTCCTTCGATAACGCGATGAACGTGGACTTTTAGGATTCCTGGGGTGCGTTTGAAGTTCTAGACGAGGCAACCCCAACATGGCTGGATTTAGCCCCAGTCTGGATCTGAGAAACGAATTGAGCTTCGGTATTATCCCCACCACTTTCGGATTGGCTGCGCGTAGTCGCCGGCTACGCCGAGTAGGGCTTCCTCGACATGAGGGCGAACCGTTACGACGAGACAACAACGGAACTTACGTAAACCGAACAAAATAAACAAAACCTCGAAAGAGGGAACCAAGCACAAAACCGATTCTAGGTCTTCTATGTCAGGAGACCACTTTGTGGTGCAATGGCTAGAAGTGGGAGAGCATCGGAAGATGTTGGGAATCTTTCCTCGTTAGAGTTAAGCCGGGTTGGGTAGAGCCCTCCCAAGAGTGGCACGACTATGTCGGGTTGTAAGGCCGAGGCCACCCGTCGCGACTTGCGCAGGACGGTTTAGGCAATAATCGGGTATCCGCAGGAGTGGTGTGTGGGGGTTGTCTTCTTTTGGAGAGGTGGGGTTTCCAAGTTAGTGGCAACCAGGAACACGAGCCGTGTGTAGCGAGAAATTCACCGTGTAAAGGGAAATGGAAAGGGGGAGCTGATTCACGAGTTTCATTACGATGACTAACAGCAGTGCCTGGATATAAACCTATACAAGGCAAACACCCAGATATTTGTAATAAAAATCCGGATAGTGGGGTCCTGTAGATGGGCAAAGATGTTAAACTTTCTGTATGCTATGGTGCTTTTCTCCAAGAAGGAGTAGAGAACACACGAAGATGGTCAGGTCTAGTGCGAATTCTCCAGGTTGAGTTCCTTTGATGGAGAAGGTTTCCTGGTGCGACGGCAACTCGCCGGCGCAATAAGTACTAACCATCCCAGAAATGGGTGTAAAAAATATATATAATTGACTAAATTACTCCATTTTGGTGATTCATGCCCACTACTGTGGCTAACTGCCCATTCACTCTTCCGTTTACCACGTGTTAAATCCACTATTAGTTGTCGTAGTTCATGCAATGACTACATTACCGAAGCATTAGAGAAATCAATCAAGTACCAAGAACCCCTTCCTGAGGGCATTGCACTTCATTCTACGCTGTGGTGGGCTGGTCACATACGTCCATTTACAATTTCCAGGATAACAGTTCAGGTAATAAATCAGAACAGACACCAAAAACTCGCTCCACAAATGTATTTAGGAATTTGAGAGGAGCAGTAGAGAAGACTATTGATGGGACTCTGGTACAGAAGGGCTCCCCTTTCGCACTCTGGTGCGCACAAATGTGTGATACAGTGAGATCTGACCACATGCGCTTTACAACGCGCTCTGTATCAATTGGTGAGCGAGTCACGTGGGTTACAATGGCTATCTAATCAGTTTGATAGTTTATTTTTTTATTTTAGATAGGTAGTGACACCCCGCTACTGTGGTGTGGGCCCTTGCCATCAAGGCCAGCCCCAACGTATGCCACGTAGCCTAGTGCACCTGAGGGTGAGTCTTGCTCGCCCTTAAGGTGGGCTTAGCGCTCCCTCGCCTAGCATGGAAGGTCCAAGCACCTCCTGGTTAAATATGATACCAACTGGTTTCTACAGTCAACTTCTTGGTTTATCTATGACTATTCAGGGTTTACTAACCGGTGTGCGCCGTACTATCAACACTACCAATTGGTTATGGTAGGCCCGCCTGGTTATCTCGCGCCCCTAGTGGTTTCGGGCTGCCACACTCATTCGGTTACCGAACATCCACCCTTCAGGTGGAGCCCTCGTCGCGCTCCCGCCAAAGGTTATCCAAACGTACTATCCCGCTGGTACTTGACACTCAATTGTTTGTACCACATTTTGGTCTCCTTACCTAGAATTGGAACTACACCAATTGGTTTTGAAAAGAAGAATTTAGGAAGGAATTGTATTTTGGACACCGTTTGGTTTGGTTACCAATAGAAAGCGATTTTGTGAACCATCAGTTTACCAATTGGATACGCCGCAACCGAACACAAGATCCAGAAGTTCATTGAGTCGAAGAACGGGCGCAGGCGCGTCCCAGGGATTCTTTGAACCAAGATTGGACAACCTGCAGGAATTATTGAGGGGAACTACCTTACAAGTCTATGAAAACGACGAAGGGGAGCAGAATGCACAGGATGCCGCTCCCCCGGCAACCAATGTGGTAGAGACCGCGTTTCCGGTGGGGCCGAGGACCGGTGCCACATGTGACTAACTGGTAGAAGAAAAGGACATGAAGAAACCTAGGATGATGCCACCCAAGTTGTATATGGATACGATTACCAAGGTGGTGGTTGGCCGTGCTACACATTAGCTGGCCGACCAAATAACCACATTGGTTTTAAATTTTCTGGAGCACAGCGCTCGGGAATATGTTGAACAAATGGTACTGGAGTCCCTGCAAGAACAGCAAGTGGTGGCCCCAAAGAGCCCGCAAACCGTCCCAGTAATGACACCAACCGCTCAGGGTAACTGACAGGTTTTTTATCGGTCACGCAGGCTATCCAGCCATCCCTTCCTATTAACATAACTTGTGGAAAGCTTCCCGACCTATTTCAGAAACGTGCAGACTCTCAGTTATAAGAAAGCCTGGGGTATATATACCTTCCGGAACCAACTGGTAGAGCCAAGCAGGTACCCAAAGGATAAAACTATGATGATGGAGATTCGTCGAGATCGGAGTATGAGCGGAGATGGATTCCAAAAACAAAGAAGAAGACCAATAGGAGAAGCGGAAAAGGCCGTCGATCGGACCCTGATTCTTCGGACTCCAGTAGCGATACAGAGCCGTCGGAGGATAACAAGCACCGTAAAGGTAGGAAAAAGAGGAATTAAAAAGACCGTCGGAAGGTGAAAAAAACCGTGAAGTAAAGATCAAACGGTATGACACATCCGATGACAATGAGTCCGATAAGGATTCAGAACTGGAGATTATTTCACCGTTGAACGATTTGTTCACCAAAGCGGTTCAGTCCAGGACCTACTGGTTACGGAACCAGGATTCTTAGTACACCACACAGATGGCTCAGAAGATTACCAAGCAGTACAAATGGCATGGTTTCCAAATGGTGATACTGCCTTCACAGGTGATGATCTCATTGCGATCATTGATTTCCTTCAAAGATTCAAGATTGCTTGTGACCAGAATGGTTTCTCAGAAGGAGCAGCAATATGGCTATTTCCGCTCTACTTGAAGAAGCAGGACGCATCCTTGGTCCATAGTAGGATGCAATTAAATAACATTTCGGTTGATAAAGACCAAAGGGAGATGTTTTGGACTTATCCGCAGGTCGTCAACTACCTTTCGGAAACCTACGAGACCGATGAGGTTAATCAGGAAGCTTACGCTGAGCTTCTAGGTTACCATCAGAAGTCAGTATAAACCTAATTGGGTTTCGCGAAGTTATTGTTCGCGATGGCTTCCTGGTGCGGTAATGTATTCAGCACCACGCATTTGAAGTCGTTCATAGCCGATAACATCGACAAAGCCATTAGGTCGCA
The DNA here is from genome assembly GCA_003194525.1 of Gracilariopsis chorda. Lineage (NCBI taxonomy): Eukaryota > Rhodophyta > Florideophyceae > Gracilariales > Gracilariaceae > Gracilariopsis > Gracilariopsis chorda. Next base: position 223,618 of record NBIV01000072.1, read on the forward strand.
GTTGAAGAACTACCACGCGAAAAACCGAAAGATGGATTACAACGAGCTCGTAGGATATGCAGAAACCCCTGGAGACACTCACCGAGCTGGTCGAAGACAGCCCAGTACGGTTGTCAAGCCCGGCAAGGATAAACCGAAACGGAGGATCTTGGAGTTGGATTATTTGTCACCTTCAGAGGACACGGCGCACGATTTCACACTAGTTGCATCCACGATCAACTTGTTACACACCGGACCTGCAGCGGCATCGGTCTCTTCTTCATCTGCCTGGACGTCCTCAATGGTAGAATCAGCCTGCAATTTGTCAATGCCAGCCACGCAGGTTTATGTCCCTGAAAAACAGGTACTCCCGATGAAACCAATTGGTAGGACCTCACCCTAGAGTCAGTGGTCTTCGTACCATACGGCACGTGTCCAACCGATGGACAGGACGCCAATGCACGGAAACTTGATGGCTTTGAGGAATCCAACCACGGGGAATCTGCTTTGTTGGTTTTGCCGATCACCTCACCATTTGGCTACGACATGTCCCAATGTCGCCCTTCAGGATAGAGCAGCGCTCTTACAGGTGCGTCAGCAAAACCATCAGGTGTTATTTTGCCAAGAGGGCGGAAATCAACAGGTTCAGGACAAGCAACCTCGCAATAATCAAGCGGTTAGCCTAGTCACCGCTGCGGAGAAGGAAGAGGAAGCTGCCATCGTACCACCACAGGTCGAATACGCCTAAAGGTTGGGCTGCAGGCCAATCCCAATCAGTCCCATTCGGAAGGCCAACCGGGTCCAACTGGTTCTTGTATTGATGTTCGCCCTGCGGTTACTTAAGAGGAAGCAGCAGAAGACTATTTGGTACCTATTTGCTTTCTAAAGCATGATAACTACAAGGTGAACATCACCCCTGGGTTCTCTGTTAACCATTTGGTTCCGTGTACCCCTATCTTGGATGCGGGAGCTGGATCGAGCCTGTTTAATGCCAAGCTCCTATCCCCATATTGATTAGAAAGGGTACGACTGACTACCATCAAAAACTCTTTGTTCGATGCAAATAAGCGACCATTAGCGGTCCGTGGAAGTTTAGACCTAATGTTAGCCGTAGGAAACCTTAAGGTCCGGGTACGGTTTATCGTGATCAAACAATTGACACCGGATTGTGTTCTTTGAACTACGTTCATTAACAACTATTTCCAGGCGAGTTTGCCTCGTACCAGAGCGGTTTTGTTCCATAAGCGTCCAACAGTCGCCATTCTAGGTGGTCAAAAATCTAGAACCACCTCAGTTCCGGGACCGGAAACCCTGTCAGTGGCAGTATCCAATAACGTTCGATGGGTGAAGTCCATTCGAATTCCGCCCACACACCAAATGGTAATCAAAGTGGTATGCAACCGACCGGGTTCGCTAAAACTAAAAAGCCACCATAAGGTATGGGAACGCCACAGGGCGATGATGGCGAACGGAATTGTAGACAATATTCTGAATCAACCCTCTCAGATATGCTTAAGCAACGTCAGCAATCATATGGTTAAATTACCCAAAAAAAGCGTTGTTGGAAGCGCATCTCCTGCTCCGGGTAGCATACTTACCCTGAAACCATTAAAGTCGTCCGGAGAACTCCACCCTAAGGAGGGGTTGGAAACCAACTGGGAAAAACAAGAACCCGACCATGCCGGTATATGCCGAATCAATACCGACACAGGGCGAAAATACCAACTGGAAAGAGGAAGTAACATAGGGCCAGAAGGGAAACCTTGTAAGGACAGCATCCTCGACCTATTAAATCCCATCATTGCCACGTGGTCATGCCACCTAGGGGTGATCAATGCCACGCAACACCGTATCGACTTGGTTTCTGGAGCTAAGCCGATACACCAACAACTATTCCAGGCAGGTTCGAAAGCCCGACCTGTTGAAATCCAAGAGGTAGAAATGATATTGAAGGAAGGGGTTATTGAGCGCGCATATTCGGAGTGAGCCAGCCCAGTGGTGTTGGTTCAGAGAAGGGAGACAACAGAATGACGTTTTGTATCGAATATCGAAAACTAAATGCTGCTACGGTCAGGGATTCTTATCCGATACCCAGAATTGACGAATGTATCGATTCTCTCGTGGATGCGAAAGTCTTCAACACATTGGATGCCAATTGCAGTTACTGTGAAGTGGAGATACGTGAAGAGGATAGGGACAAGACTACATTCACCTGCCATACTGGTCTCTTCCGTTTCTTACGAATGCCATTTGGTTTACGGAACGCATCCCTTTCGTTTCAGATAGCTCTGGACATAATCCTATCGAAGTTAGGATAGCGGATCGCGCTGGTTTATATATATGACGTATTCATCTATTCTCGACAGGTTGAAGAGCACTTTGGGCACGGGCGAAATGTGCTCCAGCTCCTGAGAGATGCAGGGGTGACGGTCAAGTTACGCAAATGTGTTTTTGTCGACCAAAAGATGGTGTATCTGGGTCATATGGTCAGCCTAGGACGCCTAGAGGTAGCCAAGAGGAGCATCCGAGCGTTTTAAGAAGCTAGCCTCCCACAGACCCAAAGGGATAGCCGCTCTTTCATTAGTTTGTGCAACGTCTCCCGTCAGTTCATCAAGTGATTTGCTAAGATTGCAGCTACCCTTAATACAAAACTGCAAAAGAGACAACCAGATCGGTTTAAATACCTTGAGAAGAACGACATCGAGACTTTTCAGAAACTGAAATCTGCCCTGATCTCGCCACCAATATTGGCTTTACCCAAGTCAGGCTATCACTAAACCCTTGATACGGACGCGTCTTCCACTCATGTAAGATGCTGCCTTATGCAGGACCAAGCCGATGATAGCAAGGCACCAATCTGTTACTGGAGTAGGGCACTCACCAGAACGGAGCAGAACTACACCGTAACGGAGAAGGAATGCCTAGCCGTGGTTTGGAGCAGGCTGTTGCTCCTTCCTTACCTATATGAAACGACGTTTACCTGTGGACAGATCACGATGCCTCAAGGTGATTACTGGGACTTGCGGGCGTTTCCTGACGGCAACCCAGATGGAGGTTGAGACTGTCAGAGTTTGCGTATGAGGCAAAATAACACCAAGGGTTAAGGCTTAACGTGGCCAATGCCTTGTCACGCATGAATACCGATGGGATGGAAAAGAAATCAGTGGGAAACGATATTACGTGCTCTACTATCCAATTGGTTAGGGATGGACAGGAAGATAAAACTGAAGTAGGTACCTTATTGGATGAAGAGGAAAACATCCATCAGGTTATCGTCGCAGACGATGCACCGAGTGGAGTTTTTGCAGTGGAGGAGGAGGAATATTCCCCTATTACCAAAGAGGAATTTTTGCGAGAGCAAGCAATAGATAGGTATTGCAAGTCATTGCTACACCTCGTTGGGCGGAAGGATATGCAGTTAGATTTGGACCATGAAGGCTATTTAGTCAGGCAATTTACCTTAGATGGCCTGCTCCGACTGGTTGTTCTAGAGTCGTTTCGCCAAAGGCTTCTTCACCTGGCCCACCAGCCACAGTTGGTAGGTCACTCGGATGGTACGCAAATGTACTACACCCTAAGAGGAGACTTGTACGGGCTTCTGCTGGCTCAGGAAGTCTATACCTATGTGGCTAGATGCACCTCATGCGTTAAGACCTGTGGTGGTATTCGAAAACATCGTATGCTTATGGAGCTATTCCTCGCGACTGGCCTCTTGGCTTTCATTGATATTGACCTATTTGGACCACTTCCGGAAACGGCAAGAGGGTATAAGTACTTCATGGTTGTCACCGATCGGTTTAAGAAGCTCAAGAGGGCAGTCCCCCTCAAGAGCACAACCTCACTAGTTCTAGCAGAAGCATTTCTTAACCATTGGGTATACCCGTACGGTCCTCCACTCTACGTTCTCACCGATAATGATTCTAACCTGGCTTCGAAGTTCTTCGAATCAGTCTGTACCATGTTAGGTTTGAAGCACTATTTCACGACTGCATACCAACCCCCGACCAATGGGCAAGTAGAAAGGTTTAACAAAAACCCTTGTGCAACTATTGTGTCATTACGTAGCTGAGAATTAATCGCACTGGACTGAGTTAATACAGCCCTTGACGTACGCTTACAACCTACACGTACATCGCTCAACAGGAACCACTCCCTTTGATTTAGTTTTCTCACGACACCTTCCGGCTAATACTGTCCAAGCTGGTCAGGCGAACCACCGTGCCTATGGAACACAATCTGCCGCTCATGTGAAGAGGGATATCCTACGAAGGTTGAGGGAAAGCCTTGCGGTAGTATCATCAAAGATGACCGCAGCCAAGGAGCGGTGCAAGAAGTACTTCGACCAGAAGGTGAAAAAAATTACCAAAGTGGAAGTCAGAGACTACGTTTTCGTGGATGCCCCACCAAATGTTGCTTGGCCATTCCCGAAGGACGAGAAAGATGACCGGAAGGTAGCGGAGGAGATAACATCCAAGCTACTGCCGATGTCAACTGGTCCTTACGAGGTTATACGAGCAGACGACCACACGGTAACCATCCTTTAAGGCTGTTTATAGAACATCGTTTCGGTTGATAGGGTTACGGAAGCCCCGTAGGCCAACGTACCAACCGAGGTTCTCGATGGATGACAGAGCACCCTTACTCCGGCTCCATCTACCCAATTGGAAGAACAAGCTCCAAGGGAATCGGCCTCTAGTATGTCACCCGATCGGAGCTCTAACCCAGTTCGACCAGAGACGGTAACCACCGACCCTAAGGTCACTCCCACTGCTTCACAGATTGGAAATTGAACCACACCACAAGGGATCGCAACCCAACCTCTTGGAAATGTACCAACAGAAACCGAAGGGATCATTGACTCCATCGTCGGTCACGAGTTCCGCATATCGGAAATTCGGTACCGTGTACGGTGGTATGGGGGAATGGCGTTCCATGACATCATGGAACCGCCCCAACACATACCCAATAACGTCCTCATAAAGTATTGCGCAAACGAAATGAAACCTCATCAACTGGATGCCTCAACGCCCATGTTTTGTATGGACGCTAAGGGGGCGGAGGGGAGAACGTTTTGAAGCAATACCATGAGTTGAATAACTAAAAAGAAACAAACAACAACTCAGCTAACAACAGAACAGATTTACGCATGTTGGCACCCACAGGATTGTGCAAAAGCGACAAATAACACGCACCTTAAGGAACATGACAAGACGAATATCAAGTACCATAGCCACCCCATACACTTCCCCGATCGAGATGTAACGTAGGCCACTGGCGGAATCCATCCCTTGCCACGTCCACGAACGGCCCACCCACCGGCACTGGAACCACCACCAGGAGTACTACCTACCATGGGATACAGAGCAGTCAAAGGAACGGCTTGGCCAGCTGATAAACCCTGTGTAACCAGACTTGGTGGAAGAAGATTGGGGTATACCAGATTGGTCTGCGTGAGTTGAGCCAAAGGGCGTACAGTACCGAACGAAGCCATGGACGGAACACCTGGATGGGAATTGAAGCCAGTGAAAGTTAGTAGTTGAAAGTCGGTTGGTGTGGTCTCAGCTAGAACACCGAGTGGTTCAGTCAGCCCCACAGGGGCCCTGTTGGTTATAAGAAGTACCAGCCGAGGGCGTATCGTCAATTATCTGGGAAAGAGCTCCCACGTGGTAACTCACTTCCTGGTACAACGCGTGCTGAAACTGGACCCGGAAGTGGCGGAGGCCATTGTTTTGAGCCTCCCGCAGTGCCAAGACCGGAAGATAACTGGTCAGGGCATCAATGCCCGCAATGGAATTCGGAGGGCCCAGTCGGTTGAAGTACCGTAGACATCCATGATGGAGTCATTGCAAAGCACTTTCGATACCGTCGAAGTGCCCGCCATCGCGTCGAACCAAAGAGCAGACTACTGGAACGGATCGGAATGGACCAGCAATCACCTGACCAATTGGAGTGGAAAACATTCAGCGACCAGCAAGAGGCGCGACCGTAGTAGGTGAAGTAGCCACTACGAGGGCGCTCGCAGGCACCGCGGGGGACTCTATAACGGATTGGAGCATAGCAACGTACTCGTGGTCTCCATCTTCGTGATCGACCAGATGACCTGGGAGGGTCTGCTCCTCTGTCGTAGCTACATGGAGTTCTTCTTCGCTCCATACCGTGCAGGCCTGCCCTGCTCTTCTGGGTTGGTTTTCAGCTGCATACTAAATGCCGTTGAGCTCTTCGACTGAGTACGGTGTATCGCTTACCAGGGTTCCAACGCCAAGTTCGTCGCGCGTGATACCCACCAGGTGCTTCGAAATACGAAAGATACGACCAAAAGGATACAGAGCGTGAGCCAGAAAGATAGGATCATTAGACCGGGTAGACCAAGTCACGGGCTTTCGAGCTATATGCATGGATAGAATAGCCGTCACGGTCGCAAGATCCGCAAGGGCAATCGTGCAAACGGTACTTGCGAAAGGAGAACTATAATACCACTGCCAAAATAGGGTAAAACCGGAGGGGTTGGAACGTCCAAAAACTGGCATACTTCGTAGTACTCCTACCAACTTCATCGTTGCACATACATCTTACGGCGCATCGCATTGCCTTGCGAGACGAATTCCATTAGGTTGTTCGTGTGCATAGTTCACACATTAGCGTGGCGGTGACGAAGGCAGTACTCATCAGCCGAGTCCCTAGCCCACCGTTCACGGTCCATGAACCAGTTGGTATGCAACGGTTTGTCGAAGCAAACCATGTGAAAGTGACACCGCATGGCCGAAAGATGGGGACACATATCGTATAGGGACCAAACCACTCAGCGGAAGTACTATTTTCTTGGGGATCGTGGAAGAAGGGAAGGTCAGACGGAAACATGGGAGGTATAACATACACGAAGGGCTGATGACGCCGCTTGGCATCAAACACCGCCAATCGGTGGAGCTGCCGGTTTTGGTTACCAGGTGGTCCAGGAGCCCTATAGGTGGGAATCCGCGCTAGGCTTTGGCAATCTAATCGGCTGTAAGTGACATAGGTATCCATGGAGGGTTGACGGTATTCTTTTAGAGCCTGAAACTGGTATTGATAGGCCACTAATTGGAATCAAAGGTGCGGGGGTCAATGTCCTCCAGAGCGGATCCATAACCACCTTGGCGGTGAAACAGTTCCACAACGGGAAGAGGACGCGTACTTGGCTGACCTATAGGAGAAACAGCTGCTGGAGCAGTGTGAGAAGTCCCAGGGATCAGAACCAGATCTAGATAGCTGCTCTGAGAAGCCCAAGGGTGTCCGCGATCGCAGCTTTGACCACTACTAGGAGTCTGCGAAACTCCCCGGGATTGAGAGCCAGTAACGCGTTTAGTAATTCCTCTGTAGGGACCCATCCAAGGGTGACGGTTCATTGCGGACGCCAAATTAATTGGGCCTGTGTAAAATCTGGTTGGCAAAGAAGAAGGAAAAAGACCAGGGGAGTCATTCTGAGTGGTTAAATGGGGATCGGGATCTGCTTCCGTGACCGCTGGAGGAGCCCCGTCGCCTCTTAGATGCGACCAATCTATAAACGGCCTCGAGGCACGAAAAGAACGCGGAAGGGTAGAAGGCGGTTCCCTCCACCCGGAGTGACTTGAGTGGGTATTTGGCCTATTCCGCTTGGTATCGATGTCCTGTGTAGGCGTGAGAGGAGCATGAAGCCCCGGTGGCGTTTCTCCAGAACCAATCGGTGGGTGTGCTGGCAAGGCCTCTCGGTCTTCTAACTATAAGTTGTTTACCACTTCTTTGGGTAGGGGAACCATGACGTGTCGGATCAGGATTAACCAATTGGCAGGAAGACCAATGGGTATTTGCGTGGCGCGCCTACGTCGCACCCACAATGGACTGAACAGGTAATACCGACCCAAGATAAAGGCGTCTAATACAGGGACCCGAAAACGTGAAAGGGCAGCGCGAATTCAAGTTCTCAGCCAACTGAATGGTGAAATTGTCGCTGTGGTGGACGCGCTTATTGGAAGAAGTCAACGGAAAGGAACTAAAAGGACCAAACCGTGAGCAGAGTGTCGCGCTACTTCGAAGAAGCAAGTGCCAAACGGGCATGGAATGGGTTGTTGACGCCAAATGGGAAACTTTGGGTTTGGATGTACTGCAAGGACGATGCATGGCCAACCGTTGAGCCCATTACCAAATGGCTACGCAGGCTGCCCAACGTGTGGGAGTTGCTGCGAAAACTGGTTCACCGACAGTGGCCGCTGGGCCACGGTGTACAGCCACAAGGGCATGCCTGTCGGTAGGAGAGGGGTCTGTGATACACTGCGATCTGATCACATGGGCAATGTAACCCGCTCTGTATCAATTGGTGAGTGTTCCACGGGGTTTAGAGTGGCTAACTAATTGGTTTACTAATTTATTCAATTATTCTAGAAAGATAGTGACACCCCGCAACTGTGCTGTGGGGCCATTTCACAAGGGCTGGCCCCAACGTATTCCACTTAGCCGAGTGCACCTGAGGTTGAGCCTCAATCGCCCTGAAGGTGGGTGCAGCGCTCTCTCACCAAGCATGGTAAAGCCAAGCACCTCCTGGTTAAGTGTGACCCCAACTGGTTTGTACAGTCAACCTCTCGGTTTAGCTAAGACTATTCAGGATTTAGTAACCCGTGTGCGCCGTACTACCAACACAACCAGTTGGTTACAATAAGCCCGCCTGGCTATCTTGCACCTCTAGTAGTTTCGTGCTGCCACACCCAATCGGTTACTACACTTCCACCCTTCAGGTCGAGCCCTCGTTGCGCTCCTGCTAAAGGTTTTCCAAACAAACTACCCCGATGGTACATGACACCGGATTGGTTGTACCACACAATGGCCCATCAGACGCTGGTATTATCAAGACGTAAGCGCGGGAGGCTCATGGTAATGGACAATTTCTATATTAGACATGTCTTTGCGATGCAGTTATTCCATCTGAGTGATTCTGAATGCAAAGTTTTGGGGACTGTTCAATTTACGAATATCGATGGATCAAATCGTCAGGCACTAAAAGACGCCATCAACCACCTCAAAATGTTGAAGAGAGGTGAATGGCGTCTATTTCAAGTATAACAAAGAGAGAAAGATGCAAATGAAGCGCCATTGGCGGTGGAGAATTGTGGTTTCATTTTGTTTAAGAACAGAGCGGTTGTTACGTTCTAGTCGAATGATCTTTCGGAAATACCTTCTTGTCGTATACAAATGCCAGATACACATGCAGTCAGATGTGTGCATGGTCTTGCTTCCTTGAGTAGATGGACTGGTGACGAAATAATACGGTGAACGACACTCCATGTTCCTTCGATCATTGCGGCATATAACCTTTTCATGAATAGTGTCGATAGGTTTGATCAATATAGATTCACACCGGCTACTGTTCGTAAGGAATCCCGTTTGACGATGAGTATGCTTATATTTGTTCTAAATGCAAGTATCATCAATGCGCATGCTTTACTGAAAGATATTAGACCCGAAGGGGAAAGTATTATTGACGTTGATCTCATGAAGCAGAGAATAATTCTCTCTCTCGTTGTGGATCACGTAAAGTAAAAGCGAAAGGGAACTTCTCTTTACTCACTGGAAGAACAGACGGGTGTGTCTACCGATACATATTCATGTGGGTCCAATACCATCAATTCGCACATATTGCACTAGAAAGAAGGCCTCAAAAGTGTTCACTGCTATCTCTGCAAACTGCTATGCACGCAAGGAAAAAGAAAATAGACAATTTTATCGCGTATGGATTGTAAGCATGGCTTCCATGTCAACTGTTTGGATTCTACCACCTCAGTGCGCGCTTCCAAGACAGGCGCTCTGACGTCTTCGACAAATTCTAACACGCTAAACGCAGTGCAATTTCCAAAGGGCGTAGAGTGCGTCGTAACACAGTGACTTCAAAGATCAGGAGCCCAAAAATGTTTCACAAGTAAAACAGCTTTCCTTGAATCCCATATATGCTCCCTTTGCATCCAGCCAGACTTTTCCCACGCCTTCCATTGCCCAATGCGGAACCTGAATACGCCTCCCTCTGCCTACAAAACCGTATTTTTCGTAAATGAAAGTTTTGTACGCGCTCTTGCGTGTTTCTTTGTTTCTAGCCGAGCCGTTCTCTATGTCCGAGTAATCACAGCCCACCTTCTCAATGACGGAAGGACCAATTTGTATCGATTAGCACAGTGTACTGCCACCATGTACGCAAACAATATTCTCGTTATACTCTGTGATCTTTGCAAATCGCGGTGATATGGGTTTGAAATGGTTCGTTTGTCAAAGGTTTTGTGCAAACGAGTAAATTGGTTTTAGGGCCAGCCGATGTTTCAGGTAACTGATCAAAAAGGTTTTGTTCATGAGATAGACTGCAAGTGCGCATTTTTTGACGCATAGATTGTATACTGTTCAAAAGTGTGGGTCTCGTTGAAGGACAAGATATTGCCTGTTAAGGTGCGTAACTTTGTTTCTGTGTAGCAGATGGCACTTGGCGTTGCATTGTGACCTTAAGAGAGTAAAAGAGGGAACTAAGATCCCTGCAAAATAGAGAACCATACATTTAGATCGATTGCGGTCGTCTGTGTTCCCTAAAAACGATAACTCACCGACAGACGTTCTACTGTGATATTGTGCGCTTGACATCTCCAACAACAAGATGTACATGAAAAGAACAGTCGTGCAATGCTAATCTGCTATTTCAGCCAACGAAACAAAGGCTATTGTGATATTTCTGTTGGAAATTCTTATGTCTACCACACTGGACATTATTGTTTCCGGTTCAAAAGGGTTAAGCCCTAAAACGAAAAACTCACTTTCAGGACAATATCAATCGACACAACATCTCACTCCGAATATATGAATATTTGAAGAATAGATTTGGCGTTTCCGCACTGCCTTGCTCAATGCGTGGTTGTAGGAAGCTTTCGTACGCTGCAACAAATCCAGTTCCATCATTGAAGAGATCGGCTGCCTCCTTTTTCCCTCCCGGGGAGTCGAGGCTGGTGGAACCTCCAGCTGCGCTTTTACAGTGCACAGTAAAGAGTAACGGGTGGACAGCACTGCGCGTGCCAACGTATGGCTCAAATTGCGTCATTCACAATCACCACAGTGGCGTATAATGGTATTGCTTACACGTCACAGGATAGTTTGCTGACACGTTACCATGGAACGCGCAAGAATTTTGGGTATCTAGGATATACATATGTTCGTTTATGAGACACAGCATTATAGTATTCCTTGAACTTGATTAAGTAATTGCGTTTTCGTAATCATTTAAAGCAGAAACAGGGTTTTAGTATTCTAAAATGAGTATATAGTACTCTACGTTTCCTGGAAGAATATTAGTCTAAAATAGACGGCTTTGTTTCCAAAGTGCAGTCTTGTTTATGAAGACAATTTTGATCGCTTACGTCATAGAGAGAAGTGTAAATGTTTCTATGCGTTCACGACTATGTTTTTGGTATTCTTAGTACAATGCAACTTATTCGGCAGTGCGAGTACATATTCAGAATGCACCGAGAATGTGTGACTAACTTGCGCAAATGCAAAGAAAGGCATTCTTGGGTAAGTATTGGATACTATTTACTATGCCAAAAAGTCCTTGGTTTTTCATACCGAAGGAGTTTGGCGCAACTCCAAGAAAGACCCATCTGCAAGTCCATTTGTGTTTAATCCTTATCGGAGGACTGTTGCACAACCGGAAGGCGAACGCTGCATGTTTGCTATAGAGTATTCTTTTGATCTTCAACTTTGGCATACAGCATAAAGAGAATACCCGGATGTAACCGTTGCATCGTCTCAACGTGAATGTGTAAGGTAGCGTAAAACTACAACGAACACGATTATATTAGTGATTGCAGAAAAAAAAACATAATACAAATAATAAACAGGCAAGCTTGCATACTAGTTTTATCCAAAGAAACTATTCGTTTCTATCTTGTCTTCTTTCAATTCCATAATCTTGAGTTCTAAACCTTTATCAGGCGAAAGATTTTCAGTTCTTAGTACTCTATAAAGTAAGCGGCGTTCTTTGAAAGCCTGAATCGCAACTTTATGAGCTGAAAAGCTATTCATTGTAGTCAGGACAGCTGCAATGGAGTCTCTTTCTTCAAACTGTTCCAAATACCAGCCAACATTTCAAATAAGCAACTGAAGGTATCACTCAGAAGGGCATATTTTCGAACACATTACAAGGTTAAAATTAATAAACTTTTGTGCACCTTTTGGAAAGTCCAGTACTGATGGTAGCTATACAACGGGTTTTCTGCGGTAATTTGGACATCTGTTAGTAGTGGCATTTTTACAAAATCAAACATTGGCTAATTACAAGAACGAAAAAACCTTTGCTTTACAACAGCAGCCTTTTTTGCCGAGCCAGTTGTCTCAAATAAGTCATTTCTCAAATAAAGCTACTGTGGTTGCTACCGTTATATGTGTGACACCTTTAGCCACACTGCGGTGGAATGTAGATTCCTTTAACCACCACTCAATATTGCCTACGTTTGTCCAATTGTCGTGGAAAGTATGCCCTTTGATGTGAACAATTCGCGAAACACAGCACCATGAAGGAGAAGAGAGCAGTTGTCCTAACGCAGAATTCTGGATGGCCGGTAATTTCACAAAAACTCATTCTATGAGTGGGGCTAGGTTGTTCCAAGCATTTAGCAAATAATATTTGTAAAGGTTTTGGAACAACCTAGCTTTTCTAGTGTCTATCGGACCGCTGACCTCATATGAGGTCAAAACAATCAACTTGACGTTTAATTTTAGTTATTTTGATCGGAATTTTTTGCCTTTTGTAGTCCGTATAAGTTATGCAACATGTTTTTGTATAGCAAAAATTCTAAGCTTCTGTTGTTTATGCTAGGTGAGAAGCAGAAACTTAAGACAACCAAATGGGTTGATAGAGATGTGCTTGTGAAATATGGCTAATTTACTACAGAGCTTCAGAAAACCGGCTTTTTTGATATCAAAAACGTGCTTTTGATTCAAAAACACCGTTTCTGACGCGTGTATGAAAGGTTCAAAACCTTCAAAAAATAATCATTTGGCAACATTACATCCGGGCGGATAGACAAGTGTCTATCCGACCGGCTTGCTGACCTCATATGAGGCCAGAAGAACGTCAAAAAATTAAATCAAATTATTACCTGATGGTGCTTGGTTTCAAAACACCTCTATTCTACCATGTACAACCTACAAAGAAATTTCAATGTTACTCCGAAACAATCGTAGATGTTTTGTAGTATATGTAATGTGACTGCTACCAGCTCTGTTATCCGAAAGTTTTGTAAAGCGCAGACACTTTTAACGCCGATTAGAAAACCAAAGTTGGGTGTGTTTAAATTTCGATAAAAATAGACGCCTTCTTGACAGCTGATATAGCAAATACGACTGATGATACTGGAAAGAATAATTACGGTACTGATTCTTGAACGTTTTCTAAACACTCTTAGCAAATTTTAGTAATCTAGTTACTTGACATACTTTTCTGTAGATATTCTTCTACTGCGAATTCAAAAAGTAGTTTTTTGCTTACTTTTTGAGCTTTTAGCGACATTTGTTTTTATAGATAACGTAACAAATTTTCTTTCACATCTAATAAAAGTTAAATGCTTTGTGTTTCCGATTAATACGGTGCAAAAAGTATTATAAAAGTTTTAAATTTTTGTTTTATAGAAAATTTTAAATCTGACCTCAAATGAGGTCGTTTGGGCTCAGTGTCGAATAGACACTAGAGAAGGCAGTGGAAGACATTTTCCTAGTGTAGTAAAACTGTTCTGTAGGTGTTGAGTGCTGGGCCAGCAGTGCTAGCGTGATGTAAAATAGATTGAAAAAGCATTTGCATGTGACGATCAACAGTACTTTTTAATGAATGTAAGGACAAAAAGGATTTCATGTCCATGCAATAACTTTGCGCAAAAAAGATGCACTGGGGTTGTGCTCAGATGACATTACGCATTTCTGTACCTGCAACTGAAGGAGAATTATGAGTGGTCCAATGCTGACGAGAACGTTATTGAGGAAGCAGTTGCGCAACAAGTGCCGCCTCTGTGGAAAAGCTTTGCCAAACACTTTTCTTTTCTTTCCACACTGTGTCGACCATGTGGTGAACGAACGATTTGTACTGATCAGCAGTGACAAGCACATCATGCTGTAACAAGTCCGAAGCGTGCTGTTGAATTACGAGCATCTCACCAAAGGGAATTTTCGCAACGAAGCACAACGTGCGTGAAGAGGGCATACTAGTATATTTTCTGCAGTTCGCTCGTTGAGCAATGAACAGACAAGCAATCCACATTTTGTACACGCTACCACTGTCAATGTATACCGGGGATTTACCACCTCGCTCTAAGCGGTGCATGAGAATGAGCGCATGGATAAACAGCGATCTCAGCGAGGGGAGAAATGCGTTTGTTCGACTTATGTAATCGGCTGGGGAAAGTTTTGGATGGGTGGTTAGTTGGAAGGCTTTGCGCTTGGAAAGGGGCTTCAGCGCTTCATTCTGGGCGATTACATGGTCTACGTAGCTCTGAATCAGGTCCACGGACACGGGCAGGGCACTGCGTTTGTACTGATTATTCATTTGTCCAGAAAAGTACTTTGACGGTGAATATAAGTTCAGTATGTTTGGAATTGTTTTGCAGATATGTATGTAAAGGCGTGGGGTGAGTACGGGTAGTGAATGACAGGACGTGGCGATGGGGTCACTTAAATGGATTTGAGGATAGGGTTTGGGGTTTCCATTTTCGGGACTTGTGAAGTAGGCAGGAAGGTACGGAGCTATTCTAGGAAGTGGCACAGCCGTTGCTGATGCATTTGGTACAGTTTCAAGCAACTTTCCAGAAGCGGTTGTCTGAAGAAGAAGGAAAGCAACACTTTTGTTCTGTTTGGTGGGGACGTACAAGAGAAGAAACGCTTCATTACATCGCTTTTCTTCCACGCCCGTTTAAGTGACAGCCCTTCTCACGTCCTAACGTTTCATGGGACGCATACACGGCGATTTGGTGACAAAGGAGACGGACAGAAGTTAGAGAGCACAGTGTTCTCCACCCTCCCAAAAACCGGAGCTGTCATCAATCGTACAAGCCCCCAGAATACAACAGTGCGACATACCGTCGCCAAATGCGCACACAACGTGTTCCACTTCCCCAGTCCGACAAGTGTGAACCGCCTCAGGCGCTCACTTGTCGCCGATGCCCACTCGCGAGGCCGCCGCGCACCCATCCACTCCGCCACTCTGCCACCCATTCCGCGTCGGCATTGCGTTCAATCACAGCGCGGCGCGTGCCGCCACGTGCCGCAGGGCACGTGCCCACCCGCCAGCCGTCCCACGGCGCATCATTGCGCTCGCTGCGCTGCACCGTTGGTAGCGCAGAGCGTCGCGATGCTCCTCGTCACCTCGTCAGCACCTCCTCGCGCCCACACCTTTAAACAGAGAGTCCCTCTCCCCTCACCGCCCCTCATCCATCTCCCCCACCACCAGTCGCCTCCCACACCCAGGAAAGATGTATTCCGGAAAATCACTCTTCCTCTTCACGCTTCCCCTCGCACTACTAGCGGCGGCAGTTGAACCCTCCTTCCGCGACACTACCCTTCCCACCGGCATCATCACCACTTCCGGCAAGGTTAAGAAGTATGGTTCGCCCTCAATTGTCGACTTAGACCGCGACGGATACCCTGATCTCCTCTTTTGTCACCATGATTCAACCTTCACAGAGCTGTACTTCAACAACCGCGACGGCTCCTTCAGCAAGGCCCCATGGGGTATTTTCCACGATTCGCATGGATTCAGCGCCTTTCCAATCTCACCCTGGCACAAGGCTATGCGTTTCACACTCTCTGTTGGTGGAAACTTTGGTATGAATCCAGCAAACCCGCTCATGTTCCAGGTGGACCCTTACAACCGCTCCATTACTGAGGTGACCAACAACGCAGGTATCACTGAGAGAGGAGGCAGAGGGCGTATGGCCGTTTTCTTAGACCTTTCTCAGGGTGCTCACCCGTTCTGGCCAGATGTCATTTTCACTAATGCACATGCTTTGCAGGGCATTCATCAGTTTGCGTATGAAAATGTTGGCAACCAACGTTTTGCAGTGCGCCACCTCAAGGGTGGCTTTGAGTGGACCAGGAACCAATTAGCTACTGTCACCGACATTGACAATGATGGTGTCATGGAGGTCCTCAGTTACTATGACCTGCATGTTTGGAAAATCACCGCCCCGTTCCACATGGTCGATGTGTCCAACTCAGTGTTGCCACCAGGTTTGGAAACGGAAGGTGTGGCCGCAATTGCCGAAATTGACTTCGATAATGACGGTGACTTTGACCTTTACTTGGCGCGCGATCGTGTCGGTGCTTGGATGCCGCAGGGCGACTATCACGACATTCTTCTTGAAAACCGTGGCGGGAAGTATTACGATGTCAGCGTTCGTGCGGGCATTCCGCGAGGAACTAAGTCGAGAGGCGTGACAGCTGCGGATTTCAATAATGACGGATTCGTCGATCTTCATGTTTCGCAGTACACCGGCTCCGATATCATGCTCATCAACAATGGTGATGGAACCTTTAGAAGAATGGATCATCTTACCACGCATGCTGCTTCCACCCGAGGGGATCATGCCGTCGCTGTTGACTACGACATGGACGGTCGTGTCGACCTTGTCATGAGTGAGGGTGATCACGACAAAGTCAATATTGGAGGAACCTTCAAAATATTCCAGAACAATATGCCAACTAACTCCAATTCGAATTACATTCACGTTCGCGTGGGCAACCCGTGGAATAGAAGCTGCACACCTTTGAATGCTGTCGTCACGGTCAAGTCTGGAAACTTATCCATGACTCGTCGTGTAGGCTCTCCTGGTACCTCTGTGTCACACTCCTACGTCGAAACGCTGCACTTCGGTCTGGGGAGCCGTACCATGGTGGACGCTATTTATGTCAAGTATACGAATGGATATGTTGTGATGCGAAATAATGTGCGCCACGGACAAACCGTTGTGATGGGTCTACTTTGATCATCTTTCTTTCTTCTGTTTGCTGTTGACAAATTTTGCGCTCGACATGAGACTGCCTGCGCTTCGACGATTTCCTTTTTCTTTCGTATATCTATACCGCTCTCAGATGAGGTGGTAATAACTCTTTTAGCTAAATGTGAACATAAAATAATTGTAACCTGAACACGACAAGCGTTTGTTACCGAGTTGAAAAGTTTTCACGATCCTGTGACTATTCTTTGGGGCACTGGGCGTGTCGCACACTATCTGCTTCTCGGTCTCGGTCTGCTTCTCCCTCTGCCCTTAGGTTTTCGCTGTACAAGTCAGCCCAAGCAAACACGGGATTATCTTCGCCTCAGGTGGTTTTAAAACTACTCTTATGACTCCGAACACATGTTAAAAATTTTCCGTTCCATTATTTCACTCGCTACTGCTGACAAGTTGCTTCCATCTTGCATGAAGTCTGCCTTTGGTAAAAGGTATGTACTGCGTCCAAGCTCCCAAGTGTGAACGCTCATCTCTGGCGCTCACAACCGTTCAATCAGAGAACGAATCATTGAAATAAGTTGTCATACTTTTGCAGTCGAAGAAGCAATTCAAGCAATGGTAGTACGGCACATTGGTTTTCGTCAGACACCTCATATAAAATAAGGGAGTTGAGTACAACGCGATTCGTTGTTTTCGTTTCACAACTACACCTTCGTGCCCCTTCCACACCAAACGCTTCCACACTTATCGATGGGAAGAAGCTTGCCTTTATATGTTACTTCCCTATGAAACACAATTTTCAGCAGTTACAAATGTGTCCATGCCAGGTCAGCTATGGTCTATATACATTCCCCTTTGTATAAACATGCAAAGAAACCACCCTACAGCAGACCTAACACAACCGTTTGTCCATGTGACACATTGCGCCTTTCAACCACATACCCATTCGTATACCGCACGTATATAACGTCGACCATAGTCCGATCGCCAAGCCCCACATGTACTGTCTCTAAATACGAAGTGGAAACAGAGGTGCCGGGAGAACCCACTCGGCGAGTGACCGCCAAGGTCCCAGACTTCACGAAGATCCTGGCGTTAAGTGGTGTGCAGCTACGATCCCAGGGATGTCCCACTCGTATGTGGATGAAATTCCCTACAGAGGAATCAGACATACTGTTCTTCAGAACATGAAATGTACCTCCAAGGGAAATTTCATCTTTATCGCCCTCGCTCATGATGAGATCCACTTTTCCGTCCATATCATAGTCAACTGCCACTGCATTATCTCCACGAGTGGAGTCATCATGCACAATTACATCGCGCACAGTTCGAAATGTTCCGTCTCCATTGTTCATTAAGAATAGGTCGGACCCAGTGTACTGCGTGACATGGATGTCCATGTATCCGTCGTTGTCAAAATCTGCAGTTGTAACACCATGTGAAACAGTGCCTCGTGGTATTTTTGCAGAGGCGCTCACATCGTAGTATTTCCCGTTGCGGTTCTCTAACAGGATGTCTTCATAGATGCCAGGCGTCATCCAAGTGCCGAGCCATGCCCTCGCGAGGTAGATGTCGAAATCGCCATCATTGTCGTAATCGATCTCTGCGACTGCCGCTACAGCACCGCGATTCATCCCAGGCGGAAGTACTTGATTAGAAATGTCAATCATGTGGAAGGGCGCCGTAACCTTCCATATTTGAAGTATTGGGAAACTCACTACTTCCATTACGCCGTCAGTTTCCAAATCGGTAACCGTAATGAGTCCGTTTCTCGTGTTCTCGAAGCCCCCATTCAAGGTTCGCAGAGTGAATCGCTGTTGTCCGGTGTTCTCATAGGCATACTGACTGGGACCTTGCAGTGCATGTGCATTGGTGAAAATAACATCCGGCCAATACGGATGAGCACCCATGGAGAGGTCAAGAAAAGCGGCAGAGCGTCCCCGCCCACCGGCCTTGTCAATACCTGCTTGTACAGAGACTTCGCTCACCACACGAGACGTATCAACTTGAAACATGAGGGGATGGTTTGGTGTTTCCCCGTTGTTTCCGCCGACAGAAAGAATGAAACGCATCGATTTGTGCCATGGTGAGATTGGAAAAGGAACGAGGCCATGGGAATCATGATGAATACCCCATGGTGCCTTTGTGAAAGTTCCGCCTGGGGAGTTGAAGTACAGTTCTGTGAATGTTGTGTCGTGGTGACAGAAGAGAAGATCTGGTAGACCATCCCTATCTAAATCGGCCACCGCCGGGGAACCGAATTTCTTTATCTTCCCTGATGATGTATCAATTCTCACATCTGGCGTTACATCTCTGAAGGCCGGGTCAGCTGCATGAACTGTTCTATGCAAGGATAGAGTTAGTACTAGACCGACCAAGAGGGTAATACGTTGCATGATGATTATTCTTCTCCAAACTGCTTGAGTGACAAGATATTGGCGGAAAAGAACGGAACCGACTTTCCTTTTATATGCATTGAACAGTGTCCATAGTGCTTTCTCAAGCAGTAAAGTTTGTCGACGGGATGTGCAAAGATGAAACGTTAAGTGTTTTAGAACATCTCTGCTGGTGAGCGTGGACGACTTGTTTAAGTTGAAGAGAAGGGTGGCCTCGTTGTCGGGCATTGTAACGCTGTAATCTCTGCGAAGCTTGTTGCGTGCACCGTATCTTCAGGCACTACATCGTTCTCCGCATGGACAGAGAAGCGGAGTGCGGGCGAGATATTATGTGTCCCACCGCATTGATAACTTCGTCCACGGCCACTTCTCGAGACTTCTGCAGAACAATTGTACGGCTTCGCCGAAGTGGTTCCACCACGTGTAACCGTTAGAAGTTGTAAAAGGGTTACCTGATTGATCTCCGTGTGCTTGATGTTTCGCTCGATTTCGTGGTGCGCAATAAAGATCTGCTCTTGTCCCTGCAGGAGGAGCCTGCTGAAGTGTGGTGTTTTGTTGAACTATTGGTTCTACAGTCCGTAAAATTTCTGTCTGAAACAAAAGCTATCCCACTTGCGAAAAAGGAAAAACATGTAAGCTATGGAGCCTGCATTTGTTCAAGGCATGAATAATCTAATAGTATTTTTTTCACTAACGAGTATATAGCGTTACGTATCTTTACTTCACTGAGTATACTGTAAGGTATCTACATAAACATCAGTTCTTTTTTGGCCAGCATCTGACACTGTAAAGCAACTCAATCATGATAAGACTTTGCAGGAGATGAGATTTTCTTGGTATGTTTCTGTGACTTGTATGTGCAACATGCACAGTTGGTAAATATAAAAAAGACTCCTTTCCCGCATCCTCCAGTACTTATGGCGAGCGTGTGACAGGTAGAATTAGAGAGAGTTGCATTGTAATTCTCTCAATTACAATGCAACTCCGAATTGAGATTGCATTTAATACTCTCCTTCAATTAGGCTTACAAATTATTAGAAGATAGAGTCTATAAAGGAGCGGCCGGCGGCGCAGTCTGTGCTTTCTGCAGGCCACACACTTCGTCTCAGACCCGTACAGAACATTTACGTTTCTTAACCCAATCTGTTTCTCGTGCTGAGGGAGTATTTCGAGGTAAGGGTTAACCCTCACAGTGGGGAAATAAGACAAATGGGGAAATTGTAAAACACATCAGAGCCACACATTCATCTATTCTCATTCCTCTTTATACTCTTGATTACCAGCTTGTTCACACATCTGTCCACTCCCAGCAGTCCTACAGATAGTTCCACATCCTCACTCCTCCCGTCCACAACATGCCACAATCTATGCGACAGCAGACAGCTCGCCTCGAAAAAAGCAAAGCTAAACGAGAAAAGAGTCAAACTGCTCGAGAAGAAGCTCTCAAACTTCTCCAGAACCAACAAAAAGTTGCGAGCGTAGCTGCCACATGCAACCTGTCAGCGTCTATTGTTTATCGCATTCGCAAAGTCTGGAAGACCAGTAACACTTCATTGCTACAGCGCCTTCTTAACCCTGTCCTACATCATGCCGGAAGACCTTCTGTATTAAGCACAGAAGAGCAAAAGATGATTGTCAAGCGAATTGAACATGCGGATGAAAGAGGTTTTGCATTAGAAATAAATCATATCAAGCGATACATGGGAGATATAAAAAGGAAAGGGCGCAAATCTTACAAGAACAACCTTCCATGCGATGACACAGTACGCACGTTTCGAGCGAGAAATCGGGAAATCACAGTCCGAAAGTCAGAAAACCACTGCCAAAAATACTTCTTAGGAGAAAACATGGACCATGTAGGCACTTTAGTAGACCACCTGAAAGACTTAAAAAAAAAAACATCCAGACATGTTCGACGATCCTAACAGGATATGGAATCTTGACTAGACGGCAGTCACCACCACCTATGGAAAAGGAGTCAGAGTGTTTACAAGCGCTCGGAACAATTCAGGAGGACGACGCCACAATATCAAAGATAACGGTGCGCATGTTACGGCTGTTATTGCGGCTTCTGCATCCGGTCTTTATGCTCCGCCCTTCTTTGTAGCTGCAGGAAAGAAGGTGATGCCGGGTTGGAAAAAGAATATTGATCATTTAGACGCACACAAACTCCTCTCGGACCTTCGCTGGATGTGTGACAAGGAATGGCTTCCACGGGATACGAAAATTTTTACGACTGCAAAAGGGTCAATGACAATGGACCTTATGCCAGACCTCGTTAAGCACTTCAATACGTTTGTCAGAAAGAAAGTACCACCAGAGAAGCTCGTTTTGTTGCTGCTTGACGGGCACAGTTCACGACGAGGGGACGAATGGATTCTGTACTGCCAAGAGGTCAATATTGTTGTAGTTCAACTTCCTGCCAACACTTCTCATTTCCTTCAGCCATGGGATTCTTCAATTAACAAGACCTTCAAAGAGAGAACCAGGGAAGTTAGGGACATTTTAGTACGGGCAGGATTATACGGTAACGCAAATATCGCTTTTAAAATCAAGCTTGGAATGGCAGGATATATGTCGCTTACGAGTCAAATTGCAAAGCAAAGCTTCATAAACACTGAAATGTGGCCCATGGAATTTCAGTTCTTCGGAACCTTGCGAAGAAGACTCAACAACCAAGTTCGAAGCTCAGCCGCCAACTCAAACGGCTCCATAGAGTCACTACGAATGACCAAAAGAACGAGTGACAGTGTACTCTTTTCCCGAATTAAGGCCATTGTGCAAAGAGAACCATGTGCTACGCAAGCACTTTGCATGATTGAGCAAACGCTCAAGGAGAATCGCTCAACGCATCCAATCCTGTAGGAAGCTGCACCTCTTCAAGCTCCTGTGCGCAGTGTGCGAAAAAGGGCTACCCATTCATGCGTTGCACCAGCGTCGGTACTCACCAACAGAGGTGCAATGAAGGACGTATCGAACACTGAACGCGTACGGATGACTCTAGCCGATGGTGTGCGTAAATATAATCGGTCTATGGCTGCTACAGTGTTTGAAATCAGCGTGGAGTTAAACAAATGAGATGTCAATGCGGATGACGATATCCCAATAATGACGGCGTGGAGGCAACGCTGGCTCGTGCTGCGCGGGATTGAGAAGGAAAACGAGCCGGTGGCAAGCGCCGCCGGCGCTCTGTTGGATCTTGCGAAAGGTGGATGATGTCGGGAGTGGCAGCGAGCGGTAATCTAGAGTTCGTCGAATTTCTCCAGGTGCTTTTTGACAGGAGTGCAGTGAAAAGTGGAACGCGTAAAACCTAGTTGTTTCAGGGCCTAGATGAAGATTTTTACTGTCCAGAATTCTTGTCGAATTTTCCCACTGTGAGGGTTACCTCTGAACGATCACTTTGACACACTTCTTCCAAACAGTGGTAATCAAATTGAATTTTATGAAAATACTTGAAAAAGTAAATTATAATAGCGGTTATCGCTTGATAATGTGTATCATTGGTACCGTTGGTACCAACGGTCGTCAACATGGCGCTTGTCCGCAACTTTGTGTTTTCCTTATCTCATTTTCGAGAGATTTGTTTGACTTTCTCTTCACCTATAAACTAGCCCTAACAACGAAGTATCAAAAGGCCAGAGCTTCCTTATAAATGCATCCAACTTTTACACATCTGCCTTTCAAATTTGTACATTTTCATTTTGAGAAGACGCCCACTGAAAGGATATAGTGTCTAGTGTAGCCTTTTATGTTGTTTTAAAGCTTCAATAACTACTGTTATAGGAACACGCGTTGAAAATATTTTGGTTGATTTTATAACCCATGACTGTATTGTTTTGAGAATCATGATTATAGCCTCCAGGGCTCAACGACAGGTTAACGCCCTGCCATTCCCAAAAACGGGACTGATTTGTATATCCGATAAGAGATATAATCCATATAGCAATTGGCTCGCCAATTTTTCTTCTTTTTTACACTTGCAGATTATCTGATAATATGACAGAACTCCACATTTCAGAAGGGGCAGCAATCAGAAAGACTTCATTTGGAACACATTGCACGACGTTGAAATATGCAAAATTTTGCGTAGTGTTTGTTACGTCCTGCACCAATGGCAGATATAGAACGGGGCGACGTTGAGACGAGGACAAAGCTTGGACTTTTTATCGACTCTTAAAACTTGAGTTCTGTTTTTTCATTTAGTGGCGCTGACCCTTGTTTGTTTGTTTGAACCAAACTACAGCAAACTTACACAATAAACGTCAACCACATCTTATAGGCTTCTTTTTAAAACCTAATATCTTTTCTTTCTTCTGAACATAGAATGCAGACGCTCTTTCCCTTGAGTACTTCAATTTCAAGTTTGTAGGACTTTTGGTAGAACTACATTTTGCAGGGTTTAAGCAATTTCAAGAACCCAACACACCTGAAATTGACTCTTTGATAGTCTATGTAACCGTTCGTGCTGACATTTGGATCTGTGCTTGAAGTCGCTTTTTACAAGACGAAATATTGGCTAATTACAAAAACAAAAAACAGGTGTGTTCTACATTCATCCACTGTTTGGCAAACCATTCGTCTCAAATTTGTGAACACTGGGCTACAAAAGTGTCCAGCCAGACACTGATGCTAGCGTGTCCAGCGATATTTGTAGTGAGCTTCCACAAAATTAAGCCATATCTCACATAAAGCCGGTGTATTGCTCGTAGGAGAAAACCATACTTTCTACGGAGAACAGACTGAAAAGGTTTTTCTCAACAGGGTTCTTTTGACAGGGGTCAAACTGTGACACTCAGCATTTCAGTACACGGGGTATTCGGTACATAAGCGCGAGATGCGCAATCTCACAACCTAAAGACAAAAGGCGGAATCTTCCTCTCACAAACTGCACAGATATAAATACTGATAGAAAAAGAAGCTAGTTCTTGACAGGATGCCATGTGAATAAGAAGCAAAAATCGTACTCTGAATTATCTATGTACAGCATGTACAAAATAGGATGCTACATGGTTCCGTTCACCAGGATTTTTAGAGCGACTACAAGAAATAGAGGTCGCCAAGTTGTGAAAATTTGGCTTAGAGCTTAAAAAATGTTTGTAATGAATACGTCATTGAACCTTCGTACTTTGTACCGTTGGAAGGTCTTTCAGATACGTGTAGTGGACATTCGCTCTCTGCGAACATGTTCAAAATTTCTGCACAAGCTGAAGACTCCACGCCATATCAACGGTACAGGTTAACTCTGTAATTAGTGTGGATCACACTATTCAAGAAGCGCCAATTTCCAACCACCTCACATCAATTACTGTGGCCCACACTATATTTGAATCTACACTATTATAGTGCAGAAGTATTTAGTGTGGACCACACTATTCTTTACTGACAAATATAGTGTGAGCTTCACGAGATCGATTTAAGAACTGCTTCCCACCTCTTGTCCCTCAAAGTTGGATCGGTACTTGACTATAATACCTTGGAACTCTGGAAACAATTGCATCTCTTTGCACTGACCATTAAGGTTCAGCACTATACCACATCTTATCATTGCCTACCTCGCATAGCTCACACTGTCTGGATCCCTCTGCAAGCTCAGAGCTTGAACCGACTTTGCCGCTAACTTCAAAAAATGCCTCTTTTTAGGATTTTCTAACTTTTCTGATGCTCTGACACCGTCTGCCCACCATCTAGTTTTGCAACCAACTCATCATTGTATCGTCTCAGCCATTTCGCCAATATGCCTTCAACTTTTGATAACAAAACTATCAGCCAGCTGAACCAAGTGAGTTGCATTGCAGGGGAAGAACCGAATCTTTGTATTAGATTCAGCTAAAGCTTCTTTGACCTGATCCGTAACATCATGCGTGTTGTTGACGTTATCCAAAAACGAAATACGTTTGCGACCGTTCGGCAATGGCTTAAAAATGCGGTTGTCTTTCAAGCACTGGAAAAACACTCTCCCATCCATCCATGCCTTTGGACCTGTTCGCTACACTACACCAGGTAAATTATCTGGAAATCCTCGTATAGGATAATTTTTGTCGCCGTTCTTGAATATCATCATGGGAATTTCCGAACGAGCCTGGGGTCCACCAGATACTAACACCATCATTGTCATGCCATCATCTTTAGAAACAACGTCAGAATACCGCACGCTTCTGTCCCCAACGAATGAAAGTGTTTTATGATTGTCCATGTTTATACAGAAATGTGTTTCGTCTGCATTGTACACGTCTTTTTCATAAACTTGGTTGGATCGAAATTCTCGCGCAAGTTGACCTAGATGATAGGCTATCTCCCTTCGATTTGCTCCTGTTTTGCTGGAGATACCATACGCTTTCCACACTGTGATCGCTGCATGAACGATTGTACCCATCTACTGGTTATGCGGGTTTTGATGATTTCATTGCTTCTCGGATCAATCATGTGCGCATGATAATCTCCGGTTCTTCTCTTTGCGAAAAGAATGAGCGCCAGACGGCGCAATAGACGGGCGTTGAACTTAACTCTGGCTTTCATCATCCGGTTGAAGTCTTGTAGCAGGTCCGCCTGCAGTGCAATGGTCTATGTTTCCATTTTTCGCCCTCTTCCGCATCTGGCTTTAGAATTTTGTCTGCGTACGCCATCCTTGGTGGCGTTCACGAACGAGATGTTGCTACTTTTCTCTTTATTTTGTTTGACAACGCTGCGCTGAGCCCAGTATCGACTGTCTCTTTGGATGTTTGCTTTGTAGCTTGCTCGGAACAAGAGCGAAACGTGTCTAGCTGTCCGTGAGAATAGCTTAGGGCCATGGGTTTGCTCATTGTTACACATCCAGCGAATAATAATTTCTCGTTGTGAAATGTTTAGCACAACTTGGGGTGCACGTTTGTTAGAATGTGTGTTGGTTGTGGTGTTTCCTCTTGTTGGAGGTTGGTGTTCAGTTACGACATCTGTTGGAGTGGTTTACACTGATAATGGAGCCTCAACTGTGGTTAGCATATCGGTTGAAGACGAATTCTACGCGTAAAAGCACTCAACAGAGGGGAAGCGTAAAGTGTCATTTTGTTAAGCCTTTCTTTGCAGTGATGATCAAGCTATTGCTCGAAGCACAAGCTTTTCGAATTGCTCTGCTTTGGCGCCCAATAGACTCGCCCACACTAATTAAGTTGCGACACAGAGACGACACACACATATTAGTGTGGTCCACACTAATCGCGTCTCTACAATAATTTTGAACCCACACTAAATACAGTGTTCACCTGTACCTCTGACATGCGGTTCAGCTCGTTCTGCTGTCTTGGCGATAAGAATTCGCCTGACTCTTTCTTTCTAGAACGCGACTTGAAAGACATTCTGCTTTGCAGGAAACGCTTACGCAGATCCTTCAGCAGGGAATGGAACTTCAAATAATGTACATCCTGTCCATCAAATTTGATATTTAGCAGAAGAGGGTGCATCGTATCGCACCATTTGTCAAAGTTGCATGATAACGATTCGTAACCGTTCGGAAAGCGTCCATCGAAAGACTGGTTGCCGAATGCAAGAAGAATTACCGCAAATGCGAGGGCGCACCATTCACCGCTTTCACCATTGCTAGTTCGGGAGCATCATCTACCTAGCAGTTTGAGCTTAAGATGTAGCCCATGCCCAATTTCGCCGTACAGAAGTTCCTTAACGACAGAGAGCGATTGTGCGTAGTGTCCTGTAGGTTCTTTCTGCGATGGATTAGCATCCATAAAAGTGCTCACGAGCTCAGTTGCATTTGGGAGAGGCAACTGTGGGTCCTGATGTGAACATCGTTGAACGTTTGGACGGAGTCGTGGAAGGGGCGAGAATAGAAACTGCGTGAAGTATGCTGCTGAAAGCCGTGGTTCTCATGTACGACGGTCCGATCAGGAGCATGTGCGCACCATGTACCAGACGGAAACTGCCTTCCTTGAGGAAACGGATGACTATCTACGATGTGGCTTCTAGGGGTAGACCCGTGAAGTTGATCATGGCTTGCTTGTCCAATGAAGGCGTCCGCTGAGCCTGGATCTCTTCCTTCGTCATTGTACCACGGCGATGTATTCAGGTGCCAACTAGAGCCACCGACGTGCTACATAGAAGATGAATTGTTTAGTTCTTGCTTCCTGCACTGAATCGTTTGATGTTGATCTTGACTTGTATACAACGAATATCGAGTATGGGCTGGTTTGTTTTCATGGGTACGTTGTTTGCACATGCTTAAGCATGAGGAGCCTGTTTTCTACGAGATGTTTCGCCCTAAAAGGATAGCTCGTGCACTACGAAAAGGTTAAAGTCAAGTAAAGATGCTAATTAGAGGACCTTCTCATGAAGTGGTCCGTCTACATAGCAGCATGAAGATCTGCCCTTTTAGTCGTCATACACGCTCTGCTGGTGGATGGGTAGTAACTTTTCGGGGCGGAAGCAACTTCTTGAGCTGTCTTCTTTGCAGCTTTGAGGAACTCACTCCTGTTTGTCGGAGTGATTTCGTCTAAAGTGAGGCGAAGGTTGATTCGTTCTTCGGGCAAGGCGGTTCCAGAAAATAAACGGCTCGCAACACCTCGTACACCCAGTTTTCATTATCTTATGCTATGCTGACCTCAAATGCTGTCGAATTAAGTCTCACTTTATATCCGCTGCGAACGTTCTGCTCACAAACACCACTCAGAAAACTGTTCTTCGCAAAAGCCGAATTCACATGTTTCAGTTTTGAAACACCTACACCGCCCCCAATATTGACTCCTCAACTTAGACAAAGCTCTTGCCCGCCAATTTCATCATCTCCAACGGAAACACGAAGTGTATATCATGTAAAAACCGCCAATTTAACCAATTCCAAGCCATATAGGGTATAGCACCAAATCGACGACAGAGGGGTCCTTGCGTCGGCTGTGAAACTGGAGGTCTGTCGAACAAGTTTCGTCCCCGCTGCACTGAGTACGCTTCCAGCACGTGACATTCTGCCCTTTGTCAAAGTTATTAAATCCTGGCTTATTCGCATTGGCTGTAGTTTCAAATGGCAAGCGGTCTTCATCTTACGGAACTTCAAACACTTTGTAGCGTTCGTTCGAGGACACGCGCTCTATCTCGCACTTCGCAGGCCGGAGTAGTTGCGAACCCAGGATTTTTTTGACTAAGAGAGCGAACAAAGGGCAAACGAGCAGAAGAAATAAAAGAGCGAGGAGTAACTGTGCGCTTTCACGGTAAGAAGGCGTGGGGTTGTGCGTGAAGTCGAGGCTTCGTAGTTCCATCCCTCTGTTTTACGTGGTGATGTTGTATCTTTATTTTATATACCACCCAAGTGTTTTCCTTATTTGGAAACAATCTCTAAGCGGACGTGAGTTGGTTTTCATGGCCAACGATGTGTGGCAAGGTGGGTTCACAATTCAACCGTTGGATGGCGTGGCTACCCCTAGTGGGTTGCTTGCCACCCACTACACTCCCCTTCTTCAAAGAGAGAGCTCTTTCTTTGCCCTTTTCGCGATTGAAGTAGAAGTAGACTTTCGATCAAGCAGCCGTAGCAACATCTGCGGAACATCAGAGTAGATTTGCGCCAATGGTTCCAGAGAATCTTCACTATTATCCAGGCCTTTCCATCGTACTAGGACATGCATTCCCTTTTCAGTATCAGCTAGTTCCAAAAGACGTGACACTGGCATCCCGGTTTCGGAAGAAAGAACATGACTCATAATGGCTTCCTGGTCGAGAAACGGATCGTGGTAGAACTTCAGTCGGCTGCCATGAACTTCATCTAGTAAACCATTTCGAAGGTCTTCTACCTGAGATACATAATCTGAGACGGCTTTGGTAATTCTTCCTGGTCCCCGCCAGCGAAGGTCTAGCTTTTCACCCGAGTGGAATTCTTTTCGTGCAACTACAACAAAATCACCGCGTGAGAAATTAGGGAGGTGTCCTTTCGAAGCTCGAGCACCAGAAAAGGCGCGATTGTTTGGGACGGCATTTTGCACCAGCGGATGTAGTTCAGAAACTATTTCTTTCAGACTTTTGACGTTGACAGAACGCTCAAACTGTACCTCATCGATGCTCACGGGTGCCAGAGTAGTGGTTGTCAAGAAGGTAGCCATTGTTGGAGACGGTTCCATGCCTTTGAATGCGATCAACTGAGCAATGTTGCGACGGTTGGGAGAGGGGACGTTGTTTAAAATGCTGTGGATGATCAGTAGAAGATTGAGCCATTCCTTGAGTTACATTTGAAGTTCAGGCAGGAGCGCTCGGAATGTGCGAACAACTTCTTTTCCAAGTCTTTCAACGGCCCAGGTACTCCAAAGGGTGTACGGGAGCGTAAAATGATTCGGTAAACGAAGCTCTTTTCATACCAGACGGATGGTTTCGTTCCTAACGTGTGTACGCCCGTCGGACATGATGAGGAACTCCGACAAACTACACATCAGTCAATGATTCCCATTGCTTCATTGTCGGCAGTTGTTCCTGTCATTGCGAAGAACCATTTGTAGTCTGAGTGGTCGTCGCGCAACATTACAATATACTTCGCACCCCCATGGCTTCGTCTTATGTCTATATAGTCGAATTGAAGGAGATTGTTCGGCTTCCGTCCGTGCAGCGCGGGACCAAATGGCCAAGGAACCTTTTCGCCACCTAATGTAGAGATACAATGTATTCAGGATTTCACAAATGCCTGTACGTCATCCGCAAGGGTTTTCCAGAAGTAGTGGTGCTTAAGAGTCCTGAATGTATTCTGCTGCCTTCTATGTCCTGAAGAGCCCGTATGAGCGATGATGCATAATCGGAGTTGCATATTGTGGGCTTCGTCTCGTATCCATACGGCACCAGCGGGAGTTTTTTTAAGCCCGTGCGACTGCAGTGCGCACAAAAGTCGGCTGTTGATGTGTGCCTTTTGTACTTCCACTATCTCCGTAAGAGATGGCCAGTCAAAGGTCTCCATGCTGGTTGTACGTAGCGCAAGAATCTTGATAAGTCCACGAACCGTATTTGGTGCAGACCAACACCTCAGCAGATCTGCTCAGACATTTTCGGTACCGTTGATATGAAAGCAGGTGTAGGAATAACCACTCAGTCGAACAGCCCAGCGCAAGACGTTTCTCGTAGACGATTCGCTGAGATCGGGCACAAGAGAGAGCGTATCAAAGAGGAAAACCAGGTTGTTGTGGTCATTGTGAAGGTCGAAACCCGCTACAGTTGCGGCGAGCCAACGCATGCGTTGCACAATGGCCATGATGGCATAACCGTCCTTCTCCAGGGTTGACAATCCTAGTTGGGTTGAGTTGAAACCCCGGAGCAGAATGCGAGCGGTTCATAAAGTTGCTCCTTATGAGAGAGTTACAGATCTTCGAGAGGGACTTGCGTCACAATTCCAGACCAACATATATCTGAAGCGTCGGTGTAAATGCAAAGACGTTGATGCTCGTCACGATGTGCCAGTATTACTATCTGGACCAACGCTTTCTTGCAACAGTTGAAGGCCTCTAGTTTGCTTCCTCCCCAGTCGAGAGAATCTAGAGACACTGCACTCACTGCGCGTTTGGTTCGCCTACCTGCTTTTCCGTATACTATTTCCATGAACTCGTACAGGGAGGAGATGATATGAGCAAAGTCTGGGATTCCGGACTTCACCCATTGCATGGCACAGAGAAATTGCTGGAGGTGGGCTCCATTGGTCGGTGGTTCCATAGACACCAGTCCGTCTAGCTGCTTCGGATCGTATCGAATTCCTTCAGCAGAAACTATGCGACCGCACCACCGAATAGATTTGGCGAAGAGCACACATTTTCCAGGGTATAGTCGGATCGAATGCTGCGAGCAAGTGGTGAGAAGTCTGCGAATGTCTTCAATTAGGCCCTTGACAGAGGGTTTGTGAAGCAAGATTTCGTCGAGCCAGTACAGTAACTGGTTGAGCAGGTCACTTGGAAACATTTCAGCTAGAACCGACTGCAAGTGCGTTGTTGCGTTCGTTTTGCCATGGAGAACTCTTGTTAGGGAGAACACATTATCAAGTTTTATGAAAGATTGGAGCTCTTCTGAGTCTTTATCCAACGGAAATTGCCAATAGCCTTGTGACAAATCGAATGTGGCGAAGTAGTTTGACTCAGCGAGTTTGAGTAGCTCTTGCTCGATGTTTGGCATGGGGTACTGGTGTCTGACGGTATACCTGTTCAATGGTCTGAGGTCCACGGTGAAACGGAACTTTGCCGGTCCCGGTTTCGGTACGATGAGTGGTGCAGAGGCCCAGAGCGACGTCGGATTTGCGAAAACCATTCCTGTGCGAACCAAGTCGGATACAAACTTCGCCAATACTGCGCGCTGGTCTTGGGAATATTTGCGTAGTCGGACACGCGTTGGTTTCGCATCCTTTGTGAGAAAGATCTTAAGAGGTCGACAGTAGCCGGGGAACCAGAGGATAGAGACGTGCGAAAGGTGTTGATATGCTCGTGTACTACTTGTTCCAAGCGAGTGGCGTCTTGCTTTTGCATACCATTTGATTGTGCTGTTTCGATCATCTTATTCACGGCCTGTATTATGTCTTCATGTTGCGTGCTGTCGATCGGGTCCAAGAGCGAGGGGTTCGGAAATGGGTCTTCTATTCTCCTGGCGTTGTAGTAGTTCACACGCGGACGATCTGTCTCTTTCGGTTCTTCTATGGATTCTTCATGGATGCCCCTCGCTCTCGTAAACATGAGACGGCTAAAATACCCAGTGGTGCTAGGGTTTCCGATTCCAGAGCAGTCTGTGCCGTTCAGAGCGAAACGATTGTTTCTAACAATGTGCGAGTGTCGATTCGAAGATGTTCCAACACAGGGCGACCTATTAAAAGCTCTTCGCAGGCAAGGTCATCATTGGCGATGAGAAAGGTAATGTTGAGAAGTGCTAAGCTTCCTGAAGCGAGGTGGAGGATTGTTCTTGGTACATTCCATGTGCGGGAGATTGAGAACTGTTTGGCTGCGGCACTTTTGTCTTTCTTCAGTGCCACGGCGAGTGTTACAGTTTGATGGCTGCGATCTTCCCATTCCCCTGGACTGCAGCCTTTTCAGCCAGATGTGGCGATACGAAGCTGTCATCACTTCCATCGTAGCATCGGCCTGTTGAATCGATCGAAGACTGTCCATCTAAAATTGTGATGGTGCACATCGGTGAGTTTTTCGTGGCTATGGGGCGTAGTCGTCCGACAGTGCCAGAACTTTTCTGAGCTGCCTTCTTCTATGATCTAGTGGACTTAGCGGGTCCGTCTGGTGCTTTCTTCGCTGCAAGTTCTGCTTTCATCTGCCTTTTCTCCTCATCCCTCATCCGTAGAAAGATCGCAGTCATCTATCCAATGTCGGGCTTCCTTTCTTTTGCAGGGAGGGTGTGGGCAGGGAGAGGGTCCGTGACGAGACCATTTTCAGAATGGTTTCGATGCATTACCGGCGTTGGAGTTTTCTTTGATTCCCCTTGAGTGGAGTTTGGCGTTGATTGGCTTGAATGCTTTCGAGGTTTCGTCTGTTTGGGTTTTGTGGGCGGACCATTGTCGATGAGCTGAAACGCGTCCGCTGCTGATAATGCGTGCTCCATGAAACTCTTCACATCTTTTCTAAAATTATACTGTGGTAGCTCAAGGGTTTCCAATCTTTGTTGAAGCGTTCTTGGCCTGATAGCCGCAAGAAGGTGTTTAACTGCCAGTTCTTGCTGCTCCTCCATTATCCAGCTAAGTTCATTTGCTCGGAGAACAGAAACGTAAGAAGTGAACAACCATTTCATCCTTGAGTTCGAATAAGTGTCATTCATGTCCATGTGAAGTTCCTATTTGATAATGTAGCCAATAGAGGCTATAGAGATAGAGGACTTCTCCTCTTCGGCTTCGGTCTCAAGGTGCTCGTGTAACGAGTCGTCTGTTAATTAGGCGAGTGTAGTGACTCCAGGAATGTAATCCAAGGCGATTGAAGACTCTTCCATTCTGGATCCACACAATACGCCAAATTTACCGGGCGGACTGGTTCTGTCGTGTTCCAGTTTACTACGGCCAACTGAAGAGCACGAGCGGTTATTTCTTTCACCTATTGGTCGTATTTGCGAAGGATAATTCTAATAGCTCGAGGATCGGTAAGGTCGAGCATGGGATGGCTGATTGAAAACGAAACGGAAGACGGTTGCTCCAAGGCCGGGTCGCTCTGTCCCTCAGCATAGTCTGATTTTGACATCGATGCGGACGTCGTTGCGGATCGAACGATTGCAATACCATGTATTGGCAGTGATCAATGTGCACTTTCACGGTAAGAAGGCACGGGGTTGTGCGTTAATTCGAGGCTTTGTAGTTCGATGCGTCTGTTTTACTTGGTGGTGTTGTATCTCTATCTTATATACCACCCAAGTGTTTCCATATTCGGAAACAATCTCTAAGCGGACGTGAGTTGGCTTGCATGGCAAACGATTTGTGGCGAGGTGAATTCACAATTCAACCGTTGGATAGCGTGGCTACCCCTAGTTGGTTTCTTGCCACCCACTACAGTAGCACACCTCTGCAATACTGCTTGTCCATAGTTGCTAATATGATCGATGTTGGCAAACTTCTGGAAAGAGACGGCAAGGGATTGACGTTTTTAGGGGAGTAGCGACTCTACCCAAATATCTGCAGCCGCATATTTAGGTAGATTCCCTACTTTGCCAATAGCAATTGGAACGCGTAATCAACCCATCTATAAGGGGAAGATATTTTTTTTAAGGATGAGGCCGTAGTTTTTGTGTGAATGGCGGCGTTGAGCCAATAAACACGCTTGCACGCCCCCTTCAGCGCATGCAAAAGCATTGCTTGGCACAACATCTCTCTGCCATTTGAAAAATTCACCAGCACCAGCAGCATCAGCAACAGCAACCGCATCAACAGCAGCGGTACCAAGGGTCAAAGCCCATTAGCTGCTGCTGCTTTTTGACTGTCACAGCCGTTCATTGGCTAACACTAGAGTAGTAAGAGCCACTCAAAGGCACAGTGGCTAATACTGCAGTCAATTCTGCAGTGCCAGCCAGTACCAATCACCAGCACACTTGAACTGCCACCTGTTAGCTGAAATTAAAACCAATTAAAAGTGGAACTAGAGGCTTACCACTTCCCGCTTCGATAAATCTGCAAACTACTCGCTTGCCTCTCAGTGGCTGGCACTACAAAAACCACTGCAAAGCCGGCCAATCAGCACTGCGCGGTTAATTCCAAACTTTTCTCCATACTCACGCTCAGTGCTGCAGCTTTTATTTTTTTAGGAAGTTTGCGAGCAAAAGAGAGCCAAAATGGCCTTCAGATGTGGCAAGTTTATCTGTTGTCAGTGGCGTATAGCATTGTTTGCGTCCAAAGGTCTTCTTTACTTATTTCTATCTTCTATAGAGTATTAGCGAAACAAATAGATAAGTATTGATTTGTTGGATGCTTTCTACCAGTAAAATGCCTTGCGGCTCCCCACTAGCACTTGAAAACTCCTCTCTTGGCGCGCCACCTTCCTTCCATTCAAAAACTTCAGCAGCAGCAGTAGCGCGCAAAGCTCATTGACTACTGCGGTTTGTTGACTGAAGCTGTTGGTCAATGGCTAGAATGTGGTACAACCAATTTGGTGTTAAGTACCAGTGGTGTAGTCCGTTTGGAAAACCTGTGGCGGGAGCGTGACGAGGGCTTGACCTGAAGGGTGGATGTTTTGTAACCGAATGGGTGTGGCAGCACTAAACCACTAGGGGCGCAAGAGAACCAGGCGGGCTTACCGTCACCAATTTGTGGTGTTCGTAGTACGGCGCACATGGGTTAGTAAAGCCTGAATAGTCTTAACTAAACCAAGAGGTTGACTGTAGAAACCAGTTGGAATCACACTCAGCCAAGAGGTGCTTACCTTTATCATTCTTAGTGACAGAGCGCTGCACCCACCTTAAGGCTGCGTGAAGCACAACCTCAGGTGCACCCGGCCACGTCGCATACGTTGCGGCCAGTGCTAGTGGCATGGCCCCACATCACAGTAGCGGGGTGTCATTACCTATCTAAAATAATTAAATAAATTAGTAAACTAATTAGTTAGCCACTCTAACCCACGTGGCATTCTCACCAATTGGTCCAGCGCGCGTTGCACTGTCCATGTGCCCAGATCTTACTCTATCGCATAGAACTACAGTAAAGCACTGTAGTCACAGCCATACAGCAGTTGGCAGAGTGTTCCATGTAGCTGGCATGTTGCACCACGCTATTCAAATATGCTGCTTAGATATGTACGGCACTGGCGAGTGCAAAAAGCATTTCCCCTGCTGACCCTGACCACTATTGTACCATCTTCATAATAGGTCAATAGGGCAGTGTCGTAACGTTTGCTTCCCTGGGCACTGTTGCTGTCCTGGGACTCAGACAAGGCTGAGCCCTTGTGCGGGTCGCCACAAGAGTAATCCACTTTGATCCGTGGATCTAAGAAGGGCAGGCGCTTTTCTGTGATGTAATGGTCACTTAACTGCGATACAAGACGTCTGGGGGTTTCTCTGACCTAGTACTAGCTTGCTGTGCAGGATCCGGGGCTGCAACCTTTTGGTATCTCTTGGGGCCGGAAAGCACGACTTGGTATGTGAGTAAAGGCATACCAATAGCTTCAACAGGACGCGGGTTAATCATCAAATGGCTTGAAACCAACCGGGAGCATTCCGTCCGTCAAATTCTAACAGAAGTGTGGCTAGAGTCCCTGTACTGGGCATGGCTGTATCCAGTAAGTATAAGCCTTGCAGCAAACTTGTAATTGCTCATGCTACTAGGCCCGGTGGGTGCAAAGCAAGAAAACACTACCACTTTTTTTACTTTAAACGTTTTAATATTGGAAATTATTCTAGAACTCTGGCAATTGTTTTAGGTGTAAAAAAGCAAATTTGTTGTTTCTTATTTTTGTAAAATAATATGGCCTGAGGAGGTCTGTCCGAAATCTTGTGGGGCCAGACGGATTTTGGATGGGCCAGACAAAATTCTGGAGAATCAAGACCAAACTCTGGAGGTATCAGAGCCAATTCAGGAGAGGCCATGGTGAACTCAGGCAGCGCAAGGCCTGGAGCTGGACGACATTGACGATTACCAGTTTGTCCCGCTGCAGATGAGGTGGCGGTAAACAAGAGAGAAGCGCCCATGCAGGGACCTTTATTCCAGCCATGAAAGAAGATGAACCTACTCCTGTATCTACGTCCGTCATTGGGACAAGTCGTTCCATTCCCACAGCACTACCAACTTCCTCTCCGATGCCCCCATCACTCCGACCAATGCCTGCACCTACCGTGAATAATGAGGGTGACAGACGCGTGGAGGCAGATACGCGTGCTCTGGCACAAGTTGAAGAAGAACACCGGACGCCCATTCCGGTGGAAGTGGAAGAGGATGAAATCACACCCGCCCCCACTCAGCTGACACAGCAACCTGCTCTGCCACACGCTGAACAGAAAGAAGGACAGATGCCCATTCCAATGGAAAAGGGAAAAAATGAGATCACACCAGCTCCCACACCCGCCGCAGCAGCAGCCACAGCAGCAGCTTGATACGACGATCATACAGTCTGCTGGTTGCCCTGATCGAGGATTGTATCGCCTATAGTACGCATTGGATCCCGTGTCAGCTGGATTTTGGAATGATCACGCTGTCTATCGAAGCGTTGCAGAGTTTGAGACGCTTTTCACTGGTTATGAAAGGCGATGCAGAAGATGCAGTGAGCCCTCATGCACGCTCTTGTCCTGCCCGTACCCAAACTGCGCATTGAGAATTCATAGCTGCAAGAACTGCGGTTGCGTTGAGCTTGGCAAAGAGTTACCCACTGTGTGCTGTGGAATAAGAAGAATCTCCAGATGAGACGTCCCGTTCCGCAGAAGGCGTAGCAACGAGTTGGGTCGCAGTCCTTCTAGCCTGAGAGCGTTTTACTCCAATTCTCTCAACTTCAATACACTCTTCGCGACGACGCAAGCGTTTAGAGACATTTTGTACAAGGCAAAAGGCGGTTCGTTCTTTCTCTTACTTGAGGGCAATGCAGCTCTCGCTCTTTCCAATCAGAACTAGAGAAACACGCGTTACACTTTTCTATGTGGTACTGGTCTGCCTTTCGTTGATCCATCGCACTATGTGCGTGCCAATCTGCGTGCTTTCATTCAGGACATCAACGTAGGAGAAATCTTGCTCAAGTTGTATGAATTGATTCAGCCCAAGCTCAACGTGGTGCACGAGTGGTACGGATTCATGCTTAGCACGCAACAGTAACAACGAAATGCAGAGACCGCCGTGGATATCAGCGTGCAAGTAGCAAAGAAAAGAGTACTCGTACTTGGATATGAAGGAACCCGAAGTGCCACA
This sequence comes from Gracilariopsis chorda, assembly GCA_003194525.1. NCBI lineage: Eukaryota > Rhodophyta > Florideophyceae > Gracilariales > Gracilariaceae > Gracilariopsis > Gracilariopsis chorda. The sequence goes on from NBIV01000072.1 coordinate 261,252, forward strand.
TTCAGTGCTCCTCAGGCAGGGGTAGGTCCTCTCTCTGATGATATTCCTGGTGGGGACCAACCATGATGAGAACCCTCGTGGGTGATCCTACTGGCATATACCGAGTCGATTCTTAAGTTTCGAGCCTGTTAGAGGGAGTTATAACAGAAAAACAAGCTACAGTGACGGCTATTGATGCTGCTGGACCTAGGGCGACCGTAAATGCCGCAAACAATGGGCAAATGCGGTATCGACTTCTAAACCCCGCATTCAAACTTGCGGAGCAGGGCACTTGCTCTCTTCTTTACCCGTATGGCGATCAGCACGAACCATTTGACATAAGCGTATTTCTGGATGCAAGAAATACTACACAGCAAAGCTCTGGTGTCATTGGCAAGGAATGGAAGCTCCAAAAGCTCACTTGCGCTGAGAACGCGAAGCGCCGTCTGTACTCAGACATTATCTTTCTTAACAGTAGAACTTTGATCCGGATGTGGATGCGTCGCACCCATACAAACATCGAGGACATGCGAGTGACTTTACTGGAGAGATACTCACAGGCGCGCATTGTACAAGAGAAAAAACTCCAGCAAGCGCAGCAACAAACCAGTCAAATTTCACCATCTCAGTTGGCGCAAATGGGACGCATCTTTCTGCCTAATGAATAGGTGAACTAAGCAGCATACTTGAAGAACTAGTGCATGGATGTACAGGTGATCGTGACGCAGAAAGGAAGGCCTTCTCTGTGTATTACAACCAACATGGACATCTGGCGAGAGGAAACGCATCGCCTTGCTATGAAAACCAGCAGTGGTAGCGCATTTACGGCCCATAGTAACCACCCTCGCATGTTTGACCGACCATATCCGATTGAAATTGTGTAAAACTAGTATGCTAATCACTTCTTGAGGGAGTAGAACTCAGAGCAAATATTGGGAATGATTTACCCAGGGCTTGCATCAAAGCTCGAGTTTCAGAAGCGCAATGTCCTTTATCACCACATTTTCGTGTGGTTCGAAGGAGGCGTAATTGAAGACGTTGGTGTGATCAACGAACTGATTCGTGCAGAAGGTCGCCTTCCTGGAGAAGACAATGAGCCACGTGGCCACATTTTTCCATGCACAGGCATCATCTCTTCTCCTACTGCTGGAATCGCGCTGGGCGGTGCAAGTATGGATACGAAAGAAACATCGTGATGCCGGAGACGTGCATTTGAGAAGTCACAAATCGCGTCACGCACCGCAGAGAAAGGCAAGAATACCTCAAGATTTTGCCGTACAACCCAACTCTCACCAAAACTTATGGCTCCCATATCATCTTAAAACGCACAAAAGAAGAGGGCACAGTGGCTTATCTGATGAAACACGGGTTTAAGCAGCCCAAAGCTCATGAATTGGTGCTCAATGGGAGTGGAAATAATGATACAGGCACGCAGAACGGGCAACAACAAGATCCACAGGTGCAAAAAGACATTCGTGCATACATGCGTGCGCGTGTGGGGGGGGCCGTCAATGCAGCTTGGTGAAGTGTTCAGTTTTGCCATGTGCACATCATACCTAAAGTAGAGCGTTTGTTCATTCACTTGTAGCGAAACCAAATGTTTCTGCTAAGTGGTGCCAATCAGATCTATTCCGTATCGCAGCCGTACACTTGGGAGAGATACTTGGCAAGGCCCGAATCATATGCAAACCTCTAGTACCTTTCTTAATTTGGAAAGGTGCGTCTGTATCGCATGCTTCTTGTACTTGTGAGTTACTGATACGACAACAACAGCACTTCGTTGTCGAAACCCCACTGCGAGCCGCCCTTGTACGTTGTAGAGCGCACGGAAGACGAGCAGTGCGCTGCCAGGGTCACAAATGTGTCATAGTCTGAAGTTGAGCTTCTTGCTCTTCGCTTGCTGCTGATGAGTCATGGCTCAATATCTTATGAAGACGGACGGAGTTTGAACGGAAAGCAGTATGAAACGTATCATTAACTTTGATTGCAGGCGCACTGCTCGTGGACGGATCCGAGTTTGAGATTATATTTCAAAAAGCAGTGCAGATCTACAGCACAGCCTCCTTTCTATGACTTCTGGTTGCTACACTGTACCAATAAGGCGCAGAACCAGAGTAATTTGCCGTCGAAAGCAAAAATGTGCTATGTATTCGCATAAATACAGGCAATCAGCAGCAACAAAAGCAAGAAATGTACCAGCATGTGATGAAGTTGTCATATCTACACGGTGAACGACTGCTTCGCGATCACAGCTTCTTCTCTCAGCGCCTATAGCGGAATGATATAGCATTGAATGAGAGAAATCGAACTACTAAAACAAGATGCGCTAGCGTGCGGCTAAATGCGTCAACGTTGCAGTCAAGAAACGCGACGTTAAACCCTTGCCAAGTACAAATCATTGAAACCTACATTGCCACATTGCAAAGCTGCTGGGGCGAACTGACACTTCAAATAAGGTTTTCCTTGAGCAGCTATTCGCATGGAAGAGAAATGCGTACGTGCTCAAGGGCATTGTGCTCGGTTCAAGTGCTGTATCTCACTGAGCATATACGCCAAGCCGATGATCCAGAATTTGCGTCACTCTTAAGTTCCACTACACCTAAATCAATATTCAATAACGCTCCACTATCACTCAGGTCTACCGGTGGCATGCAAACCACTTACCAATTCTTGTAGACGAGCCTCAGAACGTGAAACAAGGAAGATGATGATCTCAGTAAAATGCGTATTGCGTCCTCAAACCAGTTGGTAGACGAAGATAGTGTGGCACCGCTGGATCTGTTTCCTGGTGAGCACTTCACTCTCCCGTCTGTGACGACTGTATGACCTGATCATGGACAGAACCCAGAGTCCAGCATCGCCAGTACTAACGTTCCCGAGTTGGCATATAAGTATGCGCCTACTGAAGTACCGCCTTAGAACTTGGACTTGAGAATTAGCGTGGCAGTTATGGTCATTCGGAACGTGCTGCATCCTGCTTTGATCAACGGAAGCTGTCCTCAGTCGTGCGTCTCGATCAGTCTACCATGCATGTGGCTCGATTTGACAAGAATGGACAGGTGATGAAACGAAGGCTCTTGCATCGTATCGACTTCGAGTTTTCTTTTGCGGATATTTGCCTGATTTGAAGGCAGATCTCCATTTGTCTCGCGTTTGCAGCAACTGTTCAGAAAGTACAGAAAAAGGAACTTGGATGGGTTGGTTGTGGATGTGTGACGCAACTTCTTCTGTGCTGGTCATTTGTACGTGGCATTGTCACGCCTTCGCAGAAACGACCAAGTGCTGTTTCTGAATGACCCGCAGCTTATACCCGGCAAGGCTTAAACCAATCATCCCATGCCTGTGTCCATTGCGGACCTAGTGGTACCTAAACCTATTCAGTTCTGCAGCCATCTACAAACTTAACTATATTTCTTGCGTACTTCTTTAATTTAACTAAACTACTCGCTCTTCTGCTTGTGCTCTCTCCACCCTCTTTTCTTCCCACCGCTTTGTATCACTACTCCACCACGCTGCGCAGCGCCGCTAGCGTCCAGAGGTCGCTTCTATTCCCTCTCCTTTCTATAGATTTGTAAAAGGAGGGGGTACATGTTGATTGAAGCGAGGCGTTGCGCCAGTAAACACGCTGGTAAGCGTTCTTCAGCGCTTGCAAAAGCCTATTTTGGCGCAATAACTCCCTCTCATTCAAATCATTCACCCCTGGCAGCAGCACCAACATCACAAGATGCAGCTGCACCAGCAGCAGCCAAGCAAACAGCTCATGGGCTGCTGATGTACGTTGACTGTTGCTGCTGCTGAGTTGCTGGCATTACAGGATTGGCAGCCACTCAGCAGCAGAATGGCTGGAAGTGCAGTCATTTATGCAATCGCATCCTATTCCAATCGCGTCCGTCAAAACAATTTAGAAACACAGTGGTGCCACCATTCTCTTTTCAGATCCATCAACAAAACTTTGGCTCTCGTGCAGCATGCCTCATGCTCTTTGCCACACTAAGCCAAAGATGGATCCGAAGGCATGTTCTTGTCTCTCCAATATAATGATTTGTTGGGGTATGAGGGAGTCAATGTTGATTGAAAGGCGAGGTCTCGCCCGTAAAAAGGCGCCGCAAGCCCTCTGCAGCGCGTGAAAAAAATCTCTCGGTGCAACGCCTCCCTGCCATTCAAAACAATCAGCAGCAGCCATTCTCAACGCTCATTGGTTGCTGCTACATGTTGACTGCCGTTGCTGCTGAAGGGCTGGCTGGACAAGAGCCATCCCAGGCACTCCGCCACACAGTGACTGGCACTGCAGTCATTTTTGCCGTGCCAGCCCATTACAATCCACTGTACTCTACACAGAACACTGCAGTGCCAGCTACTCACCAACGCGCATGCTGCCAATTCCAAATCTTTTCCATAGTCCCTCTCAGTGCCGTGGTCCTTATTGGTGCGCAGGCCATTTTCGAGGGATAGCGCTTGCAGATCCCCCAAGTCACCATCATTCAGTGGCGGGCAGCGGCGCCCGCTGCCGAAGGCCACTTTTGCTTGTAGAAATATAGGTGTTGAATTTATACAAAACATATAACACAAACCAACTCTCTCTGTCAGAATATATGTAATATCGCCTAGGTTTTCTAGAACCGGCTCAGGCTTATCAAACTGGTCATGATGATTATTTGGCAAACAGGCCCTGCAAATGCCCTCAATAAATAACAAATAAATGCTTTTCCTTCCCAACCACTACATCATGAAAGTGGTAAAGATTCAAGAATTACAAGGCCATATTTTAACACATTTTACGGGCACAAATGTTCTAAAACCATCACAAATATGTATATTATAATGCTGCTGATGTTCAGTAGTTGTTAAGTTTTTATTACAGTCTATTAAATAAAATTGAAGCGCAAACTTGAGAAATCAATGTTACAAATCCAGAAAATAATATATTCACAAAAGTAAAGTTGATTACATAAACCTGACGTTCAGACTTCTTGGTAAATGCTTTCGAAAGGGAAGCTGTTTCAGTAGAGCGCTTCATTAAAAAGGTTGGAACTTTACAAGTGACTACGTTTATGAGGAGTCTGCTCTCGAAACCGGCGGACACGGGTCAATGAGAACAATACCAGACCCAAAGGAGAATTCAAGTATTTCAAATTTGCCAATTTGCCAGGCAATACTACATTTCAGCGAACTTACATCACTTCCGGGATTGTTGAAGAGAGAAAAGTAATTGTAGCGCCAATTGTAAACTGTATGGGATTAAAGTGGAAATTCGAGTACTGACGAGTGAATTAGCAATCGGGTTATCAAACTGTTAGGTGAAAACAGTAGCAAATGTTCATATTCTGAATGAAAGTTGTGAAATGTTCCATGAGATCGCTATGAAACAAAAGGGCTCGAAAAGAGCAATTACTGGCATTAGAATGCCTTCAGATTATTGCGGAAGCTATTACGCACTGTGAGTGAAAGAAGGCTATCAGGGTGCCAAATGATTCTGCCTGGCCATTTTTGCAGAAGTAAAAACCAATAAATGGTTTGCTAAGTATGGAAGACGATAATCAAAATAAGGATTCCATCTGATGGCATTATTCTGGAAACTTATTTCAGCCTGCTATCCAATCTTTTCGTGGCATGGCAGTGAGCAGGAGAGCACCAGATGAACTTTGGGACCTTTCCTAGTTTGGAGTGAACCCGGTTGGACAGATCTCTCCTAGAGGTGGCACATCTATGTCTTGTTATAAGCTTGAAGGCACCTGTTGCGATTTCCGCAGGACGCTAGAGGCACAAATGGGGCATCCGCGGAAGAGGTGTGGGTGCGTGTGTGTTCCGAAGAGGTATTGCTTCGCCGTAAGTGAATCCTGTGGACACGGGCCACAGATGGCGGGGAAACGACCATATAAAACTAAAAACGAACAGTGAAAAGGAAGGAACGAGCAAGAGGAGGCTGAGTGACGACATTAACTAGAACAAACGGCAGCGAAGGTACATAACCCTTATACACACGCGAACACCAAGTCAATTGGAATAACAATATCTCTACTGGGTTTCTTTACGTGGGCAAGGCTGATAGACTTTCCATTGACTACAGTACCTCCCTCCAATGAAAGCTGCAGAGCACAAGAATGCCGCGAGGTCTGGAGCCAAGTTGCCAAGTTGGATTCTCTTATTGGAGACGCTTTGCTGGTGCAGCCGCGATGTGCCGTCACATTAAGTACTAACCATTCCAGGATCGTAAGTAGTAAAACATTAACTAAAGTTACTCTGCATCCCATGTTTTATGCCCACTCATCCCGCCAATTGAGTCTTCCGTGTACTACGTGTCCAATCCAGTACTAGTGCGCCGCAGTTGATGCAATCACTACATTATCAAAACACTCGGGAAATCAACCAAGTACCAAAATTACCTCCTTGAATGCGTTACACGTCGAGTCTGTGGTCAATTTTATCAATCAAGTTGAGACAAGACGAAAACTTGTGTGACAAACGTTTTCAACCATTTTCCGGCCGTGGCTAGTATGCTTGTGTCGTTTTATGTTCTGTATAGAGTATATAGAGATTTTTGTACTCGAATAATAAATAGGCAGTACAGAATTGGCAAAGAAATTGGAAGGAAACGAAAGTTGGTTATTCAAACGGATCGCAGTAAGCGACACCAACGGATGAATGTTCAATATCTGAACATGGAAACCAATACTGCAATGCTAAAATCGTTCTGCTTACAGAAAATTAGGTTGTTTGCAGTGTTACTGGTGTTTTCAGCTAACTACGATACTACTATATTCTACGATGGGTTTGTGCGTGAATGAATTTGTTTGCATCACGTCCAGTGTGGGTTGCTGTATACGTCGTATCCTCATATCAAAAGGTATCACCAAATGTTGCGATGTCGTACGGTAATTGACCTGTATTCGTAATGCAACTAACAAAAAAAGCGGCCTTCGGCCGTAGCAGCGCTTCGTGCCGCGGCCGAGAGTTTGAATAAGATTTCCGCACAAATTTTTGTTTACACATAAACTAAACAATGTCAAATTAGTGAGGTCCCTCTACAAAGTTTACAGCTTCTTGTAAAGCGGGGTTTTTGATGGTCACCAGCAATGGTTGGAAATCGTGCGCATTTCGGAGCTTGTCGTCTTCAAAATCAAGCAGTAACACATAATCAGATATTCTCACACGCAAATGTCCAGCATAGACCTGGCTAAAGGAAAAAACGTCTGTTCGGAAGTCAATTATTATTTTCTTCATCGTTTGTCTTTGCGCTTTATGTTTAGTTGCTGCAAATGTCCATCTGATGGGAAACAGTTGACGTTGATCTTCACATCTGAAAACTCAAAGACAAATTCAACGCGGTGTAGTAAAAAGCTTTGCGGAATTTTTCCATGTTCATCAATGCCCGAAAGTCGAATCACTCTGCGAGAAATACTGGTAACGATAACCATCTTTCCACTCAGCAGGTGCGGATGAAGTACATTTCGAATCACCATAACAGGAACACCCAACTTTAGTTTCAAGTGTTGGTGCGGTACTCGAGTTTCAGCGTAGTTATACGTCAGCTCAGGTCCAATGATACTATTTGTGTGAACGTTTTCACCGGTTGGCCTTCGACTGGAAACGATCGTCGTTGCAGACTCCAAGTCAAACATCCTTTATGGAAAGTACTCCAATGCGTTCTGTTTATGTTCCTTCACTAATTAATTTATTGGCACAACAATCAACGGTTGAACTTCACATCTTCTTTCTTCCGTGTTGGAAACCATTTCCACAGCAAGCTGTATGCTTGGTTTAAATCTGACGTAGACATGAGTGGAAGCCTTGCAGATGCTGGAAACGTCCCAAGACCAAGACTGGGCAAACCTTTCGCAAAAAGTGGATCACCTTGTTGAAGAACCTGTTCTGTAAGGGAAACGACTTTGTATTTTCTGTTGCAATCCTGGGAAGAGCACCAAGGAAACTTCCGTAGGAAACTCACTGAAATAACACGAATTGGACCATCTCTTTTGGATACTTTTCTCGTTTTTGGAACTACTGGAAGCAGTTGCATATAGTCGCCTGCCATACCTACGACTATGCCGCCAAAGTCTTTCGTATAGTTTCTGAAGTCCTTCAGTATGGTGTTCACAATCACGAAGAGCATTTTAGGGCACTTTAAAGCTTCATCCCTTACCAGCAAAAGAATCTTCCGTATTAGTTCTGCTTTTTTCAATCGTGGGCCGTACTTGGAAGGTGTCGGAATTTCCCTACTTTGCGAATCTTTGTTTTCATCAATTCCCATTTCAAGCAAACTATTTAAAGTAGTTCTGCCTTCATATAGTGCAGCAGCAATACCTGTCGTGGCTGTCATATGCACCAATAGGCCTTTGTGCTCAACAATATCTCTCAGCAAATATAGGAGGTAGGTCTTTCCTGTCCCTGCTTGTCCTTGTAAGAAGAAAACGCTTCCGTGTGTGTTGAGTCTTTCAGACTCTGCCAATTTCTCTCAGTATTGTATTTCTCTCATAGTTTTGTCAAAAATTTGCTTCTGGCCTTCTTTCAGATCATCAGATCGCTCTTTTAACTTTTGCCTGGACCCCGAAAAAGAGCTGCGATGTACTACAGCTGGTACGTCTGCTAATTACAGTTCGCTCTCTCTGAGATGAAGGTGCCAGACCGTACGATGAAAGAAGGGATCATTTCTGATAAGCCGGCCACCATGGCTGTCCGAAATCTCGATTATTCTTCGAAGTAATTCTTCTTTTCTTTTTGATCTGTTTCCCTCGGTTATATCAGCAGTAAGAGCTCCTTCGTGCTTTTCAATAACAGTTTTAGGATTAACCCCTTGTTGAAAGGAAGTGACGACCAATTAATGCAGCTCAGCAGGAGTAGAATGGTATCTTACTGCCTCATCAAAAGCCGTTTCGTACTCGTCACCATGGATACCTACTCCACGGGCTACTGCCGCTTCTCTATGAGATGAGTAAGATTCGCTCCCGACAATTTTCGGATCATCAAAAGAGCTGAATGCAGAGTTCATGAGCATTATTCGAAGAGCGAAGAGTTCGGGATTTGCGGGAGGAGCAAATCTAATTCGAGTCACAGTTCGATCATTTTCGAATCGTTGCACGAAGTACATTATTGGACTTCCTCCATCCCGAGTAGAGTCAAACTGTGGTATAGAGCGGGGTAGCTTATCGTATACACATACATTCTCGTAGTATGCCATGTAGTCCAAGTGAATGTACCGGGAGAGTCATTTGAAATATCTTTCCAGCGGGGAACACTTCTGATGTCTAAGCAGTTTGACGTTTCGAATCAAAACATGTCGCTCTGGACTGAGATGTATGTCAGGTTACTGTACAGTTGGATTGATGCAAACATGCCTGAACGTAAAGAGGATCCATGCAGATTCAACTGCGCACACCACTTTCACTCTCATGTACGCCCTGATCTCATTTGGAGCATTTCGCTCTGTGCACCTGACTAGCTTTCCATTCTGCATGATACAACCAAATCCTAATTTTTGGCACTCTTGAAAGCATAATTCATCAGGTATGCTACAGCGCTGCTACCTGGGTCTCTTACAACATTGATGTGAGCCTTTTACTTCATTATGAGATCCCGATTGTACGGAACCAGTTTCAACTCTTCTTTCCTTCTTCTTTGATAGGTCATTCGGTTTGTGTACTCATTTATCGTTGTTTCAGCCACAATTACTTGTCGATCATACTCAAATCGGCATCTCCCGTCAGAGGTAGACCAAGGTAGTATGGAGACTGTCCGTGCATATTGAATATGTTCACCAATTTGCGGAGTTGGTGGTCTTCTGGCGAGTCGCTCCGACGCAGTTCGGCTTTGATCAAAGTGGCAATGATCTCAGCATCTTCAATAAGGCCCCCAATCCAACCAAAAAAGAATGTGATGATATGGAGTATATCTCTCCTGGAACTCAAGTTTGGCGGCAATCTCAATCCATTTCAAGCCAAAGAGCTGTTCTGAATTATTCTGTACATCGTTCATGATTGAATTTGCATACTGGTTGTACATGCTTGCAACAAGGTCTGGCCTATCAAATGGATGGCTTCTATCTCCCAGGGGAGAAAATGTTTCGGTGTTTTCGTTGTCCATACTAAGCATTTTTAAATCTTTTAGCCATACGTGCATTGTAACTGTGACGAAAAGCGTCGGGGAGCCCAGTCGACTGACCATTGCATGCCAATCCAGTTTTTCGTCTCTAGTATGCCGGAGAGCTTTTGTGATTTCCTGGAAGGAAGAGCTCACATGGAGGGCCAAGCTCATCTGTCCCAGTACGGATTGCACTCTGCAGGCACGTTATTTAAAGATTTTGAACTGTTCCGCTTCCAAGAAACGGAGTCTCAAGTCTTCAATGTTTTTGCTAGTACGAAGCAACCATTGCTGAAGAAGAGTACCAGAGTTCAGCAGCACAGCATTGGTGTACAGTCTTCGCTTAGAGTGATCTGCCGATGTTAGGCTCCTTTCGTCTCGGTTGTTTGCATCTATGGATAAAATATATATTGTTCTATCATACGGGTCATGAATCTCACCGTAAAGGTAGAGCATCGCAGAAAGCCTCTTTCTCAGCTTCCTTTGAATCAGGCTTCAACGTATGTACTTGAGAACTCGACGTCGATGATTTTCGGTTGGCATGTGATGTAATTCTCTTTTCCCATCCAACTGGGCAACTGGGGCTGCCGATCTGAACACTACATTTGAATCTATGACAAAAGCTCCCATGGCAAGATGTCTACCTCGCCTGCCATCTGGTAAGAGTCCTGCACCAAGCTCAAATAAATTTCGGCTTCATGGGCACCTTGATAATTCCGGACAACTATTCCTTCCTGCCCAGTGCCTGCAGATATGTCTAGAGTAGACTCGTCCGCGTTTGATCTCCTCCGAACACTTTCATCTGGTCTGAACAACTTTGTATACCTCTCTCGGACAATTTCTGGTCTTGGTTGTAAGAGATAGTATAATTTCAAAACTCAATATCGAATATTCAGGTTAGAAACCATTCTTCTCGTGAAAGAAGAAGAAAAATCTCGTGAAATAAGACTGGGAGGACATATGTACCCAAAATATGCTTAGTGCACGTTCTGCTCTGGAAAAGAAAGAGATACATTGCCTTAAAGTCGAAGAAATGACGGGCCTTCACCTCGAACGTACTTCATATCCATGAATGTGACAACGGTCGCCAATAACACATTTAAGTATGTTGATAGCGTTTGAAATTAACGTAAGCGATATATGTCTTCGAGTTGCGAATTGATATGCACTCGTCTGAAAGAACTTCCAAGCAATCTGGAGCTCTTATATCCACAGCATGTTCCTTCGGTCTCTGCACAAGCAAAAAGCGCCACAATACTTCCACATACGAGTATAAAGCACCCATCCCGAATCTTTGAGAGGACATCGAGTTGCTCGATGAGAGATTGCACTACACGTCCCACAACACGCTGGAAGTGTGCCAGAGTTTCGTTGGTACTCCAGATGTGCAGAAAATGATTATTCGAGGCCTTGAAGAATACTTTCTGCTCTTGCATCCCAGACATATTTTGCCCCACAGTGAATGCCTTGACGAGGTCTCCCAGCGAGCTATATAAACGTCCTATCTCGTTCCTGTTGAATATCAAAGCCATGAAAGGAGTTCAAGTAAATTTCTTCAGGCTTATGATGTTCCATAAAATTTTGGGGAAGCTCGGTTCAAGTTCAGAAGTTCACCTGCGCAAATTCATCGGTAATGTCTCGAAGATGCCCGGCATGTATAGTTTCCTTTGGTCGTTGACCTGCTGTTGAACGGGTTCCACCACGTCTTGATGGCACTTGATGCGAAGAAGAACTCATGTTGGATTGTAGGAACCGGAGAAGGATTGAAAGGTTTGGTGATCACCTTTCAATGGAACATAAACCGTCTCTGCCACTTAAATAGAGAACTGGTGTTGCACAATAGTTTTCGGGACGATGTGTACGAATACATATTGTCCTCACTGTCTGAAGATATTTCTGACACAAACAGCACATTGATGGTTTACATACGTAGTACTCTTCTAATTACATATGCATTTCATTCTTATTCAGTAATAGTGTCTGACGTCCCTATATATCAGACAAGTTTTCACCTACATGTGCAGCGTATAATGAAGTACTATTCTTGTTAGAGGTTCTAAGTTTGTATTACTATGTGGCCTACGTATGCAATACACAGATGCCAACTATTTTTGTTAGAAGGGTATACGTTTAACTTACTGATCAGCCTATGTAGGCATTAAATAGATTGCAACTGTTTTTTTAGAATGGTACACGTTTTCAGTACTGCATAGCCTCCTTACGCACTACGCAAAATATAACTATGTCTGTTAGAAGGGTATATGCTTGCAGTACTGTGAAGCCTACGTATGCGCTAGATAAACTATAACTATTTTTGTTAGAAGAGTAAACGTAGATGGTACAGTATGTAATTTATTTTGTCGTTTGAATAGGATTCCTTTCTGTTTTATATATTGTCTAATGTGCTGACGATTTTCTACTTAAGTTACAATGTACTCTACATTTGCAAAAAACTTTTTTCAAGCAGCCACCTACAACTTATTTCCACCTACTTGCTTCTTCGTTTTAACTATCATGTAAAGCCATGGGCGATATGTTCTAAACAGAGGTTTGCTACTTACAGCTGTGCCGTTTGCGTTACTGTAAGGATTCTATTCTACCACGCCGCTTGTTCACATCATTGGAACAATCATGCATATTTCAGATTGCATTGAAGCACATTGATGTGCACCGTTGCACTTTCAATTTCTTTTTTGGAAGAGGTACTGTGCTCCGCTGGCCAGAAGATCGACACGGTGTACACGGAATGGGGAATTTACCGCCTGCCTGGACGCAGCAAGGATTTGCCTGTTCGTTGGCCGTCAGAGATATCCACGCTTGAGACGGGTTCGACTGGGCTGATAGAAGTTGAGGCTGTTGAGAGTGACAGATCTTACACGTGTTGGACAAATTCGCGCTAGTAAGGCAAATTGTTTGAATGTCATTCGCTAGTCCTTTGGATTGAAGTAAATGTGCGTTAATGCATGTATTCTAAGGGGTGAACTTGCTCGTCTTAACCTACCTAAGGATTGCTCTGACAAACCCTTAGGTAGGTTACACTCTATGAGCCTTAAATCAAAGAAAGTTTTGAAATTGAAAACGTCAGTCTGGCCAAGTTTCTACGAATAACCTAAGCATATCGACAATAGAGAGCATGCTGAGCATCAAATCTCTCATAGCTGCTCAACAGTACTGCTTTTGGCGGTGTAAAGAAAAATTTGAAAATGGCGGACTTTCGACTTTGTGCGGTGTATTAAGCGGCTCGATAACGCTAATGAGAAAAGAATGACGCAAGAATCACACTTACTACGGAACATAATTCAATAGCGATACGCTATTCTTTGGATCAAAGTCTATGAACGTTTATAAGGCAACACTTCGTGCCAAGCATTGTCTGACTAACATGCAATCAGCTTCAAAGTACTGCACCTACCATAAAAATCACCGGCGTGAACGGTTCCTGACTCATAGCTTCAAGACAGCCGAAATATACATTTTAAAATGCCTGAAACAGGTGGACTGTCAGCGTTGAACGAAGAAGAAGAACACTGGGTTGCACAAACTGTGCTCTAATACGCAAACAACAATACTCAGCTGACGAATAATGCTCGCGAAAACCTCGTCTCCTTTCTGGCCGCAAATCAAAACTCGCCCTCTTCATTTTTGTCGTCGCTTTTTCATGTTATAATCCACCCAATCCTCTCCGCCAACACACTCCACCCAATCCACCCCACCCACGAGCACGCCAACTTCAACGTCCCGCCCGACCACCCTGGCCGTTTCTACCTATTTCTTGACAGCATTCGATTCGCAACCTCAGTCTCTCTTAACGCGCACCCTCCCCCAACCACATACAGTCGTTTACGCCGTTTCCGTTTGCACCGCCCTCGAGTCTTCCGCTGCCTCCCACACGTACACAGAAAGGAAGGACTTTGTCGGCTTTGTCTTCGTTCTTGGCCTGCCGCACCGCAGCTGCTTACCGAGGCAGGTCTCCTGCGGCATCGTCCACGTCCTCTCCCTTGTCTATCTTCTGGTCACCACTCTGTGCAACTTCGCTGTCAAGCAGTTTGCACTGCAACTGCCCGTTCGCGTTCTTCTCCACCTCGTCGTCGACGTCGCCACGACCAAAGAGGCACGCCACACAACCGTAAGACTCCTGCTGCTGCCTGCAGGCCCTGCCACTACTTTGCGTGTGTGGAGGACGCGCGTGTGACGACATTGGTTGCTTTTTGCGTGCTATTGAGGACACAATCAAAATGCCAAGCCCACGAACCGGAAGTGACAAGAATGTGCTAGTCCCCACTGTGGAGGGGCGTAACACGCTAACGTTTGATGTTGCAAGAGAAGGTAAAAATGGTACAGTTTGTCTTGATGACGAAGAAGTCATTGGAAGGTTTATGAACTGCAATACGAGCGTTGTTTTGAGAGGAAGGGGAGCAAGGAACTCAGAGCGTCGCCATGATTGGTGCCCCGTTACCTGCAGAGGAAGATCTAAAAGTCTCTGCGACTGCTGGCTCTGTCGGTCTACCGGCCAAAGGTATAAACAAGAAGAGGGCAGCAGTTGGTGCTGAAGTATTGGCATCTCTTGCGGGCAGCTATGGTAAACATGTTGCTGCGTACTACAACGGGAGAAAGCGTGCTGTTCAACAAAAGATACCGGCTGCTGTGTGGAAAGCAATCTAAAAGGACTGTGTGGAGTCCACAAAAGCCCAATGCGCGGCCACGGGTGCGTTGTTCAATGAGAAGGATCTCCCAAAGGAGAGGACCTTGCAGTATCCATTACGATCTGTCCTAGGAGAAGTTTCTAATGGCACAGCTGACCCATAATCCTGTCAAAAGGTCGTCGCGCAAGATAATGATCTGATGCGATGTCTCGAAAAAACTGACACTTTTAACAAGAAGAAGATGTCGGACTTTAGGGAACATCTCGCAAATGGCTCTTTAGTCTCCGATCTCAGCGCATAGGCCGAGAAAATCGCACGCAACAGCCGTTTCGGTAGCATAGAAACTAAAAAACAACGTCAAAGTAAACGGGAACTGGTGGAGAATGCTGTCGATGCCGTTTCAAGTATGGTTGAAGTGATTGAGACGAAATCTTCTGACCTGACACGTGCTGTACAGGAGCAGACTAAGCTGCAATCCGAAGACGTTACAAACTGTCGGGACATTCGTGAACTTCAGATCAAGACGATCCAGAGTGAGGCAGTGGATAGAAAGGTGAAGCGTCTAATACTACCGCATGACCAACAAGTCATAACAGAGAAAGAATTTAAGGAAAATATGAAAGCGTTCGTTCATCTCTAGCTCTGCCATACACCCTCACTCGATTCGAGCTGTTGCAGACTTATACTGAAATCTTGGCGCCTTCGATGCAAAAATTTTGTCATGGTGGCAATAAGCCCAAATGAAGACCGCCGGTTAGGGACGATGACTAGAAACCTCTTAAAGAGCATTTTCATTCCACCAACTCCCAACTCTACCTTCACCCGGTATCCAGAATGCAGTTCATTGAATGCTCGCATGACCGTCTCTGAATCCACGCCGGCTATCTCACTTGCGTCAATTCGTCCAAAAACAAAGTGGTTTAGCCCCAAATATCCTGGATCGCCAAGCAGATACTCTACAGGATAGGGCAAATTGTGATCTACTGCAAATATTGCTGCCAGTTGCGTGCTGAATCTGTGTCACGTAACACGAAGATATCATGAACAGAACCCTCGTAGCCAGCAGTAACAAATTGAAACAGACAGTTGTGATCAATTACGACAGCATTGTTAAAACAGTACAGCTTCTTTCTGCCCTTAATATATGATTGAGGATGAGCACTCCGCGGCCGCCGTATTTTGCAGAGCGTACTGTTGACATATCCCAAGCACCCTGGAAAGAAGGGGTTCGTGTTGCGCATCACTGCCCTTTGCTCCAATGTCGGCCACGCAATCTGTGCTGCCATGACCTCGTTCATAATGCTGCAGATGAACATGCAGTTGTCTTGAAGAGAGGTTCTACTGTGGTTCCAGCAGGTCGCCTTGGCGCGAATACTGTTGCAACCACGAAGATGAAGAATGGTCGCCAAAACTCTCTCGCGGGGAGAGAGTTCGCATTTCTTCCAGTAGAGCTAGCACGCACTTCATGCTTGTGGCGGGTGCGCAAAGCAATAACGGGGCAGATAACTTGACATAAGCCCTCCAATTTGCGCGGGAAGAATCCTGTATTGATCTTGATGAGCGATACGTGTCCGTTGATAGGATTGTCAAGGCGGCATATTTTTTGGAACGACGGGTTTACGGAGTGGTCGCCGTTGTACTCTTCCTTCAGATCGTTTATCAGGAGCAGAAATAGTCGCATAACTGAACTGCATGCCGTAAAGAGATTCAACGCGTGCTAATTAATTGCTATCGATGTTGTTGTGGTATGCGGCAAGTCATCGTCGCTATCCATACTGAAGTTGCAGGATGGCAGACAGGGCGGGGGGGGAGGGTGAAAATTGGAGGGCGGCGCGGGGTTTGGGACGGAAGAGTAGTGGAGGAATGGCGGAGGTCATCGGACGGCGGCGCCGGGATTGCGGCGGAGCAGTGAAGGAGGTGAGGCAAGAGCGAGACGAGGTTGGGCGCGGTGGGAGGTTAGCACAGAGCAGAAAGAGCGGAGAATGGGAGGTCAATAAGGTGGAACAAAATGGCCGGGAGGCGCGTGATGTGCGGGTTGGAGGTAGCCATCAGCCTCCAGCCGAAGCTCGGGTGCCAGAACTCACCAGAAAACTCGCAAGACCTCCAGTTTGGAGGTGTTTGCGAGTTTCTCCAAACTGGCGATGTAGAGGAATTGATTGATTAAAAATGGCAGTATCAATAGCCTGTTAGTGGCCAAATGTTTGTATTTGCGGCCAGGTCTAGTGCAAGGGAATGATCGGGTTCTTTAACTATCGACCTTCGAACAACTGGGTTCCAGAGTTTCTCGATCCTACTGACTTCCAAATGCAGTGTGAGCAGATGATTGAGGACAAACGAATTTAAGCCGTGACACAAGAAAACCGAACCGAGCACATTTCAAAGATTACATCGGCAATGCAGAGGTTTAATTGCAATTATCATCAGTAAATATTCAACATAGAGCAAACTGACGCATTGTCAGAGAAAATGAAAAGCCGAAGTATGAGCAATGGTATCGGTGATGCTGGTATGCGCCTGTTATATAAAACACTTACTACGAGACGTAACTTATACAGAGTCACAGTTATATTTGTCGTATCAGCAGCTGAGCTAGCCTCCACTCCAGCCATTCTGTTTCCTGTTAAACTTGCCCACTACCCCAAGTACCCGGAGGGATCCGAACGTAGCATTTAGTCGTAGCCAGTGATACTTAATACAGTCCATTCCTACAGGCCTACACCGCACTTGTGATTGATTGATGGGCAAACAGCTTTTCCAAGGAGACTGAAAAGCTTTTCAAAAACAATCAACGTCTGCTGCTAATCTTGGATGGGAATAGTGCACATATCCAGTATCATACACTTAAGTAATTCAAGGAAGATATGTTATTATAATGGCATCCCCCACCCACACATCGCACATTACACACTCAATGAGTGCTGGTGCTTTCAGTTCGTATAAGTCCCACCTGCATCACGAACATCATAAAGCAGAAAAAAAGAAAACGAAACTCAACGCTTTTGACTTTCTGTAGTCTATAAGCAACGCTTATATGAACTCTTACATGGCCATCAACATTCGATTTGGGTCTCACTGCACTGGAGAACGGGTTATGGAATTTTTGCCATGCTTCACGCCTTTCCAGAAAGACATGAAAGTCGTGGACGGTAGCAAACTCTCAAATAATTGCTGGATGAATTTTCTGTGCTGCATCAGGCCTTTTTGTGAGACACGGTAGTACAGTAGGACGGCCATGCTTTTCTGAATACCAGTTCGGGTTCTCGTTTTACGTCCAAGGAAGTACCTAGCAGACTAGGTGAGAAGGTTTGGAACAAACAGGAGTAGAAAAATATGCAGAAGAAAGACAACTGGGTTTGGACTATGAAAAGACAAGAGCTGACACCCAGATGCATCTACGAACATCAAAATAATCCAAATATTGACATGTTATGAGTGACATGTGGCCGTTTCAGACAAAGAATTGGTTAGACCATATATCCCAAGAAGATTAAGAATTTAGCTTGTAAATGGTGTACCCAACATATAACCAAGATATAGCCAAAATATGGCCATGACGCTGAACAAAAATTTACTTTCTTTACTAGAAACAAGTTCTCCTAAAGCTCAGACTGAAATGGGCACACCTCTGTTACGGTTTGGCCATATTTGGGCAACTTTTTATGTTTGTAAGATCTGAAGTTTGGTGCAGCTATCTGCTGAAATGTGCATTCAACGTATTGGCTTGATGGAAATGCGAACTACTCTTGAAGATTTGCGCAGTGCCAAAACTGCCGCTTTGAACGCAATGGCGACTGAGCCGTGCAGAGTAGATTGATCGCCTTTTTTAAGTGTTTGAAACTCTCGAACAGCCATGGACACGAGAAAGAGCGTATATTTACTATTTCATTCGGAGAGAGCTGGATTCTGAGCCGTATAGAGAGGTTGGTTGTGGGTGACGTAGTCTAACGTGTAAATGAATTCCATTTCTTCAATTCTCGCTAATGGTCAGACTTGTTCTTTGTCTTCTATTGTAGATTTGGTGAGTGATTAGATGCTGCAAGTATAGAAATAGGGCACAGTTACTGCATGAGACTTTCAAAATTTTTCTCTCTTGTCAACTCAAGGTTATGGTGGGCTATAATACGCCTCCAGCATGATCTGTAGCACGGTGTTGACGATGAACAGAATTTAACGTCAAGAACTTACCAAATTCTCTACGCTTTCATAGAATAACTGCAAAGCGCGCCATGCAGCACTCTGTATCCAATCGTTGACAGCTGCCTTTCGGCTGCAAACCAAGCAGTTGCTCATGCTGTGAGGGCGAAGAGGT
Organism: Gracilariopsis chorda; assembly: GCA_003194525.1. NCBI lineage: Eukaryota > Rhodophyta > Florideophyceae > Gracilariales > Gracilariaceae > Gracilariopsis > Gracilariopsis chorda. Next base: position 280,257 of record NBIV01000072.1, read on the forward strand.
ACAATTGATTTCTTAAACGAGCGCCAATTTGCAATGCGGTAGAGCTGAGAAGAGAGCTGCGGCCGTACTTTCCGTTCAACTGACATCTCATTCTGGTAATTTCCCCCAAGTTATCAGTTTCAATCCTCCGGGCTCCATAGTTCCCATCTCTGGAGGCCTTAACTTCATGATCCACAACTATGGTCTCTAACGGAGCATGATGCAACATTGCGACTTTGAAGCTTGTTGCTGTTCTGTGCTACAGTATATCAGTTTTAGATTTTTCTTACTTTGTACATGATTTTGAGTATATTTTTCTCTGTCCATGCTACCTAGTCTATACCATCTACGTTTACTTTACTCCATCTGTTAAGGAGATGGGTTACACAATCATCATGTCTACTCAACGCAAAAGCCGGGCTAACATCTTTGTTTCATGTTGTCAATGGGATACGACAACATCTTCAAGTCAAAGAAATCTTGACATGCTGGCCGGACACCGTCAGCTCCGATAAACATGATTTATACTACTTACAACGTTGAGAGACATCTCACATTTCTACAGAATCGGTCAAAGAGTCATCGGAGACTGTCACCTCATCTGGACAAACAAGAGATTAGGCCAGATCATTAGAACATTACCTAACGCTGATGCTTGCCCAGTCCAATAGCAGTTCATCAGAAAATGGAAGACGCCACGCCATCAAACGCATATATCTGGCACCGAAACTACTACATCACTCATATACGGAGAGCAGGAAAGAGGCCGTTCATACCGGTGATAGACGCCGACGAATCTCATTGACTAGTGACATTGGTGGAGCTAGATTGGAACTTCTATATAAAACAGGATGATGGTTTAAGCCTCAAATCAGATTATATCTATCCACTTCGAGACGAGCCTCAACCATTGCTTCTCTAATCCTAGAATTGGTAGCATTTGCAAGTAAATATTGCGCATACGGGAACCTGGTGACCGTCTCGCCTTGGCCATTTTGCTTCACAAAACTTCCCAAGTTTGGATGAGCTACAGGGATCCAAATATTACTGACTGTTCTTTTCTGAGAAATCGAGTGTATCCTGTGAGCCCGTTACTGCAATTCAGGTCACCGTCGTCTTCCTAGACGTTGTAAACGAACATCAACGTATCTTTTAAACCACCATCACCAACGACGATGCGGCCTGTGAACCTAGCTGACCATGTATCCCTCTTTCCAGACCGAAACAGCTACTCCAAATTTCGTACCCAGTCACCGGAATCATTCGATAACTTCAGTTCGCTTCACCCCTGGACGTCTCGTATTCTGCCAATATCTCCCAAACCAGCTGATAACCTGATTCTTGATAAAACATCGTTTCGTATCGTAGGAAGCTATCCTGGTTTTACACCGAAACAGCGTGTAGTACAGAGAGCCTTGTTGCTGTGCCTACCTCACAACAGGAGGAGGCTGCAAACACATTGAGAAGATCTCTTGCCTAGGTATAATGGTCTCCAAGTGTTCTGTCGACCTACAATAATTTTACATACAATTGTTTTGATCAATTTGTACAATTCTATGCCATTCTAGTTTTCTAGAAGAATCTACTAAAATCGTTGTGTTATCACAGTTGTTTGGAGACCTCCAATTTGAGTTTGTTGAAGTTCCAAACACTGCATTGACTGGGATACAGTATGCTCTCACTGGCCCCCAATTCTCGGACTGATTCCACCGATACTCTTGATATACCATCATTAGGTGTATCACGCACGCCAATACCCGTTCTGGAACGTTTGAACGTCAATTAAGTCGATTGGAAGACCCAAAGAACGCCCTCAGTTGCGTCTGCTCTACAAGCTATGTAGCGACCATGCGTATGGATATAGAAGCGCCTGCGGAAGCAGAAAAAGAGGTCATCTCTATCGATTCTACTCGCCACTGGAACAGACGACAGGCTTGTAAACCCAAAAATGATGTTCATTACCTTGATTCGGGTTCTTCAGATTCTGGTTCTGATCGCTCGTTCGCATATTTCTCTTTGGACTCATCGGATTCCGATAAAGAACGGAGGAAGTATCGTGGAACGAATATGGCAACCATCACTAATGGGAGAGTTATTTGCTCTCGTGACAAAGGTAGAAATCAGCTGGAAGTCAAGGATTTAAAGCCTAGGAATCCGCTTTGCAGGCAATTGCTATGCTCTTGTTATTGTTGATTGGAAAATTCCTCTTCTACTCGCTCTGCTCGAGTTATGGGCAATGTTACTGATTCCATCAAACATATGAATACTATTTCTTCAATCAAGTCGGTTCTCAGCAGAATATACAATTCTGGTGCTCGAATTCCTTGCTAGGTTCTTTCAGGTGGCTGAAATACTCTGAATGAGTGAGGCCTAAGCTTATCTCGCGTGAGCTTGATTCCCAACCGGAATGGATAAAGGTCGGTTCAATTCCGTTCTAGGAACGTCAAGGGCCTCATTAGGAGGAGTAACCTGCAGGCAGGAAGCGGTTCATTACCTTTCAGGTCATACGATACGTAAAATGTCATACAAACAGCGATAATCGCGCTACGCGATATGAAATCGAAGTCTGGTGAGACCGAAACGGTCCATTAAAACCGCCTGAGTAAAGCCTTTCACAGTTGTCGTACTGTGTATCCCGCACATGATTGGTGTAAGATGTTCGTTAATGTATTAGATCCTGCAATACAACCGTTCTTCGGGCGAAACTGGGGAGAAACAGAAGATCTCATACGTTAAACTGATCCAGTATGCCCACACAGAGGGAAAAACTCACCTTGCACGGCGTCAACCCAAAAGTCAGTCATTGAGAACTCTTTTACTGAATTATTCGTCCCGATGGATGCCTTTGCTCGAGTACAAGACCGTAAATACGGATATCGACAACTTCTAGTGCGCTGGCAGTCTCTCTGATTGGTTTAGAAGTACAGAAATGCTGTCAACCTCGGCGCCAGTTTCGGAAGATGACCCCGCTTTTTACGCTGTTGCAGCACGGATGCAGGCAAATTTGCTAGCTCATGCGTCAAAAGGATTGGGTCTTCCTCGCCCTGGATGGGTAGTGACGTAACAACAGCGTCGAAAGGATATTCATCGTCAATACGACAAATCGGCACTGGCAATCTGTCATAAATGTTTCCATCATGGTCACATCGCCCAGAAATGTGACTTGACTCTCCAGGAGGTTTCCAAGGTTATCGTGAGATACGAAACGATGAACCCGGCTGATCAGGCCCAGGGGCAGAGTACTTCCTTCAAGAATGTGAAAACATTAATCACTAACGCTGCATTGGGACGAACGAATATTCCTGTGGTTCAACAAATCCCTGCTCAACCAGTGGAAGTGGTCGTACCCACAATTGGAAATAATTTTGGTTTCAAATATGGGATTGTGAAACCAAGATCGGTGAATCCCTACTCGGAAAACTTGAATCAGAAGCCTCCCTCACGAGAAGGGCGTCTTCTGAGCCAATGTTAGCGCCCGAAGTGTTACAGCCTCGCTTCTCCGCTCTCAGAATCTTTAACAGGAAAATTGCTGCAGCCAACGTGGGCTCGGAAACCATCTCGGTTCTATGTCGTCCGTGGATATGCTCTTGTAATTTACATATCCTGGATAGAGCTTTGGTCATGGTCAAGAGAAACTACAAATTTTATGCTGATCTTGGACGGTCCCTCTCATATATCATCTGCCAGTTTCTGTTTTAGATACATAGGCTGCGCCCAAACTTATCATCTCTGACCTAGTACCCCCTGCTAATAATGCTCAAACTCGCAGTTGACAAGGCTTGGATATCGCTGAGCACAAAAATAATCTCCTGAAAACCGTGGGATACGTTTCTCTCGTCGTGAGATAGGGTATCGTATGGTTCAACTTGACTTTGTTGTTTGCGATAAACTCGCAGCACCAGTTATTCTTGGTTTTGACTCCTGTGATTGATTTGTCGAGGCAATTCGCTCCGATCCGAAAACCGTAGAAATAGCAAACGGTTCTACCATAGCTATTGTCCAGAAACCGCTAAAGATTGCTACGCAGAAGTTTGTACTGACTCAAGCTGCCTAGGAAATGCAGAACACGTATCCCGTTTCCTCCATGCTTCTTAATGCTCATTTTGTTGCCGTACCAATGGACCCCCAAGTCTGGGTCACAGTTGTTTCCAAAAAGATTGGATACCATGTGATCTAACCGCTCTCATCGTTATCAGACCAGCTCCAACTCGCACTTGCAAAACGGGTGGTTTCTATCAACCCTGGTAGTCCTTTTAAGGTCTGCTTGCGATCGTTTGCAAAAACACTTAGTTGGTAGTCAAACACGACGTTCTTGGCTCAGTTCTCCCACTTTCATGGGTAATTTTGCCAAGGAACAATCCAATGGCTGCAGTCTTTGGAGTGGAAAAATCTAAGGAGGGGGATGACAACTCCGTAAAAGCTGACCGTAATTCTGATCTCTACTTCAAAAGTGAACAAAATACGAAAACCCGTGCGCTAGTACCTGATTCTAAACAGACCGGTCTTATAGAGGAATGTGAGAAGGTCGACTTGGATCATGTCCCCCACTCTCACTGCCAGAAACTACGGGATATGTATCGTGAGGTTACTCCCATGTGGGACGAGGCTCTTGGAACAGTAAGAATAACGGAGCATCGTATTGATTTGTCACGGAGCACTCCACCAATTGCACAGCATTCATATCGGGCTGGACCCGAAGCCCGTGAGGAGGAAAAATTTGCTACGCGCTGGTGTCATTGAACCCAAGTAATCGCATTGGTCCCCACCAGTCGTTCTTGTTCCATACTTGGATGGATCGTGGAGATTTTGTATCAACTACTGACTTCTTAACACAGTTAATGGCAAAAACGTTTACAAAACTCCTTGGATGTACAAGTACATCTACTCACCTGGGATTGCTATGGTCTTCACCGCTCTTGAAACAAGTTGGGAGTATTGGCAAGTTTCTATCCATAATAGAATTGGCGAGGAAACTAATTTTGTATGTCACCAAGGACTATGCCGTTTTTAACGAATCCCTTTGGGGTAAAAATGCACCTGCTACATTTCAACGTGCTATAGATATTATATGGGCCAAGTTCAAATGTACAACCTGCATGGTGTATCTTTAAGATAAAATCGTGTTCTCCAACAACTTGGACAATCACTTAACGAATGTGAAGAACGTCATGCGTCTTCTGCATGAAGCAGAGATTACGCTGAAACTCAAGAAGTGCGAGTTCTGTAACTATTCGGTGAAGTATGTTGCACATATAGTCCGATCCGGACAGCTCTCGATGGATGAGGTAAGAGTTCAGTCAACTGGAAACTTTTGGCAACGCCGAAGCGTCTGCTTTTACGGCTATCATCAACGACGTGACATTTTCAACAATATTGGCACTGCCAAGTCTTTTTGAACCCAATAAAGTGGAAAATGATGCCATTGATAACCAGATTGGTTGTGCGCTATTTCAATTGATCGCAAGCAGTGAACGATCCCCAATCAGATATTGGTCTCAAAAATCGAACGTGCACGAATGTAACTACTCGGTTTGGGAAATGTGTCTTGCTGTTGTATTGGCGCTTGTCTATCTTCCACTGTATCTTATGAGAACCCATTTTAAGGTACAAACGGATCACTTCTGCCTCCATTGTCTCATGGAGATTGCCGAACCGTGGGGAGGCCTCATGAGATGGCATCTCTCACTCTGGAGATTCGATTCCGATGTATTTCATAAAAAGGGAACCTTTAACAGGCAAGATGAAGCGCTGTACAGCCTGGGAACCACTGTAGAAGCAAAATCAGTCGAAGATATCGAAATACCGTGTTTTGTGGTTGAGAGCGATGAACGGAATACCGAGGATTGGTCAAAAGACATCTGTGACGATATTATCGCTTCTTATGCTTCGAAGCATTCAAGAGAATTCTTCTTAAAGCCTATTCCTCTGGATAAGGTGATTCGAGAACAACAATACCCCCTTTATGTACGCAGATTCGCGCTCCCTTCAATAGAGGATATGACCCACCTTTACGACGAAGGATCAGGGATACCTTGTCAGGTTGGTTAATTTTTCCGAACAGATTGTGGTACCTTACTCCCTACAGAGACAGGATATCAACCTTGGTCACTTTGTGAAATCCGGAGCAAACCCAGGGGGTAAACAGTTGTATTTGAATCTCTGAAGAGATTTATAGTGTCCTGGCATGGCGTTTGACTTTTATGCAGTTCGCCAATCTTGAAAAGAATGGGCTAAAAACAACTTGAAGCTACGGAAATTATTTGAGAAGTTGAAGCTGTCCGCAGTTTGCGATCTGCTGGGTTGGTGTCCATCGATATAATCGGCGAGTTGGTTCGGATACCCCGAATAAACCACTATCTAGTGGTAATAACCGACTGGTTTTTAAGGTACGTTAAGGTACGAGATGCGAATTCTGAAGGCCAAGCAAGATTGCCCCACTTACTTTTGGCAGATACTTCCATTGTAGGGTGTGCTGAAAATTGATTTCTGTGGCTCAAAAATCAGAAAATCGATTTTCGAAGGCCAGAAAAATTGGAGCAGACCCAAAAAACACAGAAGCAGATTATTCCCACCCCATATCACCGACAAAGTTTGAGCAATCGCGCATGGACGAGTTGCTGCACTCGGTTTCCCCTTTTGCTTGTGCGAAAAAATGGAGTTTGGCAAGAGATGTGGCTCCAGACTGTACGTAGCAAAGAAGCATATCTGGTTTCTTCCAGCGGCCAAGACATTGGATGTGTAGAATAGGCTCTTTTTGTGTAGTTATGCGCCGCACCCCCATATAAGAAAGAGTATGATGTGATGTGCGGATTTTTCTGATCAGAGCGGAGGTGATTTTCAGAAAAATTACGAATGCCCTCGTTGAACTGCTCGTTGCGTAACAAAACGAGCTGGGAACTCGGATCAAGATTTCTGTAAAGCGCAAAAAAGAGTTGCAACCATTGCATAAGCAAAGGTGTCCGGATAATCACACTTCGTTGTAGCTGGGAGGTTGTACTTCGTTGTAAAATCAAAGTTCCAGCATGCCACTTATGGCGCCTAACGGGAAGTATTTGTTTTTCTCCGAGCGCTGCTAAGTCGCTAGACGGTTAGTAACCGTCAAAAAAGCAGGATAGAAAGGCCAAAATAGAACGGGTAGAGGCGATTTCCATATTAGGCCAGAGCCACTGCTAAAGCACAAAGACAAGGACTGTACTGCTGGCTAGGCACTAACGGATCCCAACAAAGCAATGCTTTATACGAAAGCTGCAGCTGACGTTTCAACTCGGTCAGAAGAAATAAGACGGTAGTCTTTGTCTGAGCACAGACACTACCTCTAGCTCCTTTGTTGGAATGATAGATCTAGAAAACGTATTCCTCAAGCAATGCATCAATATCATCTAAAGACGTGCTTTTCCGATTTTCTGCGCTCCATTCCAAAATTTGAATCATGAATTGTAAACATTGTTTCTGCGTCGCACGGGCCAGTGAGACCAGAGCTAATTCGAAACCGTTGTGACGGTACCTGTGCAGGATTTTTTTTGAGGAGATCCAGATGTGCATAATCTGGAGTTTCCCAGCTAATAACAATGAAAATATTGGACTGCTTTTTTGGCTGAAGTGCCCCAGCTACTAACAATGAACATATTCGACGGCTGGCTCGCTGGAGGGTTCATGCAGACGTATGACCTTTTCCAAAGAAAAAATACCAGACTTGTGAATTGATCACAAAGGAAACGCGGGAACCTCGAGGACGGGATTCCCTACACAACCACCTGAGACCAAAACGTAACGCTTCAGCCTCAAGTAAATTAATGCGCGCAGGGATCCACCACTCACGCGATTTGATTCATTTATAAACTCGGTACTTAAGGTGCATCCCAAAAGTGAGACATCAATTGCTTGATTTCCCAATTTCAAAGGATCGTTTGCAAGAAAAATGGGTTTCAGAGAATCCTAATAATGCGCCAAAAATGACGTTTTCTCGGGGTCATGGATGACCATGGAGGCATAGAGTGACCCTCCCCCATGTGTGTTAGAATCACTGCATAATAAAAGCGGGAAATAATCCGCTTTCATGTATGCATGGAGTAGAGGTGCCAGGGCGATGAGATTTCTCATCTCATAGATCACACTTAAATGTGGAGTGAAAACCAATTTCTCAGAATGCAGCAGCTTGTTGATCTGACTGATATATGCAAACATCGGCCTTCTGAGTAGCAGTTCCATGAGTCTAAGAGTGATTGCAACACCTTGCGAGGCCAAATATTCTGCTTCACCAAAACCAGGTGTTAGCTACACCGCGCTCCAATTTTTCCGGAGCCGGTTCCAGTTCCCCCGAGGGGTCCACGACAATTACTTTCACCGGCTCAAAGATAGGCATTTTGATACCGTCGTAGGGAGAATACCGCTTTCAAAGGCAGCAAAAAACTGATTTTAATACGTTGCCACGACCCCCTTACCTCTTCCGAAAATTAAAAAGTCACCAATATACATCCCATATCTCACAGTCTCTAATCTACTTGAAGAATTCCAACAATCTCGAGTACGTTTGGCAACTTTGCTAAGTGAAAAGCTGCAAAGCGGTAGACTTGCCGTTCAATTATAACATAATGACTCCAACCCATGGAGAGCATCCTCAGGCGAACATGAACCCGGTTACCATTTCGCAGAAGTGATCACTGCACAAAAAAGTACGAAAATGTACCAGGAACTCCAAGGGATAATACATAGTGTCACTGTCTAATTCTCCAATCCAGATTGGGTCTGAAGTGTCCATTTTCAGCTGCGCCATTAAACCTGGAGTAGGACGTGTAGGGTACTCAGGCCCCCAAAAATGCAAGTTCCCCCGTCTGGCATCAATAATCATGCTTTGGCGATCTGCATGTCTTAGGGCTGCAAACACTTCACTCATTTCCATGGTCTCCTCATCACAAAATTCTATCAAATATTATTGAGGTAAACTTTCCACGAGTTCTTCATAATTTCCATTCTTCACCATGAGCCAGGTTTTCCGATTTCTGATCTGCCAGTGAGGAAGAGAATCAGAAAAAGTTGAAGGAGATTCTTGGTCGCATTGTTGCCGAGCAACATCCGGGGGCAAAAATGCGGAGACAGGAGCACACCCTGAAATACCACCAGCAGGCAGGGACATCAGATCAAGGCAGATTTCCAAAGCATCTGCCTTTCCAAACCGATCAACATAGATATCGCCGTACGAAACACATGCCGCAGGCTGCACCTGCAGCAAGGCTGGGCGGCACAATTTTTGCACACCGGTCAATGAGGTATTGATGGACGCGGGCAGCAAGTTCCAAACTATCTAAGTACCATTCCGGGTTTTCCAGGAGTCGAGGACGAATATCCTTCAAAAATTGCTCATTGGGGTTGTAAAACAAATTCAAGCCCCTAGCGCAGAATTTGGCAGCATACAACATCAGACGCAAATGATGTAGGCACGAGCGGTTTTGGCGAGATGTGGAGGGTTTTATGTTTACATGAACGGCCGCTTTTAACATAAATAGGTCATTTGGAACCAGAACTATTAACTACTACTACTAAAAAAATTGTTTTATGATAAGTTGTAGTAAAACCAAAAGTTTATTCTAACTTGCCCCAACCCGTCCCCCCTTTCTTCTGAAAGGGTGGATTCTGGGCGCATTTTATAGCAACTTCGGCGGCTTGAAAAAATTATTCGACCAGAGTTGGGTGTCCTGAACATTCATGGAGTGACTATTAGAATTTTCTTCCAAGTGGCCAGCAACATGCCTAGTACGGTGAGCCATGGCCATGTTGATGTCGTAAAGTTGCCGTGCCATCACCTCCACCGCAAAAAGAAATTTCATCCATGCAAAACCCTCATCCTGCAGGAAGAAATCCAGCGCTCGTGCTACCGATGCATCTTCCCAGGTATTACGGGCGTTATTGCGAAGCCCGTGGTTCGGAAAATGCTGCGCCGCCACCGTGAACGATCCTGATACGCAAAAATAGTCTTAAATGAGGCTACCTGCAATCTTTTGCTCCCGCTTTACCTTCAACTTCCTTCCAGTGAGACAAAAACAATGAGCATCTTCTTCTTTGTCTTCACAATCAATTTTGCTTTCTTCCTCTCTTTTTCTTGCTATTTTGTACGCGGCTTTTAGGCACCTCAATGTTCAGATCGTCACTACTGGATCTACTGCTCAAAGATAACGAGTCACTATCGAAATTTTAGAGTGCTCTTCTACCAGCCTGAATACGTGATTGAAGCATGTTTATCACGTCTTTGGGCTTTTCCTCCTTTTCCCGCTTCTTGTTACTTTCTACCAAACCCACCACAGAAGAGACCACCGGATCCAGCTTCGTTACATGCTCAGCTGTAGAGGCCTACATTGCTACTTCTGGTTTTTGCTGTACGGGTCCCAACCGCATCCTCATCATCTAAAAAAAGTGGGTCTACCCGAGATTTCATAATCTCTCTTGGATTCTTAGATGACATGTAGTTGAACTTGAGAACTGGCAGTATCTCGTAATTTGACGCCACAGAAACCTTACTGGGAACCATTAACGCGTCTTCCAAATCACGTTTGAGAGACGGATGCCTTCCAGCATCAAGCTCGGTTGCGATGAGCGAAGCGGTCATTGGTTCTGGACGCACCCATGTCCACTCAAATTCAGAGCATTTTGCTTCAAGCTGCTCAAGAGAGTTGTTAAAGCCGCTTTCAGTAAGCTTCGAGAGCTGTGCGAAATTCACCTTCTTTCAAAAATAGTCCAGCGCCTCTTTACCAGACTTCAAATCTTCACAATGGCGCAGGACCTCAGACAATTTTTTTTCTGTAGCAAGTCGATTCTCTCAGAGTAACAGTTGACTCACACTACAATTCGTAGTCCATTTGACCTATTGAAAGGCTTCGATTTGTTTGGGAGGGGTGTTTCCTTCCGGTAGGAAGGCTCCGAAATCCCGCAAATCTGACTGGCTGCATCATCGCACTCCAGTAACTCGTAAACACTGGTGCGCTATAAGCAGGTTGCTATATCTTCCTTCTCTTAGGAACAGAGGTGCAATAATTGAAATGGTTAAACGTCCATGGTGATGATTCGAGTTGACGTTCGGAGATTCCAACTGGGGTTATGTAGAGGTTCTAGCCTAAGTCTATGAGTACAAGTAGTCGATGAAAACTCATCCGCGTTTAACGGCAATATGCTCGGTGTTTTCGTTGGCTTCCATACACGGGTGGTTGACAGGGTTTAGTTTCAGATCTAGTCGTTTGATGAATTGGCTAGTTCCTATAGCGCTGATGACTTGTTCCATAACTTGGCAAGCATCAACCACAGGTACGGTCTTGATGATCTAACATGCGCCTATGGTGCCCGCGATGACTTCGCACAGATCGACCGGGAGTTCTTCATGACCGGCTGATCATTGCTGTACCATGTGAGGTGTCTGTCTACGTTCCAAATAGTAAGCGATTTGTACTTCGGCGATTATTTTGTCGACGTGGTCGAGCCGGAAGTTTTAGACATAAGCATGTTGTCGTGTCATATTGACAGCTTGTCGCAAAAGATGTCAACTCGGCTTTGAGGCCAGGTAGACATGTAAAATAGGTAACCGATATATTCAGGAGATGGAGTAAAATAAAACTAGAAAAAGTAGACACGTCACAGCTGATGCTGGAGCCAACTATACTCAAACAAAAGTAAATAGTAACTACATCTAACCCCTTCGAGACCAACAAGGACCAACAAGACTTGCAGCCGTCCTAGACGGTTCTCTCTCGCACGTCGCCTGGGATTGACAATCGATTCTTTACGCTAACGTCGTCTACAGCCCCCTCATTCAGTTATACTAGCCGCTACCCCACCACAATACTGGCTTACAACTTTTCTTAAGTCTAATGACACGTATTACCTGTGTCATAATCCTGGAGCATTGGTTCAGTCCAAACTGCAGTATATCTTGGCCTCAATTCAGGCAAAAGTTCGCCCGATGGGGTGGAAACATAGACTTTTCGATGTAAACTGCCAAAACTGCCCCAGTGACACAGTCTGCATGCAGCGTTTATTCTTGTTTAGTGTTTGATCACCCAAAATCGGACTCATAAATCGGTGGCAATCAAAGAATAAAGTAGAGATCTTAAACCCTGTTGCAGCGGCATGAAAACCACCCTAACAGAACACTACTGATTAAAATTTTGAACGAAGGAAGCGGGTTCACACATGTTTGCCACGGTCAAAAGATATTTTTGTGCAATCTACAGAACAACAGATGTATTCACTGAGAAAATCGTAGAGGGCTTCTTAGTTCCTGATGGTAGGACGTAGAGTCACTTTTTGGTGAGAATAAGTTTAAGTGAAGACCCTGCCATCCTCAAAAATAAACACAAGCGTCGGGGGTTATCACAAGGACATATTTCACTGCAGACTAGCAGTTAACCAAATTCAAGTTTTGTTAATAAGGCGAGGAGCACTAAAAAAAGTTCTTGCATTCCAATTTTCAGACCAACCTACCTAAGCTGCGATTTTTCCAATGTAGATATGCTAGAGTGTTAGTGTTCTTAAGACTCTACCAAACAGATCAAAAAAAATCTCTGTTTAAGAATCCAGCGTACTCACAAACCGCACGACGAGAATGTGCTCCTGCATCGCCGAAACCGAAAACGCATTTACTGCAATTCTCAGCCCCCTAGTCGACCTTTTACATAATGCTCCCCACCAGTTTTATGGTACAACACTCTGAATAATTGTACTACCGTACTTGCTTACAGTAAAATCTGCAACAAGCACACGGCACCATTTACCAAAAATTCTTTAGGAGTGTTATGATAGATTGTACTCATCAACTCAGAGCAAGGTAGATGAAACCGCAAAAAACCATTCTCCTGCCAAAGCAAGCAGATGAATCATGCTAGTCCTGATCAGTTTCCCGAATAAATTCTTGCATCAGTTAGTCGATATGCATTCTACGGATTTATAAGTCTATATGATAGACCCCGCCGGGGTGACGTACAGACCAGCAACACGCTGAATTCTATTTCTCTGCCGATTCTACTGTAGAATAGCCCACTCTCCTTAGGATACGAGAGGGCTGATAGGTCTTACGACCATGGACAGGCCATCAGGTAGAAGAAAGCCCTGTATACCCCAAGAGAGGCCTTTCCATGCCTCTCAGCCCAGGAATCAGCACACAGCACGACCAAAAGGGGCTCTTGATGCTCAGTACTCCCAAAAATAGCAAAGTTACAATAATGCAGCCCTCATATTTCGCATTCCGCTGCGTATTATAAAACTCTCTGCTCTTGACCAGTGGTAAGTTTAGAATAAAACTCAAATTTTTGTATTCACAACACTACACGCGAAAACTAAAAGCAGAGGGAAGCCGAGCAAAATTTTGAAGGCGGTAAGAAAGAGTTTATTCGCTGCCTCAAAGAGGATAAATCTCTCCAAAAGTGCAAAAAATTGCTAAAAATGTCACCATGGACCTCATGCTAAATTGTTTTTCACTTTCTCATTTTGTTTGGTGGAGAACCCTTGTAAAACGGAACAATGAGCTTCAACTGAAGAGTATACGAACTTAATAGAGGCAACTGCACCAACTGCATCTATAAAAAACTGTCCCAGAGGCTCGACAGAATATCTTTCTAGTCTACAGGTATAAAAAGCGGAACGCCTTTTTCAGGTACATTGGTCTACTGAGTTTTCTCTGTGAAAACTCATTAGGTCCAAAAAGCACTTTTAACTTGTTTCTAGCTAAATTTTAACTTTTTGGCACATGAATGAACCAAAAACTTGCGTTCAATCGTACTGCTTCCACTGGTTTCGCAACTATTGAGAGTTGCTCTGCACGTCAGTCAGTATCCTTCAATCTGCTCAGCTGATAAAACTACATCATGGTCAACAAGCTAACATCCCAGAATGCCCTGAGGGCGTTCACAACGTCATTCGCAAATCCCAAACCACAAAATTTACGGGTCCTAGCGGGGCTGTAGTACAGAACACAGAGGCACAGGTTTAGGCAAGTCCGCCTAAAGAAAGCAGTTCTAACCTAACACGGTGTTGTTTTAGTCCGGAATCCCTAAAAAATCAATCAAAAACGATGGTTTAGGACGATGTTTGCGCTGAGTTCTGCCAGCTTGCACACGTGGTGTTACGTAGTGTGACTTCTGCCCCCAAGGAACACCGACTACTGGATGACTCCTAAAAATCAAATTGCGCGCTCCACGCAAATACCAAATTGCGGGAAAGGTTCCATGCTGCGTATCCGACCTGCCACTGAAATTCCAGAGCAAACCGAGCGATCAGAATCTGAAAATCCTGCCCATCTTCCCTATTGCAAAATGGACACCACAACTGTTCTACTGCTTACATTACTAACTCGGCGTCAGCGACACTCAATACGCTTCAGGGATAGGCATACAACTATTGTGAGACGACGCAGAGACAGGCGCATTAGCAGACAGGCGCTTCTCAAACCTGCAGACTCAGCATTTGTGTTCTTGTTTCGTTCCATGTGCAACAGCTCACTAATAACGCTAACAGGAATTGATCACAGTACTTTCACGCATGTCTTAAACCAGTTTCAGCACATATACAACGAATATACCCCATACACAGCAAGCGGTTTCCTGCAAAGACGTAGGTGTAGACGTGGACGACCGCGATCTATGGACCCAACGAAATGTTTGGGACTTGTCCTGTGCTGGCATCGAACGAGAGGAGCTCTCTGGAATCTCTGTCTTCTCTTTGGCATCACAAGTTCTGTGTGCTCAATCTTTTTACGTTTCGGTAGGAGAATATTGCTTCGGGTTCTGGCGCATGATGTTACGCGGAGGTGAGGATGCTGACCGAAACAGAGGTTCAGGCTTTCAAAGATGCTTTCAAACAAAAGTATCACACATTGGAAGAGGTTTATTCAGTGGCAGATGGTTTGAAACTGCTGCTAGAGCAATCCCAGGACTTCGTGGTGCAGAATATGTTTTAGAATGGATGGACCCATGATCATTACGTTTCCAATGTTCTTGTATTTGCTCCAAATGGTACAGTTATTGCTTGCGCAATCAACGCACCAGGTAGTATGCATGATTCGGTTGTGTCGGAGTGGGGTAATATATATACTAAGTTGGGTCTGGAACATGAGAAACATGGCGGTAAATGCGTTGTAGACTCTGCATTCTGTCGCAATTCGTATCCTTTTTTAATCAACTCGTCTCAAGATTAGACAAGGGCCAAAGATGCCAGAGAAGTTCTTCAAATCCGACAGGCAACATCCGCTCGACAAGCATCCGAATGGGGTATGAGGTCGTTTCAGGGTATGTTTCCGCGATTGAAGGACAGGTTCATGTACGAGGCAAACGGAGAAAGACGAGTTATGTTGCTTTGTAGCATACATCTGTTTAATTTGCGCATGCGAATGGTTGGGATCAACCAAATGTTAAGCACCTACATGCCTCATCTTATTGTAGAAGCTAATGATTTTCTCCAGAGCAGCTTAAACATTTAGTTGTTGGTCGAAGCAGACTTCGCAATCAACAACAACATCATTTCCATAAGCTTCTCATGGCGGCGGCTCTCATCTAAGCGCGGCGCACGACTATCCTCGCGCTCCTCTCTACGTCGGTCAAGCTCTTCCTCGCGCCGCTTTTGGTCGTTCAGTAGAGATATTTTAAATAGAGACATGAGGCTGTCTTCTTCACTTTTCAATGTAGACATGCGGCGTGTGCGCACTAACGGACGTGGCTGGTTTGCGACGACAGTTTCTAGTTTCAAACCGTCCTTTTGCTGTTCTGTAGAAATAATCACGTCGTCTAAATCAGTGGAGACCAAGTCTTCCTGAAGAAAGCTGGACCCAACAGTCTCTACGACATCATCCCCATCATCCATATCTGCTCGCTCATTTATAGTCTCATGAATATGTTTCGCTCTCTTTACGTCATCAGGTATAAAAGGATCCCCAGTAGGGATGCGTCGGCGGTGTAAAGTGGAACAATTTCTGCGAAGACTCTCAACAGTCCTCTGTTGCTGCGGAAAAGCGGATTTGTGGTCCTTCAAGAGTACGTCCCATTCTCCGCGACAGAGTGGTAGATACTTTTCCATCAAATCTAACAGATGGGTGGTCTCGATTTGATTGAACCCAGAACCACGAGTGGGGGTCTGTCCTTTCTTCTTCGCGAATAGCGGCGGTTTCTGAATTGATAGCTTCACTTTTCGTGAGCATTGCGGCGTAGTCAGTTCCTCTGTGTTCGAATGTTGTGGATTACACCGTTTGTAAGTTTCATTTTTTTGCACCTGTGGCATCTTGCAACAGGATTTTGTTGCTTGTGTGTGACAAGTTTCAACCGCGGGGAGGGCGGAAGGGAGGAGGGGTAAAAGGGGGGGTGGGAGGTGGGGTGGGTGGGTTGCCAGAAGCTAGGCAACTGTTGCGCAGAGCGGGGACGTTCTGCCTTCCGGGAACATCATGTGCGATGATTGTGGCTCTGGTGTATTGGATAAGCGATCGTTTGTGTTTGGGAATGCAGGTGTTTTGGTTCAGAGGTTCGCGCCAAATTTGGTACCTTCAGTTGGAGAGCAACTGCTAAGACGAGGGCGAGCCTTAACCACTTTTCGCTTTTTGAGTGCACTCAAATCCTCTGAATTGAAGAATTTGTGTGTACGCTATTTGCGAAAAGGATTTTTAGGAGTCGTCCACTGTTTTAGGCTTTAGTCCTTGTCCAACCGTTGGGAATGCAGTCTTGAATACGGGTCGCTGAGAAAATACCTGTTGCTAGTTTTTTCTACCGCCCGCAATCGCCAAGAGGAGAGAGAAAAGGTACTTTAGGATGCAGTCAGTGGTTGTGGGTTAGAAGAACGTAGTACGTGCAATTTCTCTGTCGTGGTGTGCTCCTTGGATACCGTCCTTTATACTTGGGGAATGGAATAGCAGAGAAGAGCATGAAAAAGAGCGAGACGCGCCAGAGCGAAGTGGATGCGCAATCCGTTCTTCCCGCGGACGTTTGCCGCTGATCTACTTTACTCGATATTTGCTACTGAGCGCAACACGGCCGCTGCGAGGTAAGAGAAGCAGAAGTCGTCGTCTATTTTCAGGCTACAGAAACTCAGATCGGCATTCCGGTACAGAGAGAGTCTTTCTTAGCCAAGTAGCGGCCAGGGTGTCCGTGGCTTCTTACGACATGACCGTCTGTTTTTCTTTGAAGATTGTCTTTGGGCCGTTTGGCAAGAGAACATTTAGCCTGTATTGTTAGAATCTACCACGATAATTTTCGAATTTGTAGCGTGCGCTCTTAAACATACATACATACAAGTCCAGGTGCATAACCCAGACATGTCGTGCTTTTTTTAATGCATGAGTAGTGTTCCTATACCAAACTCCATTTTCTTGCACATCATTTACCAAAAAGTGGTTATGGGTCTCATGAACATGCAGAAAGTATCATGTTATACAAAATATTATACGTTTTAAAGCAAACATGAAATATCTGAATCAGAGATCCAAATTCAGGACAAAGCCAATCGAAACACACACATAGGTTTGATATCCATTCCGGCCCATATGACGAGATCCAATAAAAACTGCAAAAGAAATGGCGTGGTAGTTATGAAAAGACTATCATATCCTACAACTATGCTGATATTGTTATTTGAAGGCGAACGAAGGGAATAAAAGAAATAACAAATCATAAAACACACCGAGATGTAGAAAACTATGCCATTGCTTCTCAAAAGGTATCGAAGCGCTCTCTCTATGGATTTCACAAGAACAGTGAACCTGAACCACCGTGCGGTCCATAGGGCCGACGTGCCATGCGCGAAATACCGTACGGAACGGAAACAGCTCTCGGAATCGGAGAGGAAATCATCGGGTTATGCATCGCATACGGTGGGACTACATTTGCGTATGTAGGTGCCCGGAGACCAGCATGAATCATGTTGGAACGCGGTAGAACTCGTCTATACGGAGCATACCCGCGATAGGCAGTACTAACGCTGGGATGAACAACTTGATGGGGCTGCAGTACATTCGCGTGTGCGCGTGGGTGACGCACATGAGGCTGTAACACCGCACTGTTACTTCTCGGAAATTTATGAGCCCCGGACTGCATTACCGTTGTAGTCGGGATGGACGGGAATGATACGGTTTGAGGAACTGTGTCACTGTTAGAAGAACTACGGCGAATTCGAGAATCTCGTGAGCTTTGTCTACGAGATGGTCGTTTTGGTGATCTGCTTCGGGATCGATCTTGCTTCGAGCTGGAGGGCTTTCGATCTCCTCGCGGTGGGGAATGTGAAGAAGGGCTCTTGTTCGACTCGGACTCTGAAATTTCTCTCTTTAAGCGACGGAGCTTCTCTTCACGACGGGAGAGCTTTCTCTCGCGACGTGCAAGACGCCGGGCCATTTGAGCGGACTCGACCGCCATTTCAGCTGCAGCACGTGAAGATACCAAAGCGGATGTGGTAACAGATGCCATCCCACATGAGCAATGCTTGCTTCGTCGCCCGTGCTTAGAGCAAGGCGGAAAGGAGCGATTGTAAGCCATAGTAACTGGCGTAGATGGCAGAGCGGAGAACAAGAAGGATGAAGAGATGAAGAAAGGGAGTGGGGACCAGAACAGAGCTGGGTATCGGATTGGAGAGGAACAAAATGACGGTTTTATGGAGGAGCGGAAGGTCGCGGTCTGCCGGCGATGCGCATTGTCACCGCGGTGGGACCGCATAACTTTAAGACTTGAGTGCTGTCAAGGCCCGTAACTCTATACTGCTGCTGGCAGAGCACGCTTACAAAAACAGTGGGCCACGGGCAGACTGCAAGCAATTCGTTTTGGGCATTGCGATGGGGGTTCTGGTCGGGAGGTGCGCGATGGTCTGAGTTCAAACTGACACCGCATCGCGAAGAGGATGTTTCCTGTCTGAATTCTCTGAGGTTACTATTTGCTTTCTCTGCCGGACAGGGTGTGACATTATAAACAATGAAATGTTGTGGTTATGATTATGACTCGGTTAAACAAAGTTGCCCCATGGAAACGCTGATGGAATGGCAGGTTTAGTACGTGGGTTGCTATCTATCTTCTACAAATGGAGGTTGAGAACTATGGTGAATTCTCATCCAGAAATGCGCATTCAATCACACCGAAACATGAGGGCATTAGCTACTTCTTTATAGTATGAATGGTTGTCCTGGTTTCACTCCCTCTTCCTCGTACTGCTCGTCAGGCTCTTTTGATACCAAGGGAACGTCCAGTGACGGCTCCTCACTCGGCTGCACAGACGGGATAACTTCTGCTTCAATCTCTTCCTCGAAGGTGCTCTCAATCATTTCTTCCTCCTTCTTTCCCACATCACCTACCACTGAGACCAGCTTCGGTCCTGCCTCCACTTTGTAGTATGATGCGGACTGCGGAACATCCCAGTCCACTTCAAACCCGACACAGTCCTTGAGCGGCCGTCCCTCCAGTTTCAACTCATGGACAGCAGTTCCAGCATGTGAAATCAGCTGTACTTGTTCCAACGGCAAAGCAACACACTTTCCAGCCAAGAACGAGACATCTGTACCCGGTTTCCCATCAACTCCCACACCAGAAGCGCCACCGTCCATCTTGTAAGTCTTGAAGAAATGGGGAGAACACTTCTTAGAATCGGCACGAGAGAGAAGCGCATAGTATGATGCGCCAGAGCGAACGAAAGCCTCACCCGTTTTTGTAACGCCTACCGGACGACCTTCCAAACAAATGGGTGGACTGGCTGATTCTCCGGCGCTAGACAGAAGTGACACCTTCGCTGGACTGCATAAGTCAAAGTCACATGTGGACTTGCAGTTTTTCGTGATGGGATGCGCGATAACAGGTATCAAAAAGAAAGTTGCGACCAACAGTTGAGCACTCAGGTCTTTTGAAAACATTTTAGAGTGCAGATTCCCGCTGGAACGTTGATGACAATATGTTTCCAGTCTCTCTTATACGTCCCGAGAGAGTTCAGGAGACGAAACAGGTGAAGGAGATGCACAACGCAAACTGACCTCTAGGTTTCGAGTTCTGTAATATAATGCGTCCAGCAAACACTGGCAAAGTTAGAGTTTCTTCGCCGCGAGCTCAGTATTCATTCGGAGTTCGTAACTTCTAGCGATGCGATGTGACATAACAACAACCGCGAAACAGACCAAGTTTATCAGACTGGCCGTTTGATAGCACATCCAGGGGCTGTCAGTCTGTTTTTGTAAGAAAGCACTGGAGTTCGGGGCAAATTACCGTGGCTGTGCTGCGAGGACCCGATATGTAATCCTGACTAGAAGCGTGTCTTCCATATTCTCGCGGTACTTTGGCCCTCACACATGTATTGGTTATTCTGTGGTTTCACAAATGGCTTAAATTACCCTTAGATGTACTAGTCTGTCACAATCTACCAGTGCTAAATGGTGACGGACTAGTCCATCTAGTACCTGTGTTGCGCCTCCACTTACACTAGGATTTTGGTGACTAAAAAATATATAGGGTTAGGCCTTACGGCTTAGCAGCAGATGGAATATTGGGTCTGCTGCGCCTGATAGCAGAATTTGAATTTTCTTCATCAGTAGCCTTGGGCATACCAAAACAGCTTCAGCTTGGATCGGTTGCGCTTGTAAAAGAGTTGTGAATCAGGACGTTGGGGACCGTATAATCCATCATGCCAAGCACACACACCACCACTCCTTTCTCTGCCCTTTGTTCTCGTATTCTATTCGCAACCACTTTTAGCTGCAAGCTTTAAGCCTTCAAGTTTCATAGCGCTCTAGCACGGAATGCCACCCATCTAAAGCAACTAACCTTTGTACATCCAACAACTTCAGACAAATAAATCGATATGTAGTCGATCCTTCGTCGCGGCTTCCGTATAATAATTCTCCCAGTATAGCTTGAAGGGACGCGAAGGATTAGATTTCTCTAGAGAGCCTTACGGTGGAGTACGGCGAGGTTTATCTGCAACGACGAGGCGGTAACAGCTAAAACACAGAGCAGCTTATGTCAGAGTTTTGTTTCGCATGCGGTATACGGAAAACTTTCGAGTCGCTACATGAGAGGATAACTGGCAGTTAATGCTGCGGCGTTCGTCTCTACTAGCCAGAAATGAGTCATTTCAAAAGGAACGGAAAAAGTGCTTTGAGAGGTCTCGCTCGATTGTCGTTACAAGAGCATTCTCTGTAAGTAAATCCAAAGTTCGTTGAGCTTTTCATATACTGTAAGCTAGAGTCTGTCAGACATCGCAAAATACGTGGCCAGGTATGGTTCTCGGGTTTTGTAGGGACTTTCATGCTCCGAACATATCTGGCATATTTTGAGAGAACTCTATTCAGCCTGGCCACGGGACATCGCATGGCCAGGAATATGGATCCGACAGCAGCTCTCTTTCGGGAGCTGGAACGATTTACCTGAGAGAAAGAAGTACTAAGAATGCAACGCTTTCTGAACAAAAACTCACCACCCTAAGATCTACTCACTTGGACTAACATTCCGGCATCAAGATCACTCCATTTCTACTGGCTCCTCACTTGCCATGGGCTCCTCACTTGCCATGGGCTCCTCACTCATCTCCGGTTCAAGTTCTTCACCGATCATTTGCGGGACGCCATGACGTCCCATTCTACGGACGCGGAACGACACACAGTCACGCATCGGACGCCCAGATAGAGCAACATTATCCTTCACATTACCATTGGCAAGTTTCTGCACGTGAGTGATAGGAAGAGCAACGCAACGCCCTCCCAAGACAGCGTCTTCCTCAAACTGCAGTGTTTGATGTCCCACACCAGAGTAGCGAGTACGGCGGATAGTGAACGTTTTGAAGAAGTGACGGGCAATGCGGGCACGACCTCCATTGAGAGGAATCTTTCCGATACGTGTGTATCCATCTCTCATACGAACAAGAGCCTCTCCTGAGTTGGCTACTCCGACGCGCATGCGCTTGTGGCAGATAGCAGGCGTTATGGCGCGATCGATCTGATCAGTACGATTGTACAACGGCATCACGTCGTAAGGCTCGCAAAAGTGAAAACGGCATGAATCCAGGCAGTTTGCGGAAGCGAGAGCCACAAGGGCAAGAAAGACCACTGTGCGAAACATTATTCTTATGATTAAGGGAATGAGATAGGAAAGGAAGAAGATGCTTTTGCCGTCGGAGATGCTGCGGTGATGGAATTGTGGTGCATCAGGATGGAAACTTCAGTCTTATGTATACCTACCATCGCCATCAGCAACCTCAAGAACCTTTCGCTCTGGCCCAAGTGCCAACATCAGTTAAGGACACATTTCTATCGTAAGCGAGTTACGACTGGTCCTTACGAAATGGAGAAGGAATTAGGATTCTCACTCAAGTGCTCTGAACGGGACAAACCGCATGTCGGTGATTGACTGTGCTATAGCTTCAAGTTAAAGTGCTAGAGCACGGCCAATGGTTCGAAGAATCAATAATCGGATTACAAGACCACATACATGATTCAGGATGTTGATCAGACACAGAACTGGAGTCGCTGGGCCGGAAGTCGTGTACTGCATACCTGCAACGGTGATGCCGCGGTTAGAAAAGTAATGCCGTAGCCCATGCTTAGACCAATGTTTGTGTCGAAGGTCTAGCTGCCGGTCTTCTTGTCTGCTGTATCCCTCTTGTCTTTGCCCTCAGTGTCAGTACGGAATGCATGCACACTACTGTAATAAACTTCGCTGGGCATGAACTGTGGTGCAGAAGGTACACAAGATCAGATTTATTTCCTTGCACGGAGTGTAATATCGCTTTGGCGTCCGCCGTTTTCTTTACTGCGCTTGGTTTCTGCAGTATGCATCGGGATCCCTCATGACCCACGAATAGGAACGAACTGATGGTCCATGACGCGAAATGGGGCCTATCCATGCATGACACAATTCAACCATGGCGCTCCCTGTTCGGCTAATCAAATAGCTATTTGAGAGCCCGAAACATTTCTTTAGATATGGGCCACTGCCCGTTCAAAGGTGTTGCCTTCAATATCTTAAGGTGTGTGATCAAAACATGGCCAATACGTGAATCACAGTTTGATAAAGTTTTCCGATTTATATTACGTTCTCACGGCCATTCGTTTTTCTGTGCAGCCATTCTGTGCACATTTGTTCCTTCTTGAAGAATTCCATTGCAGAATAGTTATATCCTGACAGAGAAGGAATGAAAACTATTAACTTTCTCAGACCATTCTAACTTTGAAGTTAGAAAATGAAGACATCGTTAACTTCTAACGCGTGATCCCCGTGGCGGTGACTGAAACAGCCAGATTTTGAAGTACTTAGCAGAATAGATATAGGAATAACCCTTACCGTTGTGGTACACAAACTCAAAGAAGAATCACAGATGATGATCGCTTATCGTTTTCTCAAAGAGTAGCTAGACCGTTTACTATGTTAATGCTTATTTAGCACGACGATAGAATAAAACAAATGCAGCAAACATTTTTATGCGGAATTGTTGGCTCCAGGGATGTGGTGGGTAGGTCATTTAACAAGAGCTGTTAGATAGTGAAGGCGAAAGGATTTGGTACAACATGTTTACCAGATGATCGACAGCTCAGAGCTGCAGTGACACTGCCGATGACTAGACTCATGGGGAACGTCACTCGAAGAACGGCCTCAGTACTTATACTATCCGAAGGGTCGTGATTGTAATCACATGTAATGGTGGTAATGCCTAAGTGAGTGCCACTATATGACAAGAGCAGTCTTTAGTCCTGTTGCTTTGTATCAATCGGACGGAAGGTTCAAACCACAGGCGCAGGTGCGCCGTAGTCCGAAAGGCGCTGTTGAGGTCTTAAGCCAAGCAAGCACGAATAGCACGAAAGGCAGGAGGACCACAGACGTTCAGAAAATCAAAAAGGGTGTGAGGTTCGATTCTTCTACCTTTCTGGAGCGGGCAATGTGGTGTATAGGGCCAATGCGTTGCACATAACCGCACCAATTGTTATGAGTCTCAACAGACAAGTAGTAGCGGCCTTCGGCAGTGGGCCGCGCTGCACGCCGCTGAGGTGGGGTAATTGTGGGGGATTTGCATGCGGTTTCTGCTCGCTATCGCTCGAAAACGGCCTGCAAACCAATGAGGGCTGCGGCACCGAAAGTAAATATGGTATAGAGTTGCGATTGAGCGCTCGCGCGTTGGTGATTTGCTGGCACTGCAGTTGTGTATATAGAGTACAGTAGATTGTAATGGCTGGTACGGCCAAAATAACTGCAGTGCCAGCCACTGTGCAGCAGTGTGGCTTGCACTGCTGCAGTGCTAGAAACTTAGCAGCTGCGGCAGTCAACATGCAGCAGCAGCTAATGAGCTCTGAGTTTTGCTGCTGCTGCTGACTTTTTTAAGTGGCGAGGAGGCGTGAAAATTCCATGCGCTGAATGATGCGTGCAAGGGGATTTTTTGGCGCAACCCCTCCCGTCAATCAACAAAACAACAACCCATATACATGTATAGTACCGAGAAAAAGAGTAGGCGGCCTTCGGCCGCGGGCGGCACTTTGCACCGCGTTAGGGGAGTGATAAACAGCGGTGAGAAGATAAAATAGGTGGATATCAAAAGCAGAAAAAGCAAGTAATTTAATTACATGAATGAAGAACGCAAGAAATATGACTATGGTTGTGGAAAGATGCAAAACTGTATGGCTTCAGGCAGCACTGGTTTGGTGATGGCCATCGTCATGGAATACATTTTGTGCGAATTTGCAAGTGTAAGCTGCGGTTCAGGCAGCAGCAGAACATATTCGTTCCTTCCAACGTGCGACAATGTTACATACAGCTGACCGGCGCAGAAGAAGTTTGATCACATCTCTACAACCAAGTTATCCAACGTCTTTACCTGTCGTTTGTGAACGGTAGCTGCAAACGCTAAACGAATGGGGAACTGTCTTCGAATCATGCAAATTTCTGCAAAAGAAAACTCGAAGTCGATACGATGCAGAAACTGTCGTTCCAGCACCTGTCCGTTTTCGTCAAATCGAGCCACCTGCATCGTAAACCGATCGACTAGCACGACTACGAACAGCTTTCCGTTGACCACAGCAGGATGCAGCACGTCACGAATGACCATAACTGGCACACCAATCTTGAAATCAAAGGGGGGGGGTGGTAATCCAGTAGGTGCATACTGATAGGATACCTCGGGAACAAATGTATTGGTGACGTCGGGCTCTGAGTTCTATCCACTGTCAGGTTGTACCGTCTTAGCTGACAGAATAGTGAAGCGTTCATCAGGAAACAGATCCAGCGTTGCCGCATTGTGTTCATCGACCAAATAATTTGTGGAGGCAATGAGCATTTTGCTGGTTCCACATCCTCCTTGCGTTGTGTTTAGAGGCACTTCCACAGGAATTGATAAGCTGTTTGCACGCTACCAGTTGACCCGAGTGGTAGTGGAGGGTTGTTGGATATTTTGTTTCGTGCAATGGAACGTAGCAGCGACGCAAATGCCGGATCATCGGCTTAGCGTACTTCTCCGGTGAGGTACAGCACTTGAACCGAGCACAATGTCCACAGATCACTCTTCCACGGCAATTCTTTGAGAACGTTTGTGTACACTCGTTTCACATTTCCACTCGGCGCAGCCTTCATGTATACTTGCAGCAACAATCGAAGCAGCTGGGAGTAGTCGCTGGATAGAACGATGGTCAAGCCTCCAAACGGAGGGAGGTTTTCCATTCCAGTGCAGCGAAGATCTTTGAGCAACGCATTCATGGGTTCAGAGAGCTTTCGTGAGAGCATGGACGCCTCATCCAAGACGAGCAGTTGTACTTCACGTAGCAATTCTGCACATGGAGATCGGGGACCGTACTTATACAGAGTGGCTGTAGTGCTGCTTGTGTTGTCCCTATAAGCTACACCCAGTCCGAGCATACTATGTAAAGTGCGGCCAGCTTCGTGAAACGATGCTGCAATGCCTGTTGTAGCAGGAGACCTGCACACGAGCTCAGCCTTGCCTAGGTCCCAGGCCAGCAAACAGTGCCCAAATCAGCAAAAAGTTACGACACTGCGCTATTGGCAAAGCCTGAATGGGATGGAAAATAGTGGTTAGGGTCAGCAAGCGAGATGCATTTGGCACTGAGCCAGTGCAGTATATACGTCTGTTGCAGGCATTTCTGCAATGAAACTTCAGTGTACACTGCACTGGCACAGTGCAACTTGCTACGTGTTGGAATGGCGCAGTGCAATTTGCCACGTGTTTGAATGAACAGCCTGGTGTTGCTGCTGAGTGGCTGGCAATACAATTTGATTGTATTGCAAGCCATCAGCAGCCATTGCACAGTAAACATGCAGCAGCAGCAGGTATTTAACTGAACGCTTTGCTGCTGCTGCTGCTGCTGCTGCTGCTGAATGTTTTTAATGGTAGGGAGGCGTTGCGTTAAATGGGCGTTTTGCATGCGCAAACGGGGTCGTGTAAAGCGAATTTGTGGCGCAACGCCTCCCGTCAGTCAACAACACCCCCCTCATACATGAGCAAATCATTAATAGTGGGGTGTTGAGATGTTGAGATCTTGTAAGTCTTTGAGCTCTGCCGCGATCACCTTGCTGCCCTCAACGGAGCTTCTTCCACGCTTGAAAGACAATTCAAGATAGAACAAAGCGCTTTCTTGGCGTCAGTGTCGGTATGCGGATTATCAATACACGCTATGTGTCTCATATCTACGGTTATCGGACAATGTCCTCTTCTAACTCCAAAATGCGCTTTAAAGTAAAAGTCAATACTTCTAAGACCCATCAACTGTGTCCTTGACATTTTTAGTTATGCAAACAAAACAAAAGGCCTTAATCCACAATTTCAATGCCATCAATGCGTCGCCAAATCATCATTTGCAAGTTTCGAAGCATAACAAACAAACAACGTCCCTCTAAATACTAACAAGCAATAACACTCCTGCAGAAAGAACCCATAACGAAATCTTCCTCGGGCATGCATTTGCCTATGCGGACAGTTGCAAGGCTCAAAAAAGAGCTTTAAAAAGACAAACAAAGACAATAAGCCGTATCACGATTCTAAATATGTGCTCAAAAGAGGTTCCAAAACAGTTCTACAATTTGTTGAGGAACAACAAGTTGTTGCGAGACTTTGGGATTGTGCAAACCATAGATAAACCGTATAAACTAAGATAATAATGTCTATGGCTGCTTTAGTCACCAGTGATGGGCGTTTTGGGTCCCTGAAAGCCAATAGAAGCAGTAAATGGGCGCAGGATTTCAGTTCTTGCCATTGCAACATAACATCTAGTAAACTAGAATCACGTGAAAGAGCCCAAATTAAAGCTGGTAACCCTGAAAACGTCAATGATCTAGTGCAAGCCTTCACACTTTGTGAGAAATAAGACACCAAAATTTTTAATGGTCTTGCAACAATTTAAAACATGGATAAGACCAAGGTGACAATGAAATTTATGGAGAGGAAAAAGATGTCCTGTTTACCGATACCAATCAAGGCGCAACATGGCAAAAAGTGTTCTGTAGTTGTTAAGTGTGGCATTTGACTGCATTTCTCATAGCTCTCACTGCCGGACAGTGTATTGCAAAAATGCAAAAACTCAGATGGAGAAGAGAGACGGAACCGTGCCAAAGAAGTTTGGAATTCTTTTTTCGTGAAAGAAGCGCACCAACAGTTGCTGTTTCGGGAGCGTAAAGGCTCGTCTGACGTAAAACTGGAAGCAATCCGTCAGGCGTCTGCCTAGTTTCTATCTGACAGCTTTGCTAACCTCATATGAGGCCAGAAAACAATGAGAATTAAATCCAACTACTACCGGATGGTGCTTGCTTATGAAGGACCTCTATTTCAACATGTGCAATCTATGAAAAAATTTCAATGTCTCTCAGAAACAATCGTGTTTCTCAGAAACAATCGTAGATCCTTTGCAATATATGTAATATGACTGCTAAAAGCCCTGTTATCCGAAAGTTTTGAGTAGCGCATAAGCTTAAAAGGCCGATTTGAAAACCAAATGTGGGTTTGTTTAACTTTTTGTAAAAATAGAAATGTTTTTGACAGCTTTTACAACAACAAAAATTATGATACTGTCAAAACTAACTATAATACTGATTTTTCAACGCTTTCTAAACACGCTTATTAGCGTATGTTAGTAATCTAGCTACTTAAAAATCGTTTCTATAAATATTTTCTTTCTACAAATTCAAAAAGAAATGTTTGCTTATCATTTGAGCTCTTAACGACATTTTGGTTTATAAATAACGAACAAATCCCTTTGTTTTAAATATAATAACTTTTGAATGCCTTAACAGCCTTTTTTCCGATTAATACATTAAAAAGGTTTTATAACAACTGTTACGTTTTGATTTTAAGCAGTAGTGTAAATCTGATCCTGTATGAGATCAATGTTAAATTGAAAATATAGATTGTGGAAAATGACGACTCTTGTATAAAATTTTGAATATGCAGCGGGATCTTCACAGAAGTGGCACACGACGACGGGTGTCAGTAGTATGTACAAATGAGTGCGTGTTTGTAAGAAATATTAGAACAAAAGAGCTTTGTACTGTAGTGGCAAGACCGAATACCGAAGCGAGTATTGAAACTGGCCAAACTTGACGACTAAAATAGTGTTAGCGAGTAAACGCGAATTGTACCAATAAACAAGAAATTCAGCGAGCACGTGCCATGGCAGGCCACACATGTCTCCACTCAATTTGAGATCTTCTATTTCATATTTCAACCTGCAGATGCGCAGTGTCAGGAGATTACTTCTATTTCTGCTCTCTATAGACGCCAGGTGAGCGCAACTGAAACGCAAAGTAAAAAGAGACGAGATTGCTGCAGGGCGTGTACATAATGTTTGATAATGGAAGATATGTTAGGTACGACATTCCATATTTCATGTTCGACGATCCGTTTCTACGCTTATGAATCTTTCTACTTTTTAATCTGGTTCCGTGTCCGCTGTCGTAGTTCGTTCCGTTCATTTGAGAAATCGAGTGAAACAAAGCGTTTGATTATGTTGACACACTCCCAGAACATGAACTAGATGAAGCTTTTACATCGTTCAAAATGAATGTAGAAAAGCGTACGCAAATGGGCCACAACCATGGTACTGCAAATTTCGAAGTCTTTTCTGCGTTCTTAAAAACTATGTAGCTAAACGCCTGATCGCAGAGGCCAAGTAAACATCACCAGTTTCCTGGTACTTAGTTCAAGACCTGATTTGCGAATGTGTATCCATTTCATATCAAAAGCTGTGTTGAACAAAATACCTTCTGTTGGTGTGGCTTTTAAGTCTTTTTTATTGGATTCATGATGACAGCAATATCAAATTAATACAAGGGAAAGAAGGAAAGCATACCGGAGGAGGATTTTGACGTGTTCAAGAAGTGTTTAACATTTAAAGGGGTATTTTGATGCAGAGATAAACACCTTTGTAGTCTTATTGAAGATTTTTAACAGCCATTGGTCTGTTTTGTTGGAAATAAAGTCGTTAATGAGACGCGAGAAACCCAGCGATGGACGATTTTGTTTGGAGAAAGTCTTGGAATGAATGTTGATAGGTGCATTCTGAAGTTGTTCTCTTTCTTTTTTACCTTCTGCCTCAGAGGAGATGAAGCTCTACGTGCGGTGTTATCGGATCTAAACTACATCCTACAGGTGAAAGATTTCAAGCGAAAAAAGGATTCGCACGGCTGTGATTGCTATTTGGTTTCCCTTTACACCATGTTCAATGCGCACCACGGCTGTATTCCGAAGCAAAGCTATGCCTCTGGGTACCGCCCGGCTTCAACTGAGATGAGTCGATGGATATCGATTAGAATTTGGATTCTACACGTACTGATGTAGAAGCACCTTTTTCAAACTGACATTGTTAGAGAAACAGTGGCCGTACGGTTCTGGTCACAGCATAGTAGAGAACCCCTTGGCATAAGGAAGAATTGTAAACAATGGCAGTGTAGGAAACGAAAGGCGGAGCAGGACGTCAGGAGACACACTGAGAAGGAAGAAGAGGATCATCTCAATCCAATTCTGCGAGAACGGAAAGGAGAAGAGGGAATGGTCGTGAATGTTTTGATCGACCCTTGTATAGAGACGACTCTTAAGTCGATGTCCTTGGATACGCGTGACCTTGAGACGCGTGCTATATGGAAAGAGCCATCGAACAAACCGTTTTAATGAACTGAATCAAAGCTTCGCTCAGAACAGAGAGAACAGTGGGATGTGTATAACCATCAAGATTTTTATGAAGTGAGGAGTGCATTTTTCTGATTCTGCTCTATTTGTAGCAGACATTCTCTACACATTGGTTGAGAGATGTGTATCATAATGCTCCGAACTAGTTTATAAAGCACTTGATGAGAAAACGGGAAGACATATTGGAGTACCTGGAGCATGGGGTGTAGAAGAGCAGCTGAAAGAGATTCGGAATGTAAAAGGTTGTGAACTAGAGATGGTAAATGACGGACACTCCCCAGCAAAGACGATGATTTAGACACAGAAACAAGTAGTGCCGGTGCCACATGTGAACACGCTACACCCAGTGGGCGCCAAGTGCAAGGCGGCAGGGCCGCCAAAAACTAAAAATTCAAGGCACTGCCCTCTAAATTAACAGTTCGGCTGCACCGTAACAGCCCGACCTCTGGCCTATATATGAAGGCAAGGCCTCGTGTGCTTTACAAAATCAACCAAACCGGAAACATTTTGCTTTGCAAAAATCTGGGGACAGAGCAGGATCTTCCTTTTGAGTACTGCGCCGAGTGTTACCATTGAATCATTACAACATAACACAAGTGGAAACCGCCTTCGGCCGTGGGCGGCGTTGCGCGCCGCGTTGGTTTTGTAGCTTTGTGTATTTAGTAGCGTTCGGAGGCTCTCCGAGCACTTTGCTCGCTTGCGCTCGCAATAGCGCTCGTAGAACCACGGGGCGCCGCGGCGCCGAGAGTATGTGGAGCCGTAGGGGTTTGTGTTTAGGTGTATAAATTGACTGCAGTGCCAGCCAATGATGAAAAAACGCGACACGTGGCTTTTTGTAACTGGGTGGCACTGCAGTCATTATGGGAGTGCCAGCCAGTAAGCAGGAAGCTTTGCTGCTGCTGCTGCTGCTGAATTTTTTAAATGGTAGGGAGGCGTTGCGCCAAATGGGCGATTTGCATGGGCAGACGGGGGCGTGCAAGAGGATTTTGTGGCGCAACGCCTCCATTCAATCAAGAACACCCCCCTCATAGAGGAACAAATACTTATAATGGAGAGACAAGTGGAAACGGCCTTCGGCCGTGGGCGGCGCTGCGCGCCGCGTTGGTTTTGTAGCTTTGTGTATTTCGTGGCGTTCGGAGGCTCTCCGAGCACTTTGCTCGCTTGCGCTCGCAATAGCGCTCGTAGAACCACGGGGCGCCGCGGCGCCGAGAGTATGTGGAGCCGTAGGGGTTTGTGTTTAGGTGTATAAATTGACTGCAGTGCCAGCCAATGATGAGAAAACGCGACACGTTGCTTTTTGTAACTGGGTGGCACTGCAGTCATTATGGGAGTGCCAGCCAGTAAGCAGGAAGCTTTGCTGCTGCTGCTGCTGCTGAATTTTTTAAATGGTAGGGAGGCGTTGCGCCAAATGGGCGATTTGCATGGGCAAACGGGGGCGTGCAAGAGGATTTTGTGGCGCAACGCCTCCATTCAATCAAGAACACCCCCCTCATAGAGGAACAAATCATTATAATGGAGAGACAAGAGGAAGCGGCCTTCGGCCGCGGGCGGCGCTGCGCGCCGCGATGGAGGAGTGATAAACAGCGGTGAGGAAAGAAGAGGGTGGAGAAAGCAAAAGCAGAAAAGCAAGTAGTTTAATTCAATGAAAGAAGAATGCAAGAGATACGATTACGGTTGTGGAGGGATGCAGAACTGAATAGCTTCAGGCAGCACTGGGTTGGCGATGGGAACAGGCATGGGATGAATTGTGTGCGCATTCGCGGGTGTAAGCTGCGGATCATGCAGGAGCAGCACATGGTCGTTCCTTCGAACGCGCGACAATGCGACATACAACTGACCTGCGCAGAAGAAGTTGGATCGTACATCCACAACCAAGCCATCCAAGGTTTTTCCCTGTCCTTTGTGAACTGTAGCTGCAAACGCAAGACGAATAGGGAACTGCCTTCGAATCATGCGAATGTCTGCGAAAGAAAACTCGAAGTCGATACGATGCAGGAGCTGTCGTTCCAGTACCTGTCCGTTCTCGTCGAATCGAGCCACCTGCATCGTAAAGTGATCGACACGCACGATTACGAACAGCTTTCCGTTGACCACAGCCGGATGCAACACGTTCCGAATGACCATAACTGGCACACCAATCTTCAAATCCAAGTTATGGGGAGGTACATCAGTAGGTGCATACTGATACGCAAACTCGGGAACAAAGGTATTGGTGACGTCGGGCTCTGAGTGTGGTACACCGTCAGGTTGTACCGTCGTAGCTGACGGAAGAGTGAAGCGTTCACCAGGAAACAGATCCAGCGCTGCCGCATTGTGTTCGTCGACCAACTGATTTGTGGAGGCAATGAGCATTTTGCTGAGATTCACATCCTCCTTGCGTCGTGTTGTGAGCCACTTCCACAGGAATTTGTAGGCAGTTTGCATGCCACCGGTAGATCTGAGTGGTATTGGAGCGTTGTTGGATATTGTGTTTCGTGCAATGGAACGTAACAGCGACGCAAATGCCGGATCATCGGCTTGGCGTACTTGTTCCGTGAGGTACAGCACTTGAACCGAGCACAATGTCCACAGATCACTCTTCCACGGCAATTCGTTGAGAATGTTTGTGTACACTCGTCTCACATTACCACTTGGCTCGGCCTCCATGTACACCTGCGGCACCACTGGAAGCAGGTGGGAGTAGTCGCCGGATAGAATGATGGTCAAGCCCCCAAACGGAGGCGGGTTTTCCATTCCACTGCAGCAAAGATCTTTGAGCAACGCATCCATGAGTTCGAAGAGCTTTTGTGAGAGCATGGACGCCTCATCCAAGAAGAGCAGTTGTATTTCACGTAGCAGTTCTGCACGTTGAGATCAGGGACCGTACTTTGACAAAGTGGCTGTAGTGCTGCTTGTGCTGTCCCTATCAGCTACACCCAGTCCGAGCAGGCTATTTAAAGTGCGGCCACCTTCGTACAACGAAGCTGCAATGCCTGTTGTAGCAGTCATTTCAGCGAGCATTCCTTCCGACTCAACGATATCACGAAGGAGGTTGAGCACGTATGTCTTCCCGGTTCCTGCGGATCCTTGGACAAAGAAAACGTTTCCAGGAGTGCTTGTTCGCTCCTGCAGCGCCTGTCGTTGTTGCAATGCGGCAATGACGGTGTCAATGACTTGTCTTTGGCGAGGTTTTAAGGTGGCGTACCTTGACTGCAAAGTTGACGAATTTCGCACCACTCGTGCGTCTCGAGTTATTGTAGCTCGATTCGCCTCAGTCAATGCTGTATGATCCTGCTGTAGGTGCTGGGAGAAGAAGCTGCGATCGCGAAGCAGTCGTCCTCCGTGCCGGTCTGAGATTTCCACCACACGTCGATACATTTCTTGCTTTCGTTGCTGCTCATCTCCTGTATGTATGTCGCTACATAGTGCCTCCCAGTTTTCGACGGCCATTTTTTCTGGGTCTGCGCCTTGTTGGTATAGTGTGACAACCAGACGTCGTAGCTCTGAGGGCGTGCTGTATATGTGCACTGCTTCTTGGAATGCAATATCAAACTCGGATCCGTCCGCGAGCAGTCCGCTTACAATCGCAGTTTCACGATACGTTCCATACTGCTGTCCGTTGAAAGTCCTTGCATCTTCATAAGAGCTCGAGCCGTGATTCATGAGCAGCAAGCGCAGAGCAAAGAGCTCAATGTCCGACGGTGAAACACCTCTGATCCTTGCGACACACTGCTCGTCGTCCGTGCGCTCTACCACGTACATGGGCGGATCGCAGTGGTCTGTGGGCACCTGAGTGCTGTCTCCGTCGTATTGGTTAAGCACGCGGGCAGTAAGCGTGCGATACAATCGCACTTTTTCAAAGTACGAAAGGTAGTCGAGGTTCGCGTATGCTTCGGGCCTTGCAAAGTATCTCTCCAGTGTAGACGGCTGTGATGCAGAAAAGAGCTGGTTTGGATCTCTCAGCAGAAATGTGCGCTCTCCTTCCAAGTGAATGGCCAGTCGCTCTACTTTTGGTACGATGTGAACATGTCGAAACTCGAAAAGTCTCCAAGCTGCATTGACGGCGCCCACCACACGCGCTCGCATGTATGCACGAATGTCGTTCTGCACCTGTGGCTGTTGCTGCTGCTCGTTGTGTGTGCCTGTCTCATTAGCATCACTCACATTAAGCACCACCTCCTGAGCTTTGGGCTGCTTAAACGCGTACTTCATCAGATAAGCCACTGCGCCCCCTCCTTGCGTGCGTTCTACGTTGATATGAGAGCGGTACTTCTTGGTCAGAGTTGGGTTGTACGGCACAATCTTGAGGTCTTCTTGCCTTCTTCTGCGGTAAATAACGCGATTCGTGCCTTCTTCAATGTACGTCTCTGGCACAATCATATTGCTGTCGTATCCAAACTTGCACCGCCCAGCCCGATTCCGGCAATAGGTGAAGTGGCGGTGCCTGTGCATGGAACGAATGAGAGCACGCAACGCGTCGTCTTCGCCTGGAAGGGGACGTTCTGCACGAATGAGCTCGTCGATCAGATCAACGTCTTCAATCACGCCTCCTTCGAGCCACACGAGCATGTGGTGATGAGGCACATTGCGCTCTTGAAACTCGAGCTTTGATGCAAGCCCCGGGCACTTCAATCCAAAGATCTGCTCCGAGTTCTTCTCCAAATCCTTCATGAAGTCGTTTGCGTACTGGTTGTACACCCTTGCAATCAGATCCGGTCGGTCAAACGGTCGAGGGCGGTTACTTTGTGCCGTAAATGCGCCACGATTGGTGGTGTCCATCCCAAGACGCTGGATGTCCTCTCGCCAGATGTTCATGGTGATTGTAATGAACAGAGAAGGCGGTGCTCTCCGCGCCACGATCGCCTGTACATCCATGCACTTGTTCTTCCAGTATGCTGCTGAGTTGACGGAGTCATCGGGCAGAAAGATGCGTCCCATTAGCACGAACTGGGATTGTGGCACGTGACCGGTTTGCTGTTGTGCTTGCTGCATTTCTTGCTCTTCTACAATGCGTGCCCGTTGTTCTCTTTCGAGGAAACGCAGTCGCATGTCCTCAATGTTTTTGTGGGTGCGAAGCATCCACATCTGCATCAACGGTCCACTGTCCAGAAGGATGTTGTCTGAGTACAGTCGTCTCTTCGCGTTCTCAGCCCAGGTGAGCTTTCGGAGCTTCCACTCGTTGACGCTGAGACCTGAGATTTGCTGTGTTTAGTTCTTTGCCTCCAGAAACAAGCCAATGTCAAACGGTTCGTGCTGATCTCCGTACGGGTAGAGAAGAGGAAAAGTGCCTTTCTCTGCCATTTTGGATGCCGGTTTTAGAAGGCGGTACCGCACTTGCGCATTGTTTGCGGCATTCGCAGTCGCCCCATCTCCAGCATTAGCAGCACCAGCAGCCGTCACTACGGCGTGCTCTTCTGTTACGGTTCCTTCTACCAAGCGCGGTACTTGAGACTCCACTCGATACAGGCCAGTTGGATCCACGACGAGCGTTCTCATCATGGTTGGCCCGCCACCAGGAGCATCTTCAGGGAGAGGCCCAGCACCTGCGTGAGGAGCACTGACTGTGGCACTTCGGGTTCCTTTGTAACCACGTACGACTACTCCCTCTTCTGCTGCCTGCATGCTGATATCGACGGCGGTATCTGCATTTTGTTGTTGTTGTTGCGTGCTAAGCATGGATCGGTACCGCTCACGCACCACGTCTGGCTTGGGCTGGATCACATCGTACAACTTGGGCACGATGTCTCGTACGTTGATATCTTGAATGAATGCACGCAAATTGGCACGCGCATAGTGAGAGGGATCCAAGTTAGGGGGACCAGTACCCCACAGAAAGCTGTAGCGCGTGTTGTTCTGGTTCTGCGTGGGCAGAGCGAGAGCTGCGTTTCCCTCAAGTCTGAGAAAGGAGGGACCGCCTCCCGTCACATACGACATGTCCATGAACGCTTGCGTCGTAGCGAAGAGCGTATTCAAGTTGAGAAAATGGCTGTGAAAGGCTCTCAGACTATAAAGACTGCGAACCAACTCGTTGTTATGCCTTCTGCGGAACGTGACGCCCCACCCTGACATTCTTTTCATTCCACAGCACACTCCATTGGTCTCTTTGCCAAGCAAAACGCATCCGCAGTACTTGCAGCTATGAATTCTCAATGTCCAGTCCCGGTACGGGCAGGAGGAGAGCGTGTGTGCGTGCTCGCCGCATCTTCCGCATCGCCTTTGACCCGCAGTGGGAAGCGTCTCAAACTCCGGCACGCTTGCACGGATGGCCGGATCATTCCTCGCCTGAGCTGCCACGGAATCCCACGCATAGTACACGCGATAGAGTCCTCGATCAGGACGCCCAGCACAGTGCATGACCGTCGTATCAAGCTGTTGCTGTGGCTGATGCTGCGGCTGGTGTGAGGGAGCCGGTGTGATCTCATCCGCTTCCACCTCCATCGGAATGGACATCTGTTGTTCTTCCTGTTCCGCTTGTGGCAACGCAGGCTGCGGCGGCGGGTGTGAGGGAGCCGGGGTGATCTCATCCTCTTCCACTTCCATCGGGACTGGCATCTGTTCTTCTTCTTGTTCAGCTTGTGGCAGAGCAGGCTGCTGTGATGGCGGTGGCTGTGAGGGAGCAGGGATGATCTCATCCTCTTCCACTTCCATCGCAACCGGCATCTGTTCTGCAGGCATCGGTGGGAGAAAGGGAGGCATCGGAGGCGGTGGAATGTGGCTTGGAAGGCCTCTCACAAACTCCAGAAATCCAGGAAGTGGGCACGATGTCGGTAGATCTGTGGCAGCGGACTCACTGGCTCCAGCGGCGCTTGTGCTAACTGCTGCTGCAACCGAAGTAGGTGCAGGAGTAATTTCGTCTTCTTCAACCACTGGAACAATAGGTCCTTGAACGTGTGCTCCGCTCTCATTTACTCCCAACTCATCTGGAGCTGGAAGAGCTGGTGCTCTTCGGGGTCTTCCAGCTCCTGCCCGTGCTCCACCACCGCCGACGCGACGACCACCAGCGTTTTGCCTTGCACCGCCTGCGTTCAACCTGGCACCTCCAGAATTGTCTCTGGCACCTCCTGAGTTAGATCGGACGCCACCAGAGTTTAGACGTCGCCCTCCTCTCGTCATTTCAATTTACCAGAAAAAGGAAAAAAAACAATTCTATGTTTTTGTAAACCGTTAAAAAATTTGCCAGAGTTCCAGAATAATTCCCAATAAAACACAAAGTTGAAAGTGAAAAAAACTGGTTGCAGTTTGTTGCGTTGCACCCACCGGGCCTAGTCGCATGCAGCAATTTAAAAAACAAATTGCTGCAAGGCTTATATTTACCCGATGCAGTCGTGCGCAGCACAGGAACTCTCGACACACTCCTGTTGGATTATGACGGACAGAGTGTGCCCAGCCGGTTTTCAAGCCGTTTGATGTTTAACCCGCGTCCGGTTGTAAGGATTGGTCTGCCTTTACTCACACACCGAAGTGTGCTTTCCGGCCCCAAGAGGTACGACACGGCGGCCGCCCGGACCCTGCACAGCAAGCTGGTATTAGGTCCGGTAAACCTTCAGACTTCCTGATCGCCGTCAAACGACCAGTATACCACAGAGGAGCACCTGACTTTTCCCAGATCCGTGGTACTTAGTGGGTTACTCTTGTGGCGACCTGCACACGAGCTCGGCCTTGCCTAGGTCCCAGGCCAGCAAACAGTGCCCAAAGTAGCAAAAGGTTACTACACTGCGCTATTGGCCAAGCCTGAATGGGATGGAAAATAGTGGTTAGGGTCAGCAAGCGAGATGCATTTGGCACTGCGCCAGTGCAGTATATACGTCTGTTGCAGGCAAGTCTGCAATGAAACTTCAGTATACGCTGCACTGGCGCAGTGCAATTTGCCACGTGTCGGAATGCGCTGCACTGGCGCAGTGCAATTTGCCAGGTGTCGGAATGAACAGGCGGGGTTTGCTGCTGAGTGGCTGGCACTACAATTTGATTGTATTGCAAGCCATTCAGCAGCCATTGCACAGTCAACTTGCAGCAGCAGCAGCAAACTAACTGAACGCTTTGCTGCTGCTGCTGCTGCTGAATGTTTTTAATGGTGGGGAGGCGTTGCGCCAAATGGGCGATTTGCATGCGCAAACGGGGGCGTGCAAAGCGAATTTGTGGCGCAACGCCTCCCGTCAATCAACAACACCCCCCTCATACATGTGTAAATCATTAAGAGTGGGGGGTGTTGAGATCCCATTGCACTTGAAAAGTGGAAACGGCCTTCGGCCGTGGGCGGCGCTGCGCGCCGCGTTGGTTTTGTAGCTTTGTGTATTTCGTGGCGTTCGGAGGCTCTCCGAGCACTTTGCTCGCTTGCGCTCGCAATAGCGCTCGTAGAACCACGCGGCACCGCGGCGCCGAGAGTATGTGGAGCCGTAGGGGTTTGTGTTTAGGTGCCTAAACTGACTGCAGTGCCATCCAATGATGAGAAAGCGCGACACGTTGCTTTTTGTAACTGGGTGGCACTGCAGTCATTATGGGAGTGCCAGCCAGTAAGCAGGAAGCTTTGCTGCTGCTGCTGCTGCTGCTGAATTGTTTAAGTGGTAGGGAGGCGTTGCGCCAAATGGCAGTTTTGCATGCCCGTAGAGGGGCATACAGGGCGGTTTATTGGCGCACCGCCTCCCGTCAATCAACAACACCCCCCTCATACATGTTTAAATCATTAAGAGTGGGGTGTTGAGACAAGTGGAAACGGCCTTCGGTTGTGGCGGCGCTGCGCGCCGCGTTGTTTTTGTAGCTTTGTGTATTTTGTAGCGTTCGGAGGCTCTCCGAGCACTTTGGTCGCTTGCGCTCGCAATAGCGCTCGTAGAACACGGGCGCCGCGGCGCCGAGAGTATGTGGAGCCATTAGGGTTTGTGTGTAGGTGCCTAAATTGACTGCAGTGCCAGCCAATGATGAGAAAGCGCGACACGTTGCTTTGTGTAACTGGATGGCACTGCAGTCATTATGGGAGTGCCAGCCAGTAAGCAGGAAGCTTTGCTGCTGCTGCTGCTGCTGAATTTTTTAAATGGTAGGGAGGCGTTGCGCCAAATGGCAGTTTTGCATGCGCGTAGAGGGGCATACAGGGCGGTTTATTGGCGCAACGCCTCCGTCAGTCAACAACACCCCC